>JACATO010000690.1:0-485180 GCA_018389105.1 Nautilus pompilius
GGTGGTGCATCAGAAAATCCAAAAGGAAGTTGACAGCACAAACGATATGATGACTGGACCTTTCATAAGTGCATCAGAGTATTCTATCCAGTGGCTACATGATCAGCCTAAACCAATCGTTTTCTTTTACCACAAAGTTAAGCTATAGTTTGTCACCACGTGGTGAAGGAAAGTGTAACAATAGAAAGCCCGATTAATATATATCTGACAAAAAGAGAAAGGGGGAAAAATGTAAGAGCCTGTAGTGAAAAAACCCACCAGGAGCACCGGTGCTAAGCAAAGATTGTTAAGAGGATGGTTTGAGAAAATCAATACTTATCCTGTTAGATTAAGCGGATGGAATTTGCATTGTGCATGCCTCCAAAATCAATATATTCTTCCGAAAAAAAAAAACAACAAAAAACAAAACAACAACAACAACAAACAAAAACAAAACAAAACAAACAAAACTCAACAGCACAAATAAATTACACAAAAAACGCTGCCGTAAATTTGTAGTACTCTGACACTAAATTGCTGCCGAATAGCATCAAGGTGTTCCTGTTGACAAGTCAGTAATTGGTTCTTTCTTCTGATTTTGAAATTTACTTTAATTCAGGTAAAGATTTACAAACAGAATACCTCAGATGACAGCAGTTTCTACTGGTACCAACCCCCCCTTAAAAAGATATTCTGTGATGATGAAACAAAACAATTTCTTAAAAATGTTATAATTTATTTTCTGCCATAAGCCTGCAAATTAACTCTACTGAACTCTGATGCAAAAAAAAACAACACAATTTACATATTTTGTCACAGTACTAGAAGTAGGGTCGTTCAACTGAAACCTGGGAGCTGGATGCCATTAGGGTGATGATATTTCAGGATGACTTAATTTGAACATCTGTAGTAGATTAATAGCACAAACATGGCATCAGAATGTGACAAAAAAAAAAAGAGAGAGGCAAAAAGCAAACACGTTTGGATTGAATCAGGCTGCATTTTCTGTCAGGCTTCCTGTAGTTGGCGCATAAACGTCGAGAACAACACCGAACAGGTTACGTCTACTTAAGAACTTTCGAACACCAGCACATCAAGGTAAATAATTCCCCGCTGCCGCAACAGTAAAAAAGAACCATTGAGAAAGCAGCAGCCAGAAAATACTCCTGAAGGAATGTTCTTGGGGGAGATGGGAGAGGTGGGTGCGCGCAATCTGCGACATTCTTGGGACTCTTTCTTGCACAAAGTTATTCGTGCGTTCCTTCGTTCATCCAAATGGAAGCGGGCAGGTGGTATGGCAGGAACCAAAACGATGGGCCGAGAAACTAAACATTTCCGAGCAGTTTGTTTCTCTTGAATGGTTTCTTTTAATTAAACAGTTTCTGCTCCTCTCTGTCTAGACAAAGTTTACATGAAAAAATTTAGCACTGATAAAAGAAAAAAGGGTCAAATTTTTAATTCTGTTTCATTTAATTTATACCCCCCCTCCATTTTATTAATAGTTGCAGCAACAGGGTTTAGAATATATTCGGCAGATCCTTGCCAATAGTGTGTGCCTTAAACAAAACAATCTAGAACAGGCTCATCTTATTTTTTTCTTGCTTAGAACACACAAATATAATAAAACATGAGGTACTATCACTTCTCATTTAAAGTAAATTTTGGCATGTGGTTGTTGCGCTGCTTTCTAATCTTGATACCTTTTCCACGCATTAGTCTCACCACAGCTGTAAAACATGTATTTCTAATCAGTTTTTCAATAGTCTTTAAGAAAAACAAAAGCACAAACTCCCGCCCCCCAACAAGAAGAATTTCTCCAAGTTCAGCATCTAAAAAATGGATCTCACTGGTGAAACAGAATGACAAATGAGATGAAAAATTGTAATAGAAGCAAAGTAGGCTCAGGTGGAAGAGAAGAGTTCAGGCTGGTACCAAGATAGCGAATCTCCATGAGCAAGCTGTAATGTTGCTGTAACATGAGATGCTGAACGACGTGCGTTTCTCCCAATGCTTGCTAATCATGCTCCTTCCTTTTCTACATTCTCCAAAATAATCAATAGCCAGCCATTCAATGCTGCGATTCATTCTGGTCAGATAAGTCCCTCTTAGCGCGTTTCCATTGATGTGCTGACTCGTCTCTTTCATTGTGTTGTACTAAATCCCTATCCTTTTAGGCAAATTGATCTGTAAATGTAACATGGCATGTCTTTAGTGACAATTTATAACCAGAACGTACACAAAACTTCTTGATAAATATTTATTAGTACTTCCTCTTGGCAGCCACAGGTCATCAAAGAACCTCCCGAGTGGGCTAGCCCAATGTCCTTTTTGTTCTGCTGTGGCAAAATTGTGCATCAAAGTTTAAATAAATAAATAAATAGAGGGTCATAGTCTCAGTCCTTAATTCATCATGTTTCTTCATTTAATTTTATTTTTTTAAAAACCTGCCTTAAATGCAACATCCGCTTCTAAACTCAGCAAGGTAGGAGATCCCAGAGATGTCAGGGATACAAGTCCAATGCAAACATCTTATCCTTAATTGTATGGTAAATGATTGTGGAAAGACAGGGTATGAACTCTGCCAAGATCCATGACTGAAGATTTTGAGAGTGGGTGGGGTGCAAAGTGAAATTCTAACCTCCCACAGAGTCCTCCTAGCCTAATATTCCAATTGAGTTCCAATAAGACTACTATATATCATATCAGAGTGTCCAGTGGCATGGTCTAGTCTCTGCCTGAATCCAATCAAAGACAAATGAACAGTCAACCAGATTACAAAACCAAAACGAATGAGTAACACTCTGAGAAACCTAAAGGTCAAGTCAGGTCAGGTCAGAAATCCGTTAAATGTAAAGGCACCAAACCAAAGTAAAAATGCTTTAACAAATGAATTCAGTGAAAAAGAATTATCAGACTTATTTGTTGTTCGGTGTAGTTTAAATGTATTAAGAAACAACAAAGTTATGTTTCGGCCATTTCTTTATCCAGGAGAATAGTCATGTATAAGTCTAAGTGCTTTCTTGATGACGTGTGTCAACTGAACTTAACTTCATTTCTCAAACAAATGGTTTCCAAAAAAAGGAAAATAATGAGAACTAGGAAACCAAAAAAAAATAAAATAAAAAAAATCAATGGTGAAAAAATTTTGCCTTTATCGTTAATATGAATGCAAAGCGATTATTTTGAATCAAGCAGGAATATATAAAGATTCAAATTGCATTTTGTTGGATCGAAGTATTAAAACATCCAGGTGTTCAAAATGGAAAATGCCTATGTTACTTTTATTACATGTAAAACTATTCTAGCCAAAGGGTTCTTTTTTTAACCCTGAATAGTGGTGCATGATGAAGCATGAAAAGATATAGAATAACCTGAATATAGGCCAGTTGCAAATTTTCCTGCCATGCCAATCCACACACATACAAGTTCTTATAAGCTGTCAAAGCAGCTCCACGATAATAAAATATTTGACATCAACAAAAGTTGGGGGTTTTCAAAAAAAAAAATAAATAAATAAAAAAAAAAACTCAGCAGTCTCTGGTATTTTCTTATTGAGTTTCCAGTGCTCTAACCAGCAGAAATAATGCCATTCTTGCAACATGTATAGAAATGGATTCGAAGCCTAGTGAGGCCATACAGCAGTAACTCATTTAAAATGGTGTTTGCACTTCATGCTGCACGAGACCAATAGCTAGAAGAAATGGCTACCAAC
This sequence comes from Nautilus pompilius, assembly GCA_018389105.1. Taxonomy (NCBI): domain Eukaryota; kingdom Metazoa; phylum Mollusca; class Cephalopoda; order Nautilida; family Nautilidae; genus Nautilus; species Nautilus pompilius. The sequence continues at coordinate 3,692 of JACATO010000690.1, forward strand.
GAAGGTAGAAATTAATTTAGCAACCAATAGGAGGAGGAACAAACACCATCACTACCCACACCACATAGAGCTCAAGCCAGTTTTCCATGTAGCGGAAGGTAATTCCATTAACTTATAATGTTGCTTGCAGTTTTTTCAGATATTCATACATCCAGCTGCGAAACTTAAAAGTTATCCAGACATTTCAGTGATTGTTTTCAGCCAGTCTCTGCTCAAATTCAACTCCACAAAGCTGATGTTCTTCAGCTTCTGATTCTCTCTCTTTTGGATTCTATGACACGGCCTGAAATAATCAACTGCCAATGACTTCCGCATGGCTTTGAGCATACACTGATACCACATAATCTCATCAACATCCACATTCTTTAGAAGGGATTAATGCTAAAACCACATCTAGTTTCTGTTTTAGAAGACTGATATAGAAATAAACTACGAGCTTAGGTTATACTGTTGTATTAAGTTACTACATATAGAAAGATCAACAATTTGCTCCATGATCTCATTTCTTTGGATAAAATAGTTAAAGATTTGCTTTATCATCACTGTGAAACCTGCATCATAACCAACTTTGTGTATGCATTAACATAGCAAAGGCATTCATGGCAACCAAGATTTATTCCAAAACTCTTACTTAAAAGCCATCTGTATATTGAAAGCCGTCAGAGATTATGAAAAATATTTCAGCTGTAGAATCCATCCCTGTAGAGATGTGTACATCTTGTTTTCATCAAAAAGCGTACACTTAAACTTTAAAAATAAAATTAAAATCAGCAAATAGACAAAGCATCGAAAACTGAAGGAAAAAACATTCTGTTTATGAACTTTACTTTCAAAATAAAAATTAAGGAATAAATTCATTTTGATTATTTGTACTAAAAAGATTTATAGACTTTAAATGAAAATGCGATAGTGAACATGAACATCTTTTTTCTTCTAATTATAAAGACTGATTTAATCAGCGGGTAATTTCAGCCTCTCTAACTCTCTAATTACATTCCAGGGTAATTAGCCACTACAGGTTAAAATTTTGCAATGCACTTAAAATCAGGCACCAGAACTGAGTGGCTGCCAAACCTTGAAAAGGAGAAAGAGATAAATAATCAGTCAATGGTGAGGCTAATTGTATTCTGGCAACTATAAATAGCCTATCAATGTAGCCACAATTAACAGTAAAGATTTCAAAGTAGGATACAGGCATAAGATTTGTGTCAGTTTCAGCTGCTTTATGAGTTTGCTGTGTGTTAATTCCTGCAAGATGAACATTTGCCAGGCACAGCCCACCCTCCAGAAAAGATACCAGTGCATGCTGCTGCAGTTACCATGTTAGAAATTTTAAAATCAAAGGTTTTCCCCCCTCTTTTTTTTTTGGAAACATTTAACATTTTGTGGTTGGTTCTCTTTTCGGAGAGTGGGACTTCACTATAATATGAAATATTGAGAGGAAAAACAAAAAAAACCCTGTACCAAATGTAAATTTGTCATGTACAAATCATGAGAGAGAGAGAGAGAGGGGGGGTTGGGGGGGGGGAAGGATAGACAGAGAAGAGATAAAGACGAGCAGACAAGAAACAGTGAGAGACAAGATACAGGCAAAGAGAGAGGCGGATAAAAGACAAGTAATTTCCTTTTTTACATCACCCTGATGAACATTCAAATGTATATAAATCAATTTTATAAACAAATTACATCAGTGCCCATAATTATTTCCTCAAAGAACATTGTTCTACCAGTGTGTGTGTGTGTGCCAGAAATACAAATTTTAGTGAAATATCTTTCACAGATAATATGTAAAATGACAATCCCCAGTAATCAGTGAATGAATACCAGTAAAATAGCTGTTAACACATACAGTAAGTCTGTTCTAGCAATAAAGCGCAATGGGCTAAGTATAATTGCAGAGACAGTTGATAGCACATCGATTGTTGTTAACTAAATCAAAAGTAACAGTTTTAAACATGGTGGACATAACTAGCATCAACGGATCCCCCCCACAAAAAAATAAAACAAAAACAACCAACAACTTGCATTTGATATATTTGGGTTTTCTTCTTCTCTCAAGCCATACTTTCTTCCTACTTACGTACACCATGTTTAAAACTGTTTCTTTCAATCTAGTTGATAATGACTGCAAAATAATCACCTCAATAGTAAGCGTGCAACAGGAGATCTCTTTCCAGACAGCAGCAGTTAAGGTAGAAATCTTTAGTGCAAGAAATAAAATTATTGTGGGGAAAACAGAAATAGGATTGATTCCAATACATGGGATGAAATTCAAGATGGCTGTCGACATTAAGATATCCTTTACTTCAAACCATGGTGCATCTCTACCACCTCAGTGCAAAAGACTGTGGATAAAACTTCAATTATTGTACTTAGGTCACATGTGACTTATCATATGGGTAGTGAGGTAACTATGACAAATGTTCAGCACAATGAGAGAAATAGTAAAACCAAAACCACCACCTTTTGATATTTAGATATCTAAAACATAAGCAAAAATTCACATATGGTTTTCTGACAAAACATTCCATTCCACTCAATGACTATTGGCCACAAGTGCATTTTTTCTTGGAAAATTTACTATGAGCCAGATCTAATCCACTATGCTAATGCTATTTCTTCCATTTAATTCAGTTTTCAAATGCTTTTCACATTTTAAGAGAAATGCCACACAAAGACTTTGCATAACAATATCAATACAATAATGCAATTTTGCTTAAAATGAGTATTTGTTTTATAAAATGTATTACCTATGATATCTGTTGTGCATAATGCAGGTACTGATTTTCCAGGAAATAAATATGTAAAAACAAAAAGAAGTTTATGCAATACTTCTGTGGAACCCTAGTCAAGTGGACTTGTAACTAAGTATAGGGTGGCAAAATATTTCACCAACTTGATTATGCAAGAGAAATAACTCTTGTCCACCAGTCAACAAAGCTGAAGTTCTTGGAGAGAGAGAGAGAGAGAGAAATAAAGTGGAAAAAAAGTGCCTTCCAACCCAAGAGAAAAAGCACTGTTACTATAACACCAAAGATTAAAACTCTGATGGCGGCAACTGGGACTGATTTCTGAAATGCAGGGTTGATTCTCAATTACGATGGCTAGCCACTATACTAGGACTTATACCATACCTAATAAAAGGTTAGGACACCTTTTGCCCAAAAAAACAACCAGGACACAATGTGGCATATAAAATCCCGACTCACAGATAGCATCCCTTCTCGCCACTCCTCCCTAGTCCAATGTCTATGTTCCTTACACCACATAAAGTATCTTTTTTAACTATCCTGTCCAAGAACCTCTTTCTCCTCTTCCTATCACTGTGTCTGTGACAAAAAAACCTAAATGTCTGTTGTTTAACAGCAGCCAACCAACAAAACTGTTACCCATTGTGGCAGATATTCACAAGAAAAACAAGCTGTTTTATAATAAGGAAACAGGTGGTCCATGAACCCACTTCACCAAAACAGACAACCCCCCCACCCAACATAAAGCTACGCATTTGCACTTAAGCGTGTACCGTGTCTCTTGTTGAAAAAAAAAAAAAAGGTAGACAGTATATTTAACTTGCATAATGGTTTCCTCTCTTGCCTGGGAGACAGAAAGTTACTTATTAATGACTTACTGATGCCTGAGCACCCTGACAGCTGATATTTCATCTGAAACCTTGTTTCCCATACAGACCACTCTGGCTGCTTAGTTCTTTATGAACAGAGTCAGTGCAACATGCTTCTTTAACAGGATAATAAAGAAGAATGAAATTAGCCTTGCCTGCAGAGAATGGCTGGGTTTTTTCCTCTTTCCCCTGCTCTCCTCTTCGGAGAAGGAAAGGAGCTAATTGTATTTTATGGTCTCCTGCAAAATTAAAATAAACAAACAGACCAGGCCAGCGATCACTTATTTATTTAACTTCCAGATTTCTGTACTAAACAAAATTTAATAAAGTCGTCTCCATAAATAAGTCTTGGCTTTATGTTCAGCATCCACAAATGCATTTGTAGCAGCCTATTCGATGTGGATGCCATAATATGTTAAAACAGGATAGCTTCTTTTCTTCTCCTTTTTTTAAAATCAAAAAAAAAAAAAAAAAATCATTAAAAGATTCATTTCAGTTTTGAGCATTAGATTTTCATGAAAAGTTTCAAATCAAAACTCGCAACAATTTCCTTTCTGCTCTGCTGAAGACTCTCTCTCTCACACACACACACACACACACACACACGGGGAGGAGGAGGAGAAATGGTGCTGGGATACGAACTTGCAGCAGTGTTAAAAATCACAAACCCAGGGAGTTTATCCAGAGCTAACTGATCTGGGCTTCTCAGAGGAGAGGAAGTGCAGTCAAAGTACAGGGATTAATCTCTAAAAAAAAAAGAAGAAGAAACAACCAGGAAATGAAAATTGTGATCCTTTGATATTTCCATTTCAAGTCCCCCCCCTTTTTTAAAAGAACATAATCGTCAACAATGACTTTCCCCCATCAGAGAGTAGTAATTGAATGGCAGTGCACTCTTGTTCTCTGGGTTGAATCTAAAAGATTTACTTAATATAGCTCAAATCCCCCCACCTCTCTTTTTGAGATTTTTTTTTATTTAATATACATATATTTCTTTATTAAACTTTCTCCTTAATCAGCAAAGCAAGCTTCTAAAGAAAGCTGAAGTAAAATAAACATGCTAACCCTTATGTCTGATCCTTGTCTTTCCAATGACTTGGATGCCCTTCAATGGAACGGACCGGTTATCTGTGTCGATCTTTTCTCTAAAGCACTTGCTTTTAATTCTCGTTTACCACCACCCCCACCATCCAAAAGTACCGATCAAAAACCATTCTGAGTGATTTGCATCTTCTTCACCAACTAAAAATATGTTATTTTATTTTCTGTAAAGGTTAGTAAGGTTTTAAAAGTTTGTTTTTTTAAACTGTAAACATAATAAAATTTCTCACACACACACATTGCGACTTAACTTAGCAAACTTCTCCAGACATTTGTATCTGCTTGAAAACAACAAACAAGTTTTAAGAAAACACAACCACACTAATACAAAGGCTGTTGTTTTACACATCAGTCGTACAATTTTGTGGTCAATATTAAAAAAAAAAAAGCATAATAAGTGAAACAATGATTACTTAATACTAAAAAGAAAACCTAACATAAAAAGAAATTATTAACTTATCAACCCATATTTTCCACCTATACCACATAACAACAACAGGCAGGCTGGTGAATTCTGGCCAATGCAGTTTCAAAGGATGGCATCAGATGAAGAACTATCCTGCAGAAAAATTAAAATCTTTCGTTGAAGAAACCACAGATGTCAACCCAATATTTTTTTTTTTTTTGCATATACTAAAAGTGAAAGAATTTTATAGCATCTTAGATAAAGTAAAGTGATGCAGTTGTAGACAACTGGAACTACTAAGGTTATGGGCCTGAGTTTGAATCCTAGTCAGGATCAGCTTAGATTTATCAAACTTCACTAGCATAGGCTTTTCTGACTCATCTTCAATAGTCAGCCATGTTGGCTTCCTCCCATATATATCAGAAATGAGTTCTAGTAGGAGATTTCTAAGTACCTGCAGTGGAGATTCTGCAGTAACTTCTGACTGGCTCACACATTGGCCACTGCTCAAGAGCCCAAAACCATACCTAGGTAACTACTCACTTGTTCATTGAGGCTAATGCCCCATACCTCCCACTTGGAGCTCTTTCCTGTAGCAGGTCATCAATCTCAAAGTCAAGACAGTAGTCCACAAAGCCAGCAGATAAGGTAGAGGGTATTATCATTGGTAGCCATCTTGAATTAAGTTAAATTCTCAACAGATGCTACCTTCATGAAAAATTTTTTTAGAGAAATCGCATTAAAAAGGCCATTGATACTACATTATCTTCAAAATAATTTGCATGGACTCCATTACTAAAAAATCTTAAGAAATTATCTGTAATTTAGACAAATGTAACAGTGTTGATGTCCTTATATTCATTATTAGTGTATGTCAGGAGAGCAATGGCCTGGTGTTGGTGGTCCAAACTGTTTTCCCTATAGCATCTTGTAGAGATCTTATAGAATGCTGAGTCAAAACACAGCACTCATGTAGTTGTGCAGAAAAGGTGTCAGCAAAAGTCCCTACTTTTCAAACTCATTTTAAGACGTGGCAGGCTGGAGAAACCATACCAGGTAGGTACACCAAATGGAGTTGATCCTAACTAGCATGTAAACTCAGATGCTCATCCTTAGTAGCCCAACGGTCTACTACTGGATCACTGTGCTGCCTCATTATTAAATTATCAAATAAAATAATTTTATTTTAATAATCATGAAAAAGCACACAGTTAAAACATTATATGCGAGAATTAGAGATTGTCAATTTAATTAAGATACAAAGGTAATTTTGGAAAGTTACCTACAGAAGGTTAAAAAATTCTTTAAAATGTTATCAACCTCCTTGTTACTGGAACTAATTAATAAATAATATTCGTGTAATATGTTGGTTACTAAATCCTTAGCTGAAGGTATTTCTATCAACAATGTTACCTATTACAACATCAGGCTGGTCCAAGTATTTTCAAAGAATGTGTTGACCAACAGGTTGTAAAAATGAATAGAACTTAAACAACAAAAAAAATTCTAATTTCTACAAACAAAAATGCTCTCATATTTGCAAATAAAAGAAACAATATTTGTACACTAGTGCATTACTTAAGTATCTAGCATAACTTCCATGAAATAAAGACTTAGTAATAAGTTGGAATTCCAAAGTGAAAGGATAAAATCTAAATAAACTTTACTGATTGGCAATATGAATTTCCTAAGTAAAAATATGGAGTCACCTCCCTTCCATTGTTAAACAAGTTGGTGAAGAATTCCACCAGGTCTAACTTCTTAATTTTGTGATGTGTGGAATTTGTCATACACTTCATGACTCAATGAAATCAGCTGGAGTAAATCATGACAAAATATTCTGTCAACAAGAATTAACAGAATTAATTGAACAATGTACCTGCAGAGAAGCTGAAATATATATATATATATATTTAAATTTGAAATTCAATTTGGTGACAGCTAATCTTAACCTTTAATGAGCTATAAAAGGCCATGATCCCTGGAAAGCTATTTCAAAACCATTACTGCAGAAGCAAAAAATTTAAAAGCTGTTTTCTTTTTGTCTGTGGTGTGTAAATCTTTGAATGCCCAACTCATGCCTGAGCCTCATCAGTGGAGTCTTGTTTCATTTTATTATAACTGTAACGGCATTTTTGATCTTCCCGCTCCCCCGTTTACTGATGAAGACGTCACATTTCAATCAAACATTAGCATCAGCATGTCATGTTTTAAGGATACTGCAGCTTCACTTTATTTAAATTTTAAAAAAAGAGAAAAGAAAAGAAATCAATTACAGCAAAGAATAAAAGCAGGAGAAATGAGAATAAAGAGTTAAGGACTTGCATTTTTGCAATGATAATAAAAAAGGGATCGGTGTCCCCCATTCCAAAAGAATCCACGAGTATTCAACTTATTTCTGGAAAAAAACAAAAGAAAAATAACCCAGTTTTAGTGAGGAGAAGAATGGGTAATCATTGAGGATAGGGAACTTCCTTCAGTGATTTAATCCTGGCAAGGAAGTGAACCTGCTAATCACACAACGCCAATATGTTCATAATAAACAATGTGACAACTTTGAAAATCTGATAGAACACCAAAAGTTGTTTGATTGATGGCATTTAAAGGTATTCTGCAGCTCTCTGAGAGAGATACAGAGACAAACGAGAGAGAGAGAGAATCATTCAGAAACAAAAATTGTACACACAATGTAAACAAAGATACTATAAATGTCTTTGATTTATGGAAATAAAAATGCATATTTTTGCTTTAGCTTCTCTTAAATTCTGAACCAAAGATCCTATCTCAGTTAAGAAAGAAAAAATCCCAAAGGTCAAACCTAGAAAGCTTCAAACTGATAAGGTAAAATTCTAAAATTCTTTGTGCTGATGTTATGAATTAAAGAGTCTTAGCATCAGAATATTCAATAACTGTATTTCCTTCTATTCTAAGAATAAAATCAAAGAACAGATTTTAAAAGAAGGATACAAAAATCTCTACCCAGCCAAAAACTCTTTCAAATGGGAGAAAGTTTAAGAGAAAACCACGGCTGTGCAATCAGTAACAATAAACTACTCTACATACACTGATGAGCCTCCTGTGAAACCTTATGCTGCCAGAACTATTTCAAAATGGCTTTACATCTAGAATAATACAGAAAAAAAAAGGGTTAGCAAGTTTCATGTGTTTTCGATACTACTAAATCATCAACTGAAAAGAGATTCAGGATGATAATTAAGCCGAAACCTCCCTAACTTCATGCATTTCACACTAATGGTTTTTGCAATATTTTTTAAACTAAAAAAAAAAAAAAAAAAAAACAACAACAAAATAATAACAAAGTTAACAGAGGAATTTAAAACCCCCCAAAACAATTCAATGCTATAAAGTATAATTAGAGTCAATTCTTTGATGTTTTAAGGACTATACTGTCCAAAGAGACATAAAAAGGTATAATTTACTGTTTGTGGGGAATCTGCATTGATTGACAAGGAAAAAACCCATAAGACATCCATCCCAGCAAATCTGTTTAGATACTGAAACAATGGAAATCTATAACAAAGCATTGCTAAAAGAAGAGTAAAACAACAACAACAACAACAAGCAAAACTAAATAAAGCTTTTAAAAAAAATTAAAAGTTGGCAGTTGTAGTATCAAATGTTTGATATGATAATTACAAGATGTTACAATTTTAAGTATTGAGACAATGCGAAAGTGCAATTGATGAAAATCTGCATACATTGGATGGCTGGAACACAAACGTTTAAAAGCCGGAAAATTGCTTTTTATAGGTTCCTTATACACTTTTTTAAAGGGTAGCTAGAGCACTTTTACACAATCAACAAAGAATGAGGTATCTGAAAATAAAAAATCCAGACCGCAAACTCTGAAAGTATTGTCTTTGTTCTTGATGTGATGTGGAGCCAGACTGCAATACAACTGTAGATTACTTATGCAGGTCTCAGAAAATGCCAGATGGGAATGCAATACCTGTCTTACAAACAGCCTACCATATGTTCATTAAGTTATGCATTATTTCTACATGATGTAGCAGGTTCCAGTGGATGGATAATGTAGCTTAGAGATGGTACTGTAATTTCGTGTATACAGTCTGTAGGGTATGAATTATTTTGTAGAGAAACTATCTCTTAAAAATCTAAGGTATTCCATGCAATTATTATAATTTTTATAAATGCTTTTTTTTTAAAAAAAGAAAGGAAGAGAAAGAGAAACTTCCTTCCATAATTTCTCTCTTATCTGCTCAACTCAAATAACAGGTACTGAAAATTGGAATTAGAATGAAGTATTTATCTATTGTCATATGCTTCCCTGGTTAAGGTTCCTTATCGTGGACATGAGATTAGGACTTGTGTGCTTATATATTAAGTTATGCAACTGCTCAGTAAAGGAGGCCACAAGAAAACCCACATGGCTGGCTGGTAAAATGCCAGGGAGATAGTGCACTAAGCCCAACTGCAGATCATACTTGAATTCTTGGCCTTTAGCAGTCCAATATTCTGAAATGGAGACAGGCAGGAAGAAAAAAAGGACACACACACACAGACTGACTGGCCATGGGCCAAACTATTGGGAAATGAATGCAAATGTAAAACAAAACATTATGCTTTATGTAATAATTAAATCATTTTTCTATTTTCAAATTTAGCACATATTGTTAGGGTTATATAATTTTTGATTATAGATCAAACAAACCAGTAAAAATTCAAAATCATAAAGGTGATAATGAAGTTACTTGCAGAGTTTTTAACGTAATACTTCCAGCATGTCAGCAAGGAATGACCTACACCAGTTTCCAAAAGTTAAGATATTTGTTTACATCACAAAGGGATAGCCAAACTTGCTAAGCAGATTTTCTAAGATGGATAGAAGCTGTAGAGTCATAGCCCTATGTGGCAGGATGGCTGAATGTGAACAGAAGCATTTTCTTTTTTTTTGGTTGCGGAAACAATTTAAGTTATATAGAGATATTGTACAGAGACCAGTTTAAGGCTGACCATAGGTCACATACAACCCCACCCAGCAGATGATTGTGCTACTCATGGCTTAGTGAGCAGGACTTCAACATTTACCCAACTTACCTGCAGTCACAGAGAGAGATCAAAGGCAAGTTGGTATCAGTCTCAACCATACGCAGGAGACTATATAAAAAAGTTCACTATGCTAGACTACCCATTGTGCATATCCTTTTGACCCACAGCTGAACTGGTGCCTTGAACATGTTATTTGGACACCATATCATTAGGGACATGTTCTCTTTACTGATGCGTCAAGGTTTAGCCTTCAATTTGACTCACAGCACATACTCATCTGAAGGGAATGTGGAACACGTAATTAGTGCACAATCACAGAGGGGGATTACTTAAGGTTTGGGCAGGTATCTTGACTACAGTGAAGTAAAGGGACAAGATCCCTATGACAGACCATATATAGTGCAAATCGAAACAACTTAATGGATGATAATGCTCATCCACATGAGACAAATGTAATTAACCAATATCTTCAAGACCCAACCTTTATGATATAGCCAGGACACTCTGAGCTAAATCATGATGAGTGTCTGGGATTCTCTAAGATGTGGTGTTGCCTACCGCCAAAGCCCTCCAAGATTATTTCAAAATTCTCTGATAAATCAATGGACTTTATTACCCTCTGGTCTTGTTGATAGGGTTATAAGCAGCATGTAAAGCCACCGAGAATCATGCATTGACCTCAGGAGGACAACATCGTCACCTGACTACATTTTCAAGCTAGAATTCCTTCTTGTTTCCTGATTTGGTCTTTTGTCTTACTTTACACACTTAAAAAGTATTTGTAATTTACAAATATTTCTGGTAAAAGTTGTCTTATGTAAAGAGGAGATTGTGGTGATTATTTAGTGGATAACACCTTAATCATTTTGGAATATATTTTTTGTATGATGTTCCAACAATTGCGATGAAGCAAAGCCTACTTGTGTTTATTAAAACTGATTCCATCTTTAAGGTTAAAGAAAAAAATTTAAAAACTTGGAAAGCAAAAAAATCACATACCAATAATCAACAACACAATCAAAGCACAATGTAAAAATTCATTACATTTGTACTTAAAACTCCATCAATTTCTGAAATGAGCTCTTTTCAAATTTAACCATAATAAAGAAGAAAAAAAGATATTTTTTTTTATAAAAATGATGTTTGTGATTTCAGAAATAATTGCATTTTAATCTTCTTGTCAAAACTGGTGGTAATGTTAAGAGCTTGAGTTCAAATTTTGGTTTGGACCAACTCAGTTTTGCGTACATCTCTGGCATAGTTTCCCTTTGCTCTTCACTGGTCAACTGTGCACAGCTCCTCCAGACATCAGTGTCCTCTTAGATCTGAAGAGTTATTTCTGCAGTAAGAGTGGGGCTTAGAACCATGGGCTTCCTCTGGGTGGCAATGTGTCATGAGCTTGTGTTGGGACATAGGTTCAAAGAACATTTAAAGGACATTTTAAGTGAGAAGGAAAAATGTTTTGAAAAATCTAAGATGCACGAATGACAGCTAGTGGGTTGCAAGTCTTTGATTCTCGACTATGGCACAGTGATTCCATGAAAACATTTCATGGCTCTGGATGTTGATTCAGATACAACCCATCCTCTTAACAATAGTGGTTGAACTAAAAAAAAAAAAAACCAACAAACAAACAAACAACACACTCAACAGATTCATTCATCTTGTTTACCAGTTTGACAAGTGCAATATAAACTTGTTCTACTGATGGCAAAAGCACGCTCCGCATCAGGGATGATAAATTTATCTCAGTTATCTAATCTGGATGCCAAGAGAGATAAAGCATCTTGGGTGAAGATTCAATTTAGAATAGTCTAAAGAATTAAAAAAAAAAAATAATCCTTGAAGTAATTAATAATAACAAAAAAAAAAAAATAATAAAAATAAGGAAATTATTTCAGGGTCCTTACTTTGCAATAACAGACATCTCAGACATGGCTGAGCTTTTCACGGATTAAAATCTTGAAGGCTAAAATGTGTGACTTTAACAAGTTTTTTCCCTCCTCATTTTAGTCACGTCAGAAACAGCCAGGATGCGAGTAGTTGGTCATGTTTCTCGTAAACCTCCTCATTAAAAAAAAAGGTTCATCGCTGTTCCAAAATATTCCAGTGAAATAATGACAGGCTCCTCAAGAGCAAAGAAAGTGATGCAGAAAATACTTTTTAACAACAATGAATCTTTTTCTTTTCTTTTTTTTTTAAAGTTATGATATACATTTTATTTCTGAATCCCTAACTACAAAAGATACAGCAAGATTCCTGTACCATAATAAAATTTGAGCCAGCAAAAAATATCCAGTTTTGTGTGTGCACGCTTGCATGTGTGTGTGTGGGGAAGATAACTGGGTAACCCAATACTTTTCTCAGTGGCCATCTCAAAATAATATCAAAACAAGTAGTATAAATAGCTACCAGTGGAGTTCAGTGAGAGTCCCCTTTCACCAGCTATTATACAGTGATAATTGTTAGTGTTATCTCATAACTTTCACCAGTCAGAGATAAGAAACAGAAAACCAGTTACATCCACTAACCAAGTAGCATAAACCTTTAATTCAAAGAACCAACCATACAACAGACAGTCATTGCCAGTCACAACTAGGGATGTTTATTGAAAAGAAAGATTGCTTTCTACTGACATCATCATCAATGCATAGTCAAATTTATCAGACAATGCAGACATTATCTTCAGACTTCCACTGTATCTTTGCACACTTCTGTTAACCTTTATATACCATCTAGAGAGCATTTTCATCCCACCACGCCTTGAATCCATATAGCTAAGCATACCTCTAGCCATAGAGGCTTTGACATGATACTTTCCTTGTTCATATAACCATTTGTAATGACAAATCTGTACAGCTCCACCTGTACATGTTTTGCATTACAAGTATATTGATTAAATATAGCTCAACACAAATACTAACCAGTGCTTCTAGGCTAAGCCAGGCAATTTAAGTAAATCAGTATGCAGAAGACTAAAGTTAGTACGGCAGTTCCTATAAAAGAAACATTAAAATATACAACTAACAGGTGATATTTGCTACTGAAATAAAAACAATTTTTATTACCACCATTTACCTGGTAATCAAGGATTACACTGGACAACAATGATTTTACCACCGGAACACTATCATGCTCACTTTGTAGCATTTCGCACGCTGATTTCAAATCTGAAAACCATTTTACTTTAGGATGTCACTTTTTTTTTTTTAAGTTATGGCATGTGACTGATGAATTGAGGTTATTCAAAGACTGTAGCCAACTAAGCCTTAAAACTGTGCTGTTATACCATGGTAACCAAAAACCTTTGGTTCCTATAGCTCATGCAGTTGGCTTGAAAGAAACATACGAGTCAATGGAACTCCTTTTGAAAGTGACAAGTTATTCGGATCATAAAAGGAAAATTTGTGGTGATCTCAAAGTTCTCTCTTTTTTTCCTTGGATTGCTGCTAGGATTCACAAAGCATATGTTTGTTTGTTGTGTCTTTGGAACAGCTGTGACGATGCCAACCATTACACTTGAAAAGACTGGCCTATGTGACAGGAACCTATAGTTGGCAGGTACAATGTGCAACATATGCCATTGGTAGGCTCTCAGAATGTCTACCTTCCGCCACTTCATGTCAAAGTCAGCCGTATGAAAAATTTTGTCAAAACCATGGATAAAGACGGTGATGACTTCGAGTACCTAGAGAGAAGTTTGGTGCTGACAAAAGTGAAGCTAAACTCAAAGGAGGAATTTTTGTGGGGCCCGAAATTTGAGAACTCATGTGTGATGATGGGTTCAAAAATAAGCTGAACCCACTGGAATCTGCAGCATGGGAAGCATTTATTTTAGTTGTACAGAACTTTCTTGGCAAATATAGAGCTGAGCACTATGCTGAGTATGTGGAAAACATGCTAAAGGCGTGTTAGTGAGGATGTCTCTAAAGATGCATTCGCATCTTGATTTTTTTCCAACCAGTCAAGGGGAAGTCAGTGATGAGCATGGTGAAAGGCTCCACCAAGACATAAAAGTGATGCAAAGTAGATATCAGGGCAAATTCAATCCCAACATGATGGATGATTACTGTTGGTTCCTCCAAAGGGAGACAGATACTTCACATAAGTGCAAGAACAAGTGTCTGAAACATTTTTGAACATTTGGAATGTGCCTACTATGTAAGTTAAATTTAAATGTGTTCCATATCTTCCATATTGCTTTTATCAGTCTTTCTCATGCATCTGTTGTCTGATCATGGCAAATGTGTTTCACATTAAATATTTAAATATCAAATATTGTTGTTCAAGCTCTATATAGTTCATGTAACATAAGTCATAATATAGCGTTAGTGGTGAATTCCTTCTTATGCATATCTCAAAACCTGACCTACTAGCCAAATTCTGACCTCAGATTTGAAATCAGCACCCAAAATTTAACAAGATCATCCACATTTTGCTTGGTGGCCGACAAAAAGTTTCATTTTGTTGTCCACTGTTGTTGTTGTTATTATTATTTTACTTGCCCTCCCTAATACCCAGGTGAAGAATTTTATTTAAACTTTTTTGTCACTAAATTCTTAAAATAATAATAATATGGATTACGAGACTAAACTTTACAGTGCCATTTTAAAATTAACCTAGTAATACTGAGTTATCAATATATATTCCTGCAAATTCAAACATGGCACAGAGCAGCTTCACACACACTCACTCTCTTACTCTATTCATGTTTGGTCTAAAAATATATCCTAATACATTTTTCTACAAAAAACTTATTAGATAAATAATTTTTGCACATCTATTTTCATATTCTGTTGGTGTAAAGCTATTTATTTCCATTATTGTAAGTGCACTCTCTTATAAGATCACGTGGCTTCACCAATGAAACATCCAATATTTAATATGTAATCAATTTATTACAAAACGTTACCCTTTTCTACTGTAGTTGTTTCTGAAAATGCTTTATGATTTCTTTGAGATTTCGCAAGAATCTTTGACAAGCCGTGGAAATTATTACAATTATCTTAGCCAATCTCTCTTTTGATCTATCAAATGACCATAGAACACTCACTAACCTTCGTCGTTTGATATTGAACAAACCGGTACATGTGGTAAGCAAAGTTAGCTAATTAATGCTAGTACTAGCCAATGACATGGACCAACCACGTGCTCGTAAACCTTTCTGTACTAGGTATTTATGATGGGATCTACCAACAGACTACAAAGATTAAACTAAACTTAATTTTTTTCTTTTCTTTCACACTCCAAAATTACTTTTAACATGAAAATTCCAATAAGATTCACATCCTGAACCGTTGCCAGAAAGTGTAAGAATCGTCTCAAATATCAATGAAATCATTTTCTAAACCCATTATTAAATCTGAAGGTGGCTTATTAGCAGAAAGTAAAGAACTTTCACTTTTGATGAAATGCACACCCTGATCAACTAACTTACATCCATCTCATGGCCCCACAAGGCGGGTCAGATGGAGCTGGCCCAAGTGCAGTGAGAAGAGCCTTATAATTTTAAACCCATTTGCTATGAATGAAAAAAAAAAAAAAAAGCAGCCAAAAGTGTATCTGGATGAAGACCAAGAGCAAGCATCTTTACGCAAAGCCAAAGCATAATTGGCGGAGAAAGTAATCTGACGAAAGGAACGTGTCCAAATTATCTAATTAAGACGTGCTATTCTACAATCAATGCAAAGAATATAGAAAAGTCGATGTTCATGATGGAAAGCAATGAACAAAATGCTATACTTGACCTCTTAACGTACTCAGTACCTGCTGAAGAATAAAATAAAGTTGGAGGAGAGTGGTAATTAAGAAAACCTTCAGAAAGGGAGCACTAATTGAAAATATAGATTGAATGGATAAAACGTTTCAAAGTTAGCACTGGGAGTTTTACAGAGATCAGCTTACACACAAATAATTGTACTTCTCATTGTATAATCAGCAAAATGATTTTGAAAGCCATGTATAAATCAGCATGTACTCGAGTACTTCATATTTCTCTGTATATCAACGTATGCACATAGCCCTCAACTGGTCAGCCATGCTTGATCATGGGTCAACAATAAATTTCACCCCCCCCCACCGTGAAGTATATCATTCTGTTTACGTACATCTCTCGGACCCAAATAAGAGACTTTTGGTGTTTGCAATCATTTTTACTCGTTTCTCTCCACACACATATATTAGTTTAAAACTATTTGTTAAAGTGAAATAAGTCTACTTAACACCTTCATAGCTATAAAGCCATTATTCCAAGATTACCTGTAAAAAAAAAAGGGGTGAAGTTTCTTGAGCTGTCATTTGGACAAACACAGAGGTGGAGAGAAGGGGCAAAACATATGAGCAATCCAGGTGTTAGTTCAGACAAACCTCTGATTTTCTGCTGGCAAATGTAAACACCAGAAACAGGTGCTTTACAAAAGCAGAACCATTGAAGCTTACTGTATTTAAGAATCCCACTGACAAGTGCGGTGGCTTTGTTATTTACTAAAACAAGAGTGTCAAAGAAGCACTAAATAACCTATACTGAGAGGACTGTCCTCGGTTAACAGACATTTTCTAAACCCAAGATTATTTGGAATTCTCTTTGAATCAATAGTTAATGAGAAGTTTGTTCCTCCCCCCCTCTCCCATTTTTTTTTTCGTCTACAAATAAAAAAATTCAGATAAGTAATAAAAAACAAAAACAAAAACAGCCGAAGCACGAGAGATTTCAGAATGGTTAGTGCAGCGATGAATGAAATGTCGTTTTCCCGGTGAACTGCAGGGGGAAAAGGCGTTGCTCGAATGAATCTGGAGCAGATGTCATGATTGAGTGCCCACTAAATATTTTCAGCTTCATGATCAATTCTGCCAATTAGTGCACATCACTAAGTTGACTTTGTCGCATAAGCCTCCGCCACCCCATTTTAAAATTTAACCCTTTAGCACCTAAGATCATCCAAGAGAAAATAATGCAACTTAAAACGTTTTTAAGGTAAAAGAATCTAATTTAAAAAAAAAAAAAAAGTTTGTTCATAGGATTAATACATTTATTTACGCTAAGAAAAATGTTAAAAAGACAATTTGGAGGCAGAAAAATGAGTTATTTTATTTTTTAAAGCAGTCACTACATTAGCTATTAGACAAAACACCACATTTGGATTAGAATTTCAGAAGCTGGCAAGCAATGATTTATAACCTGATTAATAAAAAGGGGACTGTATTCGAAAAGAGTCATAACTGCAATGATGCTACTAAGATAAAAAAAAAAGAGAAGTGAAATCCCGTAGCTCCATTTTTATAAACTACCTGGTTGCTGCAGCAGACCAAAGTTTGTTGCATCCATTGACCCCCTCATTTTTTAGTATTTAACCCCAAACATTTCTAGTTAAAACAGAGAAATGTCTATAACTTCTGCAGTCTTCCTGTGTTTAGAAAAAAGGCAAAAATGAGGAGGTTGTATTAAACATTCAAACAAATACAGTATTAGAAATAATTATGGATACAGAGGAAAACGTTTGGTATAAAACTGATAATAACACATGGTTAAATTGCATCCTGTGTGTACAAATTAAGCATCCTATAGTACAGTCATGTGCTGGTGATGCGGTACCCCGTGAATGGTTTTAATTACAAAGTGCTGCATATGTAAAAAAAAAAACTTTAAAAATTGCAGGTGGTGATATTACTGTGGTTTGCTGAATACTATGGTTCCTGGGTAGAAAATATCATACAGAAAGTGTATAAACATCAAAGTTTTAGCTATTAAAAGCTACTCCACTTGGTAGATTGTAGCCCCCAACTTCTCTTTCAGAAGCAGCTCTATGCAAAACTCTGAGAAAGATAAGCAAAACTGGTACTGTGGACAGTAAGTGCAGTTCAAGAAGAAAACATCACTTTTGTAAGGATTGGGCCGAGTACCACAGTGTGCTTGTTTGTTTGTCATGGTCCAGTAGAAATCTCGCAGATGACCTTGTGTGGGTGTTAGTTTTTCCTCAAGAATAGCAAAATACATACTAGCGTGAAATAGTCTCAAAGGATGTGCAGCCGAGCTGCCCCCCCCCAATTTTGAGGAGAGGCAACAGTAGAAATGAAACAGTGGGATGCTAAAACCTGGGAAAAAGTGATCTTTACACATGCGTCTAACTTTGAACTGTCTGACAATAATCAATGACAATTTGTTCAAAGGTGGACCAAGGAATGATGTAACAGTCAGTGTACAATTTATATATATATATAGAAACATGGAGGTAGATCAATACAAGTATGGAGCTTCACATCAGCCAGGAGTATCCTTAAAATCAAATGTATATTGACTGCCAATAGTTACAGGAAGGTTCTCATCTATCATCATGCTATTCCCTCAGGAAAACAACACACTTGGTGAAGATTCATCTTCCAACATGACAATGACCCCAAGCATATAGCCACTGTGGTGAAAACTATCTAGAAGACAGAATGTAAAGAAGCTGATGGAACACTTGCAAAGATAGATGCCTTGGCCTGCACAAAATCCTGATGTGAACATCAATGAGGCTATATGATTACCGAGTAAGTCAAATAGCAACCAAACATCTTGGATAAATTGTAGAAAATGCTACAGGGTTTTTGGCATAACATTCCGCAGTCATACACCAATAACCTGTATGGGAGCATGAAGACAAGGTGTTATGCTCTATATAAAGCAAAGGGGCTTAATTACCAAATATTAATGCATCTGTGTATTATGTGTTTCTCGTCTGCAATTATTCATTATCTGTGCATATTTTTTCCATAATTATTTCCAATACTATACCTTTGATAATTTCAGAAGAAAAATTCCAAGAAATGAGTTGACCAAAGATGATTAGAAACTACATTGATGAGATAAAAGCCTATCAGGGTTAGAATGAAAAAGTGCAGAGGATGAGCTAGGCTTGGTGAGCTAAATAAATCTGTATTGGTGTATGGTCGTGTATGGTCATGTGACCTCACAAATCATGAATAATGCAGCAAAACTTCAAAAGAAAAACGAGAGGCAATCCACACGGATCTGAAGCCCAATGTGTCGAGCATTCCCAGTGTCGGGATCAGAAGTATGTGGGTTGTACCCTTGTTAACTGACAAGAAGTTTTAAATATTCCACCAAAGGGTAACATCTGCAAGAAGTTAAAGTGTTGGGGGATAGGTCATGGGCTACAGACCATTACCACCAATACAATAAAAAATAAACCCTATAGTCAGGGGCTCAGCCTTGATGACACCAACAGAGAAAAGCTCGTTGAAATGTAGATGCGTTAACCACTTTTGTTATTGTAAATAAGCATTTCACTATCATAACCCTTACAGCTATTAAGTTTCAAAAATGTTTCTATTAATTTTCACTGGTAAAGCGCGAAGAACAAACAGCAAAGGTACTAAGCGTGTTGGTAAAACCTGCAAAATTGTTAAAAAAATATATCAGTAATAATAAAATTGTTAAAAAGATTCAAGTTCTTAAAAACAGAACATCCTGAAAAATAAATTAAAAAATATGAAATATACCTATTTTATTAGTATATATATTTAAAGTCTAAAAACGTAAGATTGTGCCATAAAGGTTAGAGAATACAGTATATTTCCCTTCTCTGTCAGAAATGACATCGCTGAACACAGGTGAGTGGTTGTTTGGTGCTAGCTGTGACCTCTATGGTCAACCACTTGCTTGTGGCATAATTACATTACCCTTGAAGGTTAACAAAACTGGACTCCAACCCTATCATTTTGTTTTTTTTCTGTCAAGGACCCCATGACAGAACAAATACTGTATGCCAATGAAAGGTCAATAAAATACTGTGATTAGGAGAGAGGGGTAAAAAAAGTTAAGAGGAAAACCTGCAAAGACAGAAATGTCAGCCACTCCTAAGAAATCCAAGGCCAGGTCCTGGAATCCAACTGCAACAACAGGGATAAGCTTTCAGAACACATGGTGACACCTGCATTTCTACTGAAAGGTCTAATTCAGAATGAACTATTCCAGAGCAGTCAAAAACATAATCTGGTGACACTATATGTCAAAATCATTTGTAGGGAGTTAATATAAAATGGCAGGAAAGGTACAACCATTTTTTTTGTGTGTGTGTGTATTAAAGATGCATTATATTGATAAGAATAATAAACTGACAGAAAAATGAAACTAAAATACCCTAACAAACAATAAGTGAAAACACTTATCACCAAGTAAAAATTACCAGTTTTAATTACAGATAGATTTACAGATATGAATAATTAAAAAAGCTATTTTGTCATCGTATTATAAGATATAAAGTTCTAGTGATATAAATATGCAGTGAACCTGTAAAAAAAAAAGTTACACCCAACTACAGCTGATAACAGAGAATAAATCCCATCAGCGGTATCCATTGTGTACATACATACCATTCATAATTTACCGTATTTTTTTCAGACATTAAACAGAATCACAGTGGAGTGGAATTAATATAAAATTATTCTCTAAAGATCTGATATCTTGAGCATCCTTTCACAAAAAGAAAAGCAACAGAAAAACGCTTCCAGTGACGCAACTAATATAATTTCATTTTTTTTTTTTTTCAAAGACCAATTCATTTATCCGTAATAAATCTGACTGAGCAACTTGTTGGAGCGTCTGGATCAGCTGAGGAAAAAACTGTCCGTACCCTGCCAGCACATCTGAATTAAAAGCAGCTACCATATGGATATGGAGGAACACAGAATAGACTGAGATATTAAAAAAACAAAATCTCATTAGATTCCACATCAGACAGGTAAAAGGCTCAGTCAAATTTATACTACCGCTGTGGTTAAACTGTTGGACCGACAAAAATCAAGGACTTGAGTTTTGCTTCCTGCCATGGTTTTCTTCTCACCCTTCTTCGTCAGGTAGCCACAGGGGTTTCCTCCAGTGTCCCTCCCCCCAACAAGTAAAAATAGAGAGCCCCCCCCCAAAGCCAGAAGTGCCAGACTCATACTCCTTCCATGGCCTGGTCAGTCCCCCCACCCACTGCTCTCTGGTAGACAATGACATTCTGCCCCTTTGGCAGGGCTGCCTACCTTTTAGATGTATGCCAACAACAACAACTCCTACGCCTGTCCTCACTGGCCATTTTCCATCCACAAACTTATGTAAGTGCCAGAAACTAAATTCAGGCAAAATCACTTGGAAGATTTCAGATTGACAGGTTGCATCATCCCCCCCACAAATAACAAAATGTAAATTTAAGTTTATTTAACAGAAACCAGATAACCAAAACACAAAACAAGGTATAAAGCTGAATTAATATTTTGAATGAATTCCACCTGTACATGAGAAAACCAACTCAGGCACAAAAAACAGAACAGAGAGAGAAAATGCTGTTAAATACGTAGACTTACAGAAAACAAGAAATGTACATAGTTTTAAAAATGTAATTAAAACGAAGTCAAAATGCTGGTCACATCTTGTTTAGATGTCAAACCCAGGAGGCAATCATTATTATTAAAGAGCCACACCCACTTCTTAACGACAATATCATTTTAATTATTCACACATGCTCGGTTTCTTTCCTTCACATCACAGGTTAAGTTTTGTGGTGGACAGGAATTCCGATGTATTTGAAATATCCAATTGTTTTTTGCCTCCAAGTTTAAAGCTCTCTTAACACACACCTATTATTAATCAAGAATGAAAACACAAACAAAGCAGATCAAATCTAATGATTCCAAGCTAATCAAAATAAAATTCCTCTGGCAATGTTTTGATTAATAACAACAACAACAACAACAAAATATTTCAGATATTTTTATTTGTTATTTTGCCGCACGCTGTGGTGATATCTGGTGATGGAACGGTAACGCGATGGTTATCCGCTAGGAGGCATTCTCTCTCCCGCACCACGTGTGGCCCAGCACTTCCCACTCTGGTAGGCGGCACTTTCCTTCAAGTAATATTATATACCACTTTCTGGTGTGTGTGTGTGTGTGTGTGTGCTATCTTTTCACATTATTTCAAAATTCTGATTTAAACTTCCATTGAACACCTAGATTCCTGATAAGCACAAAATATTCTTCAGTAGGTGAATTTCACATTTGTATTAAACCAAGTCATGGAGGTGCATATGCCAAACCGAGCAGATCCCAACCAAGAATTAAACCGGGGCCCTTGGAGCCATCCAAAGTTGTTAGGACTTAAGCACAATATCCAACGTAAAACAAAGGCGACTTCGGCTCCACTAAGTCCTTTGTCTGCCCAAACTTAAGAAAAGCATACTGGAACGTTAAGAAAAACCAGTAGGCATGCTGAACAACTGTTAAAGTAGGATAAACACTTTCCTTTCCGCTTGTCTGATGGCCATCGACATTAGGGCTCGTAATTATGAACTGGCTAAAGTTTTTTTTTTCCCAAGTGATATAATTGCAAATGAAAAGAACAAATTGCTAGCAAATGTACTTAATGGAATAAATAGATCAGTTTAAAACCATGCTGATAAATATTTCTTTTCCCTCTGGCACTGCATAAGCGCCACTTCCTGCCACATCTCCTGTAACCACCCAAATTATTCCATTAGGGACAGATATTCAAATGAAATCTGGCTGTAATGAATGACACCCTCCCTCAAGGCTAATTCGAACATCCATCCCTGGTATGTAATTTCTGTAGCAGCAGCAGCAGCAGCAGCACAAGACGAAAACTTTCTTCTCTGGAAAAAATAAAAACCCGACACACTAAATTCTTGCTAGAAAACAAACAAAAACCCACTTGAGATTAACAGAAAACCAAGTAAGCTCTTTCTTTGAGAGCGCGGCGTGTAGGTCCGAGATCAGAAATAGTAAATTGCTTAATACATCTATTTACGGAAGTTGCAATGCATGACTCAACATGCTCCATCCACATCTACGCCTGGTGGTGGTGTTTATTACACCCTACCAGAACAAGATAAGCGATCCGGGAAGGAAGGAAAAAAATAAACTAAAATACATGCTGAAAAATCCACTAAATGGCATTATGAGGACAACTCGTGCGATTCCAGTCAACTAGTTGTTCCAGTGTAACCTGATTATTCTACATCATGCTGCCCTTTATTACGTTACACCGCACACTGGTGGAGAAAGCAACTCTTTGTTACTTCCTTTGCTTATATGAAAACAGTAAATGGAAAGAACGTGGGGTAAAAGTTAATGCCCATTGATTGGAAAAGCAAATTTTCTCAGCTGAGGCCCTCGCATTACAGTCAAAAGGCAACCACTTAAAGGAACCTAATACATAGGGCTCCAAATGCTAGCAGCACTAGTAGTCAAACTCCCAGAGCACAAATAAATATTCCACTCCTCTGATATTACTTTAACATTCCACCAACAACCAGAGCATCCTTCACAGACATTTTCCTAGTTTCTTTCTCCCCCCCCCAACATCTTAAATAAACTTTCTGGCTACATAAGATGTTTATTTTTTGTTTGCTTCTGAAGATGAAATGTGGTAATTACCTTTTTTCAAAAAAGTTAATAAAGGTAAGCTTCTGATATCACGACCCCACAACTAAAGTAGGGGTAGGAAGGGAGGAAAATGCAGCAGCTTACAATAGTATCTGACCAGTGCTTCCCCCTTTTTGCACTTAAAAATATAATTTCTTTATTGCTTCGTTTCAGTATACTAAAGAGGAAGAAAATGAGGGAACAACAACAACAACAAAAAAAAACATTTCACAACAAAACCTTTTCTGAGAAATAAGGTAGGACAAGACTGACCCCTTTGACTTTATCTGTCAACTAAAGGAGCTTAATCTCAGGCCATCAGTGTTTCTGGACTGCTGGTGATAAAATGGTGTTTTCCTAGTCGTTCTTGGAAGAAACAAGAGAGGAGGAGAATAATCTCCTTCTATGTACATCAGTGATCCACAAAATTGAAACAAACTGCACCAGGTCTTAAAAAGACTAAACGATACACAAACTCTGGCTGAAACCTTGCAATGACAGTATAGGAATGGTATAGTAAACTATGGAAATATGTTGTGGAATCACACAGCCAGGTGAAAGTATCTTTGTCTAGAGCATTCTCCACAGTGAAAGTAGAAAACTGGGTGAAAAAAATATGCTGTAAAGTTTAATCAATATCTGTTGGCACCTACAGTTTAAGCTAATTCCCTAACTGCATAAATTTTAGTTTAGGATGCATGACAGGATGATCAAACAACGAAAAAAATAAATACTTAAAGGAACAAAATAAAGACACTATCTTAATGAATGAGAGTTTGGAACTTGCACTTTTTGGCTAAATGTAATCAGCATAAAACTGCATTTTGTACAAGAACAGAATTGCATGCAAAATTTAAGTACCCCCCTCCCAAAAAAAATATGCCACTATTTATTCACTTGTTTCTGAAATGTTTCAGATGGCACCCATTTGAAACTAAAAGAATAAAAAAAAACATCTCTTAAAAAGGCGGGCTGACATAAACTGAGAGAAATAAATGCAAGAGTTATCTGCTAGCACCGATATTCCAGAAGAGAACTGACACTGCAATCCAAAATATGCATCATGTTGGTGCCAAAAAACAAAGAAGATTATGTAGATGCATGCATGTATTTGCAAGCTTATTCACAGACTGATTAATTGGCATTTCCAGAATCTGCTTTTCAGTTTAGTAAATTTTGTATCGTTTTAATGAAACTTGCATAAAACAAAATGCAGATGTGCAATTCATAAATTTTCTGGTATTTACATAACTGTCTGTTTTTGCTAATTAAGCTCATGGCTTAGATTTAGCTAAATCTATAATATGAAGAATGATGTCTGCACAATAAATCCATTTCAGCATTTAAAAAAAGAAATAAACTTCTTAAAGATTAAGAATATGCTGATGTTGCCTTTTACTTAAGTATGAAATGAGAAAATGAACTTTTAAATGATACAGGTGGCTTCCAAACCCTGATAAAGAAGGGAGGTCTCATGTCAAATGCATGTGACACATTCTAATTCAACTCTAATTTGATGACCTAGGATCAGTTAACAAAACTGTAACAAAGTTAAATGGTGCATACTATATATTAAAAAAAAAAACTCTCCAAAATGGCCAATGCAAACATAATTTTCACATTATCTCTGCATTAGTATGGCCTCCCTGCAGATGGAAAAGAAAAATCCTGAAATTGCTGCTTTAGTCTAAAAGAGAGAGAGAGAGAGAGAGAGAGGAGAGAGAGAGAGAGAGGAGAGAGAGAGAGAGAGATGGAGAAATGAAGAGAGAGAGAGAGAGATTACCATTGTAACTATGGCAAAAATGTTGTTGCAGATTTGATGCATCTTGTAAGAACCTATGTAGTTTGTCGAAAACAAAAACGACAACCACCCATGCCTGCACAATTTTTGGAAACCTCAAATAAATATTACAGTAGTAATTGCTGCCACAACCCTATCTCAGTGGAAAAGTATTTGTGATTTATTTGCCAATGTTTAAAGCAGAGACATGCTCTTAAAATTTACAGTGACTAAAGAAACATGTGAGATGCTCATTGTGGCTTATACGTAACTTAAGGGACCAATTCAGATGTCTCCAAGCACTGCTTGCTGAAAACCACCTTGACTATATTTATAACTATACTGCACCGACTTTAAGTAGGATAAAGTTTGACAATAAACTGCCTCACAAATTATTTTACATCTTAAATTTGAATACGTATCTCATGGTTTATTAAGGTTGCTGAAGAAAACTCTGCTTTGAAACAGTGGGACAACCAAAGCAGTTGTTACAGTGAAAAAAAAAAAAACATAAACAGGCATTAGTTTATAGCTCAAAATAATCAATTGCTACCTTATTTAATAATTGTGTGAATATCTTTATCTAAGCATCTGCAAAAAAAAAAAAAAAACACACAAAAATCACAGGTCTGAGTTTGGAAATACTTTAAAACAACGGATGTGTAGTAGAGCAACTATTATGGACGTTCAAATAAAACCTGGCCAGAGATATCATTGTAGCAAAGGCATTTTAGCCAGGCCCTACTTGAATCTCTCTCTACATAACTCTCTCTACACGCTGCATATGATCATGCCAGCCATTTCCTACCACTTAAAAGATACATTCCTCCCCCTCTTCTGAATCTTCCAAAGATCAACTTTATTTTTAAGTAGAACAATTTCTCTGGAATAGCATCAGTATATTATATTTGCTCAAGACTACTTTTTTTTCTATGTTCACCAAACAAATGTGCACAAATAATCAAGAACTAATTATGGAATTTACCTTTCTTCAAGATTACAGTTCTTAAAAAAATTAACAACTACACATTCTTAGAAACTTAATGCAAAAAGATAATCAAAATTATGTGCTAATTGCAAATAATAATAATCTGTCTTAAAAAAAAACTAAGCAGTAATTTTAGTGGCAATACACCTCTAAAAATGTGTGCTTTGAGAGTTATATTCGAACTAAATGCATTTTAATCAATTACTTACTAACATATAAGGTAAATGTTTTAGATGCCAAACCACACAGTTGACCACTGATGTACCCCTGTACATTTTTTTGGGATTATCTTTATTAAAATTAACTTTTGAGTATAATTCTATTTCATATTTCACTAAATTCTTGTTTCAGTTTTCTCATGCAATATATTAACAAATAATTTATTAAAATGCATTGTTCATATACAACTTAAAAGGTCAAACAACAACAAGAAGCAAACGCTCTATACTTTCCTAGGAGCACACACCGCTACTTCATACATGGCCCAGGATTCAAGCAAAGGTCAGGAGGAGGAAATGTTACGCACTTTCAAGCAGTGTAAATATTTCTAACAGCCGAAGACTTTTTAAAATCATATAAACAATGAGCTGTCAGCTTTGTCTCACTTTAAACTGCAAGAAAGCTTGCAGATTATGGAAAGAAGTCTTCAGCTCCCCCCACGTGTAAATATCCAGAATTCCCCCCTTATCACCACCCTGTTTTTGATACAGAGACAGTAGAGAGTTCTTACAACCTGTGAAAGTGTAGTACTGAACTTTCTAGGTCTAAGGACATCATGCAGCATTGAGACAGAAGGCAAAAGGTGTTGGGCACCTGCTCTGGTACAGCTAGAGAGAGAGAGAGAGAGAGAGAGAGAGAGAGGCAGAGAGAGAGAGAGTGAGAGGCAGAGAGAGAGAGAGAGTGAGTGAGTGTGTGTGTGTGTTTTTTTTAGCTATGTTCAAAGTGTGACCCAGTCAAGAGTTACCTGTGGAACTAATACCGGAAAACCTTAATGAGAAAAAACCCCACAGAGCCAGGAAGGATCACTAAACCGAATTGGTGACAACTGAGATTTGAACTTGAGGCCACAACATTAGCAATCCAGAAGTCTATCAACGAACCACCGTGCAGTCCAAAATGATTGCATTTAATAAATAAGCAGATGACACGTTCTCGATCTGAATCTCAAAAACCACTGGAAATAGCAAATGTAAGCAGTAATAGCAACTTGATAATTTTTGCCATTAAAACATCTTTGTGAAGGCAGAGAAAGGCAAGTTATTCTCTCATTAACTTGCTTTGCAGGATTTTAGCGAGACAAACATCACTATATTAAACAAGACGGTCCTAGATGTAAAGAGCATCATGATGACCAGAACAGAAGGTTACTAGTGATGTGTTAACTGCAGAAAGTTAGTTGTTACTTTGATTGGGCATTTTCTGTCACCTTATGCAGTTACTACTACTAAGGGAATGGGGGGGGACCCCCAAAACTAATCCACTACTTTCTCCAAGTTATTATTATCCACACAAAATGAAAACTGAAATTATTCCAAGAAGCAGGCATTTCTACAAAGCCTTCTGTCAAGCTTCATCAGAGAGACTTTCCTCGCAAGTGAACGGAAAATCTAAATCCACCTCATGCGGTATGTGTGCGGTGCTTTTTAAAATAAAAAAATGAAATAGCACAACAAGCCAGGGTGAGTGAACACACACACCAAGTTTCAGGAATTTATAAAAATGCTAATATTCAAACTTGCTGTATGTATGCAATTCGTAAAACTTAAATCTGAATTACCAGAAACAAACAAACGAATAAAATCTGCAGCTCGCAGATTGATGGCAGAATTAATGTAAAACATAAAATGCCACCGTTGTAGGAAGCTGGCACCATTTCTAATTTTCAGTATTCTCATAATTTTTAGTGTGGGGCTGATTTGGATAATAAAAATCGTGTTCCCGTGCCGCCGAACAACTTATGAGCCTCGCGACCAACGAAGAGTAAGCAAGCAAAACCGTTATTTATTGTGACTTTTATTCCAAAGTAATATTTGCTCGAGAGAGAGAGAGAGAGAGAGAGAGAGAGATTCTGAACATTCTGAAACTGCTCTTTGCCTCCGCAGCTCTTTGGAAATAACTGCAAGACCCGTATGAACAAATAAGATTTCTGAAAGTGAAACTTCAAAACTTCTTTTATTCAGTGTCCTTTCCCTTCCATTCTTCTGTGAAACAAAAATATTTAAAAACAAAAAAGAAAAAAAGAAAAAAAGGGGGAGTAACTACTAAAACTACCACTCAAAGTATATTTAATATTTTAACAGAAATAAGTCTTCTGCATATTTCTACAAATTCAGAATGTTTGAAAAATGATAAAGATTTTATTAGTTAATGGATTAGCCTAGTGTGTGTTGATTCGGCTTCTCCAGCTAGCAACAGTTTAGCTACCGTGATATGGTTTTAAAGTGTAGCTTATAGACAATAAAATTTGTTAATGTTAAGCATTCTGAGTAACAGTTGTTAAGGGCGGGCGCTGTTCCAGACGGCTGCATCTGATTACAAAACCAACAAAATCATCATAAAGAAATGTAATGAATGAGTACCTTAAATTCCCTTTTTAGAGGGGGAAGGACTGGAGATGTGGGCAAAGAATATCAGTGCCAAAGACCTGCTTTAATGAATGGTTACCACATGTTTCAGAAATGTAGCATCTTATTCTGAAGACTGTCTTTCTCAAAGGAACATGGAATGATAAGGCTGCTTAACAACAGCCATTACATTATCTGCCCAACAAGTCTTGACTGATTACAATTCTTGGTTATAACACTGCCACTGGAAGAAATAGTAAAACTGACATACAGTATTTGCAGCTGTGATGAGACTGCCTCCAGATAAATGGGGGCAATTACTAAGAAAAAGTGTGCCACCCTTGGGAGTTAGCCAGAGGTGAAGCGTATCAAAGAGAGCTGTCATATGTCATTGCGTGCATACAGAATTAGAGTTGACCTAATAAACTCGACATCCAACTCATAATTGAAAAATTTCTCTCACCACAATGTTATGTGAAGTTTCTGCAAAGAGATCCACCTTTTACACATCTTTAATTTTCTAGAAAGAACTATGATAACCACAGAAATTTCTTAAAGAAAAATACATTTCTCTAATAGCCTCACCAAAAGCTTTTCAATTTTACTTGATAATTCTTACGTGTTTTTTGCAATAAGGGGATATGAAGGTTAATTTCCATTAAATATGATACATTTTTAAAAGCTTTAATAATAAAGTAAAGGAAAAAATACACACTAATTCTGATTTTAAAATTCTAAAAAATAAGAGAGTATTAATTGTTTCATCTATTCATTCTTATGGATAGACATCATCAGCTTTTCATGCCCTATACCCCAAGCTCTACAGCCTTAAACAGATCCAAAGGTGATTTGCTAAATTAAATGTGCCCGAATTTCTCTTGGAAGCACAGAAAGTAGAGGGCTGGTTCAGACATTTCCCATCACCCTTCAGCGGTAAGTGAACAAACCATTGAGCCTTTGTTTCGACAATCTTTCCCTATTGCCATCAACCAAATTTAGCCCGGAGAGAGACTGTGGGCAATCGCGTTACTTTGCAGTACATATGATCAAAAATAAGGATTTTTAATTTTTTGCATCCTAAAGTGGCCCGAGCTGATCCTGGTGCCACAATGGAAGAATGTACTTGTATCTTTAACTTTCAGCTGTTATTTAATGGCCCTAGATGAAAGTATTAGAAATTTTGATTGTGCTCTCCTTTGTATGCCTAATACTAAAAATGTTTTGAGCTTCAAACTACTAAAATTTAATAAAAAAAAAAAATGAAAACTGACAAAGTCAAATCCTTAATGCCTGCTAGTCAGTTATATATAAAATAATTTCACATGTACCAGGCAGATCATCAAGAAAGAAAAGTGACAATGTTTTTCCTGTCGTAATGTAAGAGTTTGCACCGTTTCTGAGATGGGTGATAGAAGCTACAGTTTACACATCTATCCACTTATCCCTTGAAATCTTTATCCATTGAACAACTGATCCCAAAAATTATCGCTAGTCTGGTGGCTAGGAATCAGGTTTATTATCAGTTCAAGTAATCCAGGTAAACAAGAATCTGTGACCTTCCCTGCAGGATAATAGCCAACCATTTTTAAAACTTTGCCAGAAACCTGCTCAGCCCCTCTCAACTATTAGCAGACTTTAGGGAATTCATGATAGGAATGTCATTTAAATCCTCAAAACACCAATCAGCTTTTACAAGGAAGATGACACTAACAACCCATCCTCATCATTAAATGGTACCTTAAAATGACAGTCTGGCATCAAGAACATTCATTGTCAGCAGTTTTTATGCAAAGTGTTGATCTCATAAATAATTCAGATTGACACATAGTTGCTGCAACAAAAATATAAGTGTCCCGGCCACTGTTATTTTAACTTATTTGTCAAAAACAATCTTAAAACAATTCTCATATTTAAACTTCATCAAAGTACAGTTGTCCACCGGTATTCACAGGGGTTACGTTTCTAGAGCACCCGCGAAGAGTGAAAAACCGTGAATATTGGACGTGGTCCATAAAAATGCCTATAAACGTCAAAATATAATTAAAAAATATAAGTAAATATATAATAATAATTTAATAAAAGATACAACACTCAGAGAAACACTCAACGAAACACTCGAGATAGCTACATGCGGTAAATTGGGATGATGTGGGGCTGCTGGGCTGCATCTGCCTGAGACAGCGCCTCGTGGGCAGCAGCCAATCAGCAGCAAGGGGAAACGAATAACGCTCTCGGGTTGGCTACTTTCAAACCTCCAGCCAATAGCATTTATTTTATATTTTGCTGAATTTACGTTAGTATTTACATTACAAAATTGGTAAATTATATTGCTATTAATAATTTAGCGTTAAAAAGCATGAAAAAATATATATTGCCACGAAAAAAGCCATAAAGAAATCGCAGAAGATATTTGCGATTCCGTGAATATGCGGGGGTTTCCACGAACAATTATTAGTTAGGTTCTAAGGAAAATTCTGCGAATAACCGGGCCACGAATGTCAAACTGCGATTACGCAGGGGTCGACCGTATTTTTAGAAATGAATACATATCTTCTACATAAAACTTCAAACTGTCCAACGTATTAGTTATCACAAAACAAGAGGACAAAAATGATGCCTTTTTTCCAACCAACAAATATTCTTTCAAAAAAAAAAAAAAATAAACTGGTAAGGGTTTTCTTTAATCATCATATCACAAAATTTGAAATCAGAACAAAAGGAGGCCGGTAGAATCTTTATATCTTTCAGAATGAATTTCTAATTTAGGAAATATGATTAAAAGGGTATAAATTCTCTCTGTAGGGTAGATGTGACACAAACCAGTCATGCACACTGGGATATTCTTCTCATACAAGCAGCCATAAAAGACAAGACTCACATCGGACAAAGTAGTCAACATGTGATCTGTCGTGAAGAGAAATACAATACTTAAACCGAAAAAACAAAACAAAAAACAAATAACCAACCGATTCTATTGCAAGGTGAAAAAATAATAATTTTAAAACGAATAAAGTGTAGATCAAAGTTTAATCAAGACTGGAAACAAATTAAATTAATTCATTAAATAAGGAACTTGTTTGGAACTGTACAGTTACCTGGATTGGAATACTACCACTTCCACACATTGGATCACATACCACTTCTCCAGGTTGAATTTTACAAATTCTGAAAAGAAAGAAAAAAGAAAAAAGTAGTAACAGCAATTATGCAGTGTTTAGACATGTTTTAATAACGACATCAAAGTTCATGCAAGCTCACTTTTAAGGTCAGCCTAAGTGATCTGGATGCTCAGATGTACACATCTGTTGTTTGCACCACCGCATCTTATGAGATAACACAGCTGACATAACAAAATCGGCTACAGCTTAATACCAAAAGAAAATGCAGCAGAAGTTTAGAATGATTGTGTCACCAGCTTTGAAAAAAATAAACTTAACTGGAAATTGCAAATCGAACAAACAACACAAATGCTAATTTCAAGTATTTACAACAAATTATGTATCTCAGATGCTGACAATTAGCACAATAGTACATGAATGAAGCATGTTGAACAGTTTCTGCTCATGTTGTTTGCCTTACCTGTAGCTATTTGGCACTACAATGTTTCCATTTGCATGCAGTTAAATTGTTTTAGCAGAGTGTATTGTGTGTGTGAGAGATGCAGACTAGTAGATACAGGGATTTTACCAAACCATTTATTATTGTAATCTTTATTCTCTTGGAGCAATAATTTATCATTAGTAAGATAAAACTGGAGTAGAGATGGGGGGGGGGGGGGAGAAAAGGCAAAAAATTTGAAAACATTCTAATGAAATATTTGAAAAGGATTTCCAGAACTTATGTACTTTCATTGCTATATGAATAAAAGAAGATAAATGCCAAATTTCATGTCTCAAGTGGCTGCAGTCATAGCACAGAAGTTACAATGCTGATAAAAATCCTAATTTGACAGTTTTGAAAGTCCATCAGCTGTCTGATAGAAATACACGCAATTTTGTTTTGCTAAAATTAGCAATAAAGCAACTTTTTTTTGTTTCTTTTTGTTACCTCCCCTGATCAACAAACAAATTCTCCTGTAAACAACATTTCCTGCCATAGCTCTCTCCAATCTGTGTAGTGTCAGATTAACCTAAAAGTTACCGATGAGTATTGGTATAGCTTAAAAGAAAAAAAAAAAAAATCATCAGCTAAAGAAAGATGGATACAATAAAGAAACCCAAGGAAAAGTGAGAGTTACTGGTGCTGTATTATCTGCCCTGTTGCACGATACGTTGGAACCAAGGAGCACTAGTTAGCCAACACAAAAGCCAAGAGGTATAAACGTACAGATAAAAATACCATTGGTTATAAAAAATCTGTACATACTGTACACCCAATGAATATGCTTGATTTATATGGTAATTCATTTCTTCAGGTGATCACAATGATGCTACTTCATTTCTAAAATTTTATCCAGGTACATAATTTTGGAAAATACAAATGTAATGTTATTTGTTAGCTGTCCGTCCCTCCCATTCTTCTTGCTACTGAAACTATATGTCACCATCATTTGAGAATTTCCTTTTGTTTTATTTATTTTCTTCACACCACTAAATGTATGTGTCAAATTCCCCCTTTCTTATTAGATAATAATATAATCAAGTTCTCAGTACAAAACCAGCACAATGAAAGCAAGTTGAGACCATGTAATTACCTTCCCTTTTCATAAAGAAGCCATTAACACATTAGTTCATATCTGCCCAGCCAGAATGAAACTGTGTAAAATTTTACCTGAACATTAGGCTAAGTGATCAAACAAGTTACACCTTGTCATTCACCTTTGTTCTAAACAGCTTTAGAACAGCGTTAAAAGGTTGGCTCTGTTTTTTTTTTTTTTTTTGTTTTTCAAAATTTGATGATAGAGTAGAGTTTAATGATGAGAAAAATGAAGAATGGCAGATTTTGTGATGCCCTATTGTTGGGGTAATAACGCAATCCCATGACTTATTGATATATTGAGTGATAATTGTTAGGTGTACCACGATCAAATAAAGTCACCTTATGGCTTTTATTTCTCGGCAGGTAGTAATGGCATAGCATCCATCAGCATCAATAGAAAGGGATATTGACAGACGGGCAGTTGCATTAACACATCACATAAGATCTGGTTCAGGGTGATAGTAATGGACACAGGCAGGGGAGCCAGAGCATCCACAACAGACACACGGAGCATTTGAGATGCTGGCGTCACCAACGAATGAACCATCATTCATTTTCGTTTTCTCCACAACCACAAGCGGTAACAAGTGGTTCGATGGGTTTCAGTGGGTAGTTTGGAGCAAATGACGACGACCTGAACAGACTGCACAACCCTGTATCGGCGCATGGAAGCACATGCACACACTCACAAGGGATGGAACGAATGCCATTATTCCCCCCTTTCGCATGAGTGCATGCATGCGTGCGTAAACCAATACTAAAACAACTATCGAATGCTTTCTTTTCTATGGGCCTTTTCCTGTTGGTAACCTGGTCAGCAAAGAAAAAGAAGAAAAAAAAACGATAGTTTGTAACATTTCAAAGCTAATA
The DNA here is from genome assembly GCA_018389105.1 of Nautilus pompilius. Taxonomy (NCBI): domain Eukaryota; kingdom Metazoa; phylum Mollusca; class Cephalopoda; order Nautilida; family Nautilidae; genus Nautilus; species Nautilus pompilius. The sequence goes on from JACATO010000690.1 coordinate 38,174, forward strand.
AAACTGTAAAGAGGTACTTTAACGATATCGGGAAATTTGCAGTCACTGGTGCGTGCGTAACCACTACATGCTTCGAGTAATGTGTTCTAAGAATTTGTTTGTCAATATGTCTTCGATGAATACTCAGGGAACCCCCCCCCCCACTTTTTTTGTTGATCATTAATTTGAGCAGCATTTATAATTCATAGTTCTTACTCTTGTTTGGCTATTACTAATTTTGATATGGTTTTTATTAACACCATTCCAGTATTAATATAAAACTAATTTTGAAACCCCCCATGCAATTAGAAGCAAGTGTTTGGGTGCACGTATAAAGTGTTGATGGTGAAATTTACATTCTAGCGATGTGCTTGGTTACTATGCATGATGCATGCCAGTGCCTAGCGATGCTTCTGGAATCACTTAAAAAAAATAGTGGAAATATATTTGAATTTAAATAACTAAAATGAATTTCAAAGTGGCAGAATTTATTTTATTTTAAATTAATTTTACACATATTTAAGTCACAAGTGGTACTCCATACTGTAATTGTTTGCTAATCCTTGAACTTATGTTATAGTGTCCCTGTTGTTATTATCTGTAGTAATTTTGAATATACACTCATCTCAATCGCAATATTTTACCAATTTTTGTGGTGGGTTGTGACTTGTCACTAATTGTCCATAATATATACTGCACCGATGATGCACTTTACTGAGCTCATCTAGATTTTTCATACTGTTAGGTGTATAATTCCCAATTTGGCCCATATTTTTTTGATGTGCAGCCTCTGTGTGGTTTATGGTCCTGTCTTCTGTGTCGAGGACCCTGTTGTACAATGACCACATTTCTGGGGTAAACTTTGCCAGATGTCTTCCATTTCCTCGGTGAGCTGGGCAGCCTACATAGTCTTCAAACCAAGCAAAGTGGCTGCAGTTCTGCCAATCTGTCTATGGCCTCACCCAAGTCTACAATAGCTATACAAATGCAAGTGCAGTTATTTTTGCACTCAACACAAAAGCATCGTTATTTTATACCTGTGGGACAGTTACAATTCACGTGTTTTTTTCCCCCAATCAAGTTGAAAAAAAAGCATCTGTTGAGATGCACATCAAGAGTCTTCTTCATTGCAGTGATGGCTGCATTTTAAAAATCACTCGAAACAGATTCTGGGCAAACTTCTGATTCAGACTGTTTAATAAGTTGGAAGAGTCTTTCATATGTATTCCTTTGCTTGTTAGGCAGCAAAGCATAAAACACTGGATGAACGCCCAAATCCTTCTGCAAGCCTGACATATGGCTGCAGAAATAAAAGTGGCGCAAGTTGAAATGTTTCGCCAACATACCAGGTTTCTGATTCCTCTGATATAAGTAGACCCCATTGGCTGCCAAAAAGTAGTATCCTGTGTGGACTGGGGCCATTGTCAGTAATCAAAAGGTTTTCAACTACACCATGCCGCATTTCATAGATCTTGTAGTTTTCTGGCATAACAAGAGTTTTGAGTTCATCAACTTCATTTCTTTGCCTCCTTACCATTTTTCTTTCATTGCTGCAAAATTAGGAAGTGTTGCCTGAGCAGCTTGCAGCAAAGCAGTGTGCAGTCACTGTCTTGGGCCATAGGATCCACCTTTTCTTCTGCATGCCACTTGCTTTGCACCTCCCACATCCTTTACAATGCCAGAACTTCTGTACTTTGTTGTTGTCACTCATCCTATTAAAAATGTAGGAATAATCATCCACTATCAATTTCTCCTTTCCGAGCTTAGTTAAAACTATTTCTGTTTTAGATGGGTAAATTAGTTACCCGCTGTCTAAAAAGTACAGACTATAATGTTTTTGTCAGTGCAATGATGGCAGACGATGGAGGCTTCTAAATCTTCTCTTGGGAGAGATTGCCAGAAGTCAAACAGACAAGAAGAAAAAAAAAAGCAATCAAATGCTGCTGGGTATATCTCAGGGATGGCAAAAAAATTAAGGTTGAGTGTTAGGACCTTCTTGCTGTTTTCTTCTCACTGTCTTGCTCACAAAAATTTCAAAAATGCACATGGATGTCCGAATGGTAAAGGCATAAACAATGTATGCCCCCTCATCCTTGTTTTATACGATAAGGCAGATGCAATATGGACGTAGTACGTAGTAGGAAAGCACACTGGGGAAAATATCATCGAGAATTTTTTTGGTAATCAGATATGTTAGCGCAAAAAAATCTGAACCAATCAAAATTTTATGCCAATAATGGCTGTTGGCACCCAGAAATTTTACTGTCTCCAATTATTAAAGATACCTCTATAAACTGGATAATTTTACTGCTTCCATAGTCTCTCTCTCATGCTTAATTAACTCCCCATCGTCCTTCACTCTAAGTTCCAACATGCCATCACATCCCCGGTCAAACAGGCTCGCAGTGAACAGTCCCATTCCATGCAATCAAGCAGCATTGCTGACAAGACTCTACAGGATAATTCTCAAGACTGCGACGACAATGATCTGTTATATATTATTGGTTTCCAAAAACATAATCACATAATTGACCACAGTTACTTATTTAATGCACGAGGCAATTGAAACCCATAAATCTGTAGAAACAAATGATATTAAACAAAAGGAGATTAATGAATAAAAGCAAAAAGAAAAAAAAAAACTTGTAGAAAACTGGAAATGTCATGGCCGCCATACTATTCTTCAGGGATTAATTTGTAAAATTGTAGCTACATCTAACAACACACGATTTCTACATTTACTTCTTATCAGATACTTGAAGTAATCATTAATTTACATAGCTGCATATTCACCAGCACAAAAGAACCAGGAGAAATTAAGGTTTAAAAAAAAAAAGGTTCATTTTGTAGGATAAATAGGGGTGGTCGAATGAAACTCGAGATAACATTACAGCAACAGTATGTATTTCAGTGTCCTGAGTCTAGTATATCATATTTTGCCCCCCCCCTGTTTCTTCTTCCGTTTTTTTACTGGAGATTAATTTTCATGCCCATTACAAGTAAATGGATAGATATGTGGTTTTTATGAGTAGAAGTACTGTAATTACGAAGATCTTCCATGGTTTGATCCCATCCATGACTAACTACAGCATCCACGCACCAGCCTTAGGCCACATGAAGAATGCATAAACATTCACAATCAAAATTGTGTGGGGGGGAGGAGGAGAAATATCATCCATGAAACATAATTCTCTAAAGAGGTAAATTCTTTTTACAGTATTAAACTCCTTCCTCTCCCACTAAAAAACAACAACAACAACAAAAAAAACAAACTGAAAATGAACGGATTAAGTAAGCGTGCGGAAAGGTTTTAATAGATTGGTGATGGAAACTGCATAAAAATTCTTGCTCATTGATGGTGACAGCCAGCCTCCATGCCTATGGTATTTTGTCAGTGGAGGTGGCTTCTGTCACTCGTCCGAAAGGTCATTTCTTGGATGGGGAAGATGTTGGGAGGAACTTCGGACCATGTACCACTTTGCAGCCTTATTTCCTATAGATGCTCTCACATGTTAAAAATACTATGCTGGTTATTTGTATGTGTTGTGTTTATCTGCCAACCCTTATATAATTTTTTTTTTTTTTATAACAGCCCCACCCACCACTCATCTCCGTTAAAAAGATGAGGAAAATGAAAGTCACCATGCGATTTTTCTGTAAATTTGCATTTTTAAAAGGTAAAAAAATAAAAATAAAGTCCTCCTACGTGAGTAATCCAAAGCAGAAATGTGCTCTGACACCAGAAAATGATGTCAATATTTAATTAAAGAAAAACTGAAAAAAAAAATAATAATCTGTGTAAATGCAGCATCTTTGGAAGATTTTCAGCAAACATCAGATAAGATAAATATGTTTCAAATATCTTTGGCGATGCTGTCACAACTGCTGAAGAACAGTTCATTGATCCATTGCTGTTCTGTAAATCATATTCTCCCCCATGTTACACTAGTGATGCTGGGAGGGGGTAATGATAAAATATTTAAGCACTAGTCGATAAATTATTAAAATTTTCTTCTTTAAAGATTTGGTGAGCAATTAAAATCATCCATTGTTCACCAAGACACACTTCCTCAGGATTACATTGTGGAGGGAAATACCTGAACTAACTGCCCAGTTACCAGATTCTGTTGAGTTCTTACAATTTGAAGAGCTTTACAGCAGCTCTGCAGAAATCAAAGCCAAAGTCTACACAATGATATCTGCCTCCATTAGATGGCTTTAGTACAGTGCCTATAAGATTCAAGACATACGAGATCTGTCGAAAAAGTATCCGACCTTAGACTGGGGAAAAAAAAATTACGTACTTGGTAAGGTTCAATTGCTAATCCCCTTTGAAGTAGGTCCCTTGTACCTCCACACACTTAGCCCAGCGATCCTTCTACTGTTTGAAGCACGACCGGAATACTTCTTCCAGAATGGCTCTAAGTTCCACCGTCGCATTCTGCATGATGTCCTTTCGGCTCTCAAAGTGGGAGCCTTTCAGTGGCATCTTCATTTTTGGGAACCAGAAGTCAGAAGGAGCCATGTCTGGAGAGTAGGGAGCCTGGCGAATGAGCCAGGGCGTTGTCATGATGCAGCTGCCAGTTTTGTGAGGCCCACAGAGATCCGGTCTCTTGCACCAAACTGCATCATGAAGACGTAGGAGTACTTCCTGATAGTACTCCTTTGTAACTGTTTGTCCTTCTGGTGCATATTCATGATGCACAACGCCTTGGTAGTCGAGGAAAACAGTCAGCATCACCTTTATTTTGCTCCGGACCTGACGTGCTTTTTTGGGCCTTGGCAACGTTGAGTGCTTCCACTGTAATGACTGAGCTTTGGTTACCGGGTCGTACCTGTATACCCATGTCTCATCTCCAGTTATCACGGTATTCTGGAACTCAGGATCCCTGTTGGCAGTATCCAGCAGGTCCTGCGCAACCTCAAGACAAAGTTGTTGTTGTTCCTGAGAAAGCAGCTTGGGCACAAATTTCGCTACCACTCTGCGCAAGCCCAAATCCTCCTTTAAAATTGCATGTGCAGAATCTTTACTGATCCCAACCTCGTCACCAATTTCACGCACCGTCAAACGACGATCCTCCATTATCAAGGTCCGCACTTTCTCGATAATGCATTGTGGCTTGTTGACAGTCTCCCAGAACGCTGGTCACCCTCCACTGATGTGCAGCCACCTTTGAGCCTGTTGTACCATTCTTCAATTTGGGTAACATCCATGGCACTGTCACCAAAAGCCTGTTGAATTTTGTGAATTTTTTCTGCTTGGGTATTTCCAAGCTTTTGGCAAAATTTGATGCAAGATCGTAGATCGTTGCTCTATACGTTCTGTCATCATGGGCGAAATGAAAATGTGATGAGTAAGTAGTACAGCACCTCACACGCTGGCTTCCTGATAGCGACTGATGCATTCAGCAAGCCCGCCAAAAACCACGCATGCGCATGAAGGCATGCGGCTCCACTATGCACACTTTTGCCTCCCTAACATCATTACTTCCCACGCGAAAAAATAAAGTCGGATACTTTTTCGACAGACCTCGTATTCCCCCAACGATGGCTAGCCTCTGGTTCATTCTATGTCTTAACCCCTTAAAACCCACTCTTCTGCATGAATTCCCATTCCCAACACACAGTTGCTGGAGTACGCAGATCTGCCAACATACGTTTCAACCTGCAAAACATAAGAGGGCTTGATGGCTCATAGAGTCTGGACTCAAGAATTACAACTTCATCACAATCCAAAAATCAGTCAGAACTAAGATACTGTAAGAAAAAATCCAGGCAAAGCATTACTTAATACTGAATCCCTTGATTTTCCACAAGATGAATAGCATTTTTCAAAAGTCCAACTCCTTCTTGAGAAAAATTCATCAAGAGAGTTTTGTTTTAGATGTGTACGAGAACAAACCAAAGGCTTCCAGTGCTTGCATTAATATTAACAAAACATATTGCCCGTAATACTATAATACTACTTCAGAAAACCTCAATAGACCAAAGGAAAACTTACTTTTAAACTTATCCTATGCTCAGCTAAATTCCTATCCTAGTCCTGTCTTTGATCACAGTTTAGCAGCTACTTTAGTTTTCAAAAGTTAATTAACAAACAAGACAAAAAACAAAAGAACAACAAAATTATTTCCAAAATGGTTAAAGTTTTATGCATCAAATGATCAACACAAACTCCCTCTCATGTAACACAACCTTTATCAAAGAAATATATAAATTACAAATAACTTTTATGCGCTTAAAAGAAAGCAAACAGGACCAACTCAGGAAACCAGAAGGAATTCCAAGAGAGAATGTAAACAAAAATTAATTAGAAGTCAATAGAGGATAAGTCTCTGCAATGTGAGACTCACAGTAACTTTGCATGCTACATATAGCACTATCAATGAGGACAATGGTCAATAAAATCTACTGTCTTATCAGAGAAGCTTGCAGTTCTTGGAGTGATCTTGAAGAGGGTGGGAGGAAGGTAGCATCTTCCTAGAGCATCTCAAACATTTTAAATAGGATATAGTTCAAGCTAGTGTGCTTGGGCAGATTAGGGTTTGAAGATACTAAGCAATTACACACATCCTATGCAGATAAGTATTATCATCCATTTAAATTATCTCCAATTGCCCTGCATGAGATCCATAATCTTGTCTCTATAACTCATTACAATCAGGCTACTGCCCTGAAACACATGCAGGTATGTGATCCACCCAATAAAATTCCTGCTCAGACCATTACACCAGCACCACAAAGGTGATCTTTTGCCATGATGTTTATGGGTTCTACATTCTTTATGACAGATCACGCCATGGATCATCTTGCATAAAGAATTCTTACATGCAGCCTCCTGCAAATGTTTGAGGCTGGTACCAATCTACCTGTAGCTGCAGAGAGATCTTAAGCAATCATTTTGAACTGATCTTCAGACAATATTTCTATGCACTTGAAACTGTTTCAATTGCTGAGAAACCATACTTCAGTGCACATTTAGTTACTTCACCATCTGGGTCCATGGCCATCTTGTCTATCGCTCTTAGAAATTCTGCCTAAAGAGTATGTTTACAATGTTTCTCTTCAGAAAAAATGCCCTGATATCCAATCTTTGATAAACTCCATGCTACATGAAAAGAACTTTGTGTTGGAAACCAGTGAATGTAGGAAGGACATCAGTGACAAAAGAAAGAAATGGAAATGATTTTATTTGTATGCAAATAATTATTTGTCTCAGACATAAAACTTTTTTCTTATTAATGAAAAAAAAGTTTTGATGCAATGCAACAGAGTTCATCATCCCATAACATAACGTAAAAGTAGTAGGGATGTTCAAATAAGACATAGCAGTAATTGCATCCAATTGAGTTTCGTTTGAATTCCCTTAAATAATTTTCCAAAAGAACTCATCTGATGTTCATAGGCCAGTTATAAATCATGAAAAATATAAGCCATTATTATTTTATCATAAAAACCATCATGTTATTAAACATTTACTGAATTATCTCTATCTAGTTCATGAACAGCCTAGAGACATTAAATAGCAACCTTCTCCACACTTTGCATTGAAGAATGAGATGGTTCTCACTAATTAACAGTATCTGTACACAAAATTTTTTTTCTTTAATTCAAGTAAAAAAAATTAAAATCTAATTACCAGCAAGTTGAAAGCTACACTTGGGAATAGCAACAGTAAGTGTTAAATTTTATATTCATGGTGTTAATAGGGTTAATAGTTCTTGTTATGCCTCCCCAAACCTGGCAAGACTCCAAAATCCTGTTATGTCTCCACACCAGACAAACAGTTTGCCAGATGTTGATGACCACAAGCAGACAAGTGGAAAAAATATTTAACCCAATAACAAGCATCTTGAAGAACAAACTTGTCATCTTTGTCAAACACAAACAAAGTGATGATGGCAAATGAATTTATGCTAATCTCTGAAGTGGTCATTCCTTCTGTGTATTAAAAAAAAGGAGGGGAAAAAATCTAAGAAGTAGGCGCAAAATTTATCTGGTAAGAAAACTGCCTGAAGCTAACCCACCTAGTCCCAACAACAGAAGCGGCTCCACGGAAAAGAAAAACATTGCGGTGTTGACAGTTTTTCCTGACATTACACAGCGTATTGATTACAACTGTCAAAATATCAAGTACCTGTTTCGCTGCACGTTCGATAACTTCTCTAATGATCTTTATAGCAGCAAAATCTCAGAACAAAATCTGAATAAAACTAGCAATTAAGTATGAACAACTGGATTAGCCCCAAATAATAAGAATTTTAAATTGTTTATAGATAATGTACATTATAGGAGTAGAAGTAACATTAAGCAGTTAGATATGAAGATAATTTGAACTAAATTTCTAAGTTGCAGAAGCTAGAAAGACCTTGACAGACAGAAACTTGTTATATTGCATTATTTCAACTCTGCACATTTATAACAATTTAAGTAAGTTGTGTGGTTCTTTTTAACTTGCAGAAAGTAGATTGTTAGAAAAATTAACCCTTGCAGTAAATGGTTTTTCAAGCACTGTTTCTAATTCTTTAAATTATACAAGTGGCATAAAGGTGTGAGCTGCTGATTAAAAGTTTTTCTTGATATCCAGTGCTCTCAGTAAAATCTGTATAGCCCTGTTAAATGACAGAAAGGTTTAAATATCCTTGAAGGTAATATTTTACTGGGCAAACGATTCAGAAAACTGTGTAGCTTGGTGTCAAGGAATAGCTTACCACCTGTACACCACAAATACCTGAAAAACCTACCAGACTCTTTTTTAAATGTGGAAGAAGATTAGAGAGCCCAGAGGAAATCATGTTAGAGAGGTATGCCAAACTGAGGTAGTCCTGACTGGGATGTAAACTCTGACCTTTAAGCTAGCCCTTCATTTGACCATTAAATAACCAGCTGGCCAACACACACACACACACACTCTCTCTCTCTCGAAAAGTTCTAATAACTAGTATTATCTTCATTTTGGAGTAGATACAAAAAAGGAAATCTCTCTCTCTCACCCTTGAAGTTCTGCATTATATTTTAGAAAATGAAGAGTTAAATATACTGTACTCAAATATGGAAAAATCTCTACATACATACACAAGCACAATATTTAGGTCCTCAAAGAATGTGAACACCTAAAACTTCTTATCTATATAAAGCAGTGTTCAAGCCGTATTTTTAATTAAGTTTTGTTGTTGTTTAGTTTCTTTCTCCAAGCAGAGTAACCCCTGGTAACAAAGGTCAACCATGTCCTGGGTATCTTGCAACCTTAAATATCTATTAAAAAAAAAAAACAATAAAAAGTGGAGGAAAAATTGTCCAACTAGATTTTGGCGGAGGGCCCATGGCACTAAGCTGGGGGAAAGAATATTTGGAATTTTCAAAAGGTTTTCCATACAAGTGGATTGAAAAAAGAGAGAGAGAGAGAGAGAGAGAGAGAGAGAGAGAGAGAGAGAGAGAGAGAGAGAGAGAGAATGATTTTGTTGGCCAGGATGTTTACCCACCAAGGACGTGTGAAAGGCGTTTTAGGCTAAAACCTTGATCTTTAAAGAGAGGTCTAAATCAAAACAGCTTTTCCATCATCATGCCAGTGTAGTAGTAGTTGGCAACTGTGTTTGAAGCAAAAAAAAAAGTAAAAGTTCAATTCAAATTTGACAGGGCATGGGGCTCTATAATAACTTGCATATCAAATGATTATTGAGAACCTTTTTCTTTAAAGAGAGAGAGAGAGAGATAGAGAGCGAGCAGTGACAAACATGTGAAATATGAGGAATAATAAAGTAGCTGAAATTTAAAAAAAAAGAAAAAAAATTAACTTTTTTTTCTAAACAGATAATCAGAGATAGAGATCAGAAAGTTTAGTTTTCACCATCTTTGTGGGAAGACTCGTGCTTTAAGGGTTGTGAGACAGGCAGTTAAATTTTTCCACCAATCTCACTTTTCCTCAATTGATCCTAGCTATACTTCCACTTTTTGTACCGAAGAACAATACAAGTGAAACAATAAATATTGATTCCTGCCACACAGCTATGACTAATCTTTAATGAACCTTCAAAAGTTATGTCCAAGGAAAGCATTCAATAGGCAACTGAGTTAATCAGTATTCTACAGCCAGGCTAGCAAAGGAAAAAACAACAATGCTTTAAAAATAATAATATATAAAAAAAAATCAAACAAATAATTCTAAAGCTGTCTTCTACCCTTTTTTGTTGCTTCAGAGTCATTGTAGTCATACACTTCTGTGATTATGGGAATTGTGGATCCCTATCTCTATTACTAGCTGGGAAATTGTTTTCACATACTGAGTGGATTGCATAATTAACTAATATTTTTTTGTTCTCACTTGCCTTCTGTTTGCCTGCTGAATAATTATATGTATGAGGAGTTTTCAAAAAATTCATGCCACTGGATTTATTTTCAGTTAACCATTACTAAATTTTACACGTTATTCATGCAAATTGTGTTTTTCCATGTAGATCTCTCTTGTTTGACACATTTTCCACAGCATTTAACAGGACCAACAAGGTAAAACTGAAGTGACAGCACTTTCATGGCCTTTTCACTTTCAAAGAGATTCATTCCTTTAGGCCTGGCTAGCTGAGTTGTTTTCCATCTGATCTTTTGGATTCTATCACCACACATGCAACTTGAAATCTGACATTTTCCAGCATCTTGCATGAATAATATGGCTAAACAGTTGCATACAGTTTAAACTTTATAGATGTAATAATTAAACTCAAAATGAATTCAATAACATTACTTTTGAAAAACTCTCAGACATACCATGGTATTGGAAATAATTATAGAAACACAGGATATGCACAAATAATTAGTAATTGCAACTAAGAGATGATACAGCACATACACAGTGCATTACTATTTGGTAATTTAGCCCTTTGCTTTACCCAATGAATAATCTCTCATTTTCATGATCTCGTACAGGTTATTGATGTATGACTGAGGAATGCTGTTCCAAATATCCTGTAGTATTTGCCACAATTCATCAAAGGTGTTTGGTTGCCATTTGACCTTCTCAGTAGCTATAAATCACATATAGCTTCAATAATGTTCACATCATGATTTTGTGCAAACCAAGGAATCTTTGTGTTCTATCAGCCTCTTTACATTCCAAAAGCCAATGTGGTGGAAAAAAACTGTGTTTGGGATCATTGTCATCTTAGAAAATGTATTCTCACCAAATGAATCATCTTCCTGAGGGAATGACATGATAGATGAAAACCTTCCTGTAACTGTTGTCAGTCAACATACGTTTGATTTTAAGCAAAGCTCTGATACTCCTAGCTGATGTGAAGCTTCACACTTGTATTGATCCACCTCCGTGTTTCACTGTATCCATCGTACACTGACTGCTACTACAACATTCCCCAATCTCCCTTCAAACAAAATATCATTGATTATTGTCAGACAGCTCAAACTTGGACTCACAAGCAAAGAACACTTTTCCTCAGGTTTGGTCATCCCTCTAACCATTTTGGCCTGTTGTTTGGTAGCCTCTCTCGCCAAAGATTTTCGGGCTGCTACACATCTATTGAGACCACTTCACGCTAATGCGTATCTTACTGTTTTTAAAGGAACATTCTTGCAGGGAGGTCATTTGCAAGATCTCTACTGGCTTGATACCTATCACGTAGAGAACATATACTGTGATATACTTAACATCAATTTAGAGAATTTGGGCTTTCTTCCTTGACTGTCTATTGTTGGCAGCATCAGTTTCATGTACCATTTTCAGTCTTGTATATAGCTCCGACTGAATCATGAAATCGAACAGAAATCTGCTACGTGGTGTAGCACTAGCTAATACTTCAATTTCTATACGCTCATCATGTGATATTTCCTTTTCCAGAAGCCATAGTTATAATACTTCTGCAGGTTTGGCACTTCCCGACTGCTTGCATGAAAACCAATCACAGTTAACTACATCAAGATTTCATTTTTACACAAGGTGTGATTCTGTATAGTGGCATTTTCTTTTTACACCTAGTTTTTCCTGTTTCCATAATTATTTTCAATAGCGTATGCATATTTGTATTCCATCTTAAAGAATCTGTTTAACCAGACACTCTTAAAACTACTTGGCTAACTAGATAATCTATGCTCAGCCAAATAAGCTATCAGCTTTTTATAGAGGAAACACTTCAAACAATGCTTAACTATTTTAAGTGTCCTTTTCTTTTCTGATTGTGCTTGTATATTTACGAACGTCTTAGTCCCCATCCCCGTTAAGTTCCGCCTTGCCACCTTCCCTTCTTCAAACCTGGACGCGGACATTACATGAAGCATCCATCCACCAGAGTTAACCCCACCTACCATCGGTTTCCTGAATCAAGCAAAGAACCAGATAAGGGTGGTCAGCCGCATGCCCACATCAGAAAATTCCCACTAGAATTCTTCATTTTTCATATCTGAGAATAAATTGCAGACATAAACCCACACATCCAGCCGGTGAAGCTTCTCGGTTTAATATCTATTGGTGCAAGAAGGACAAACATAATCATTTACAGTTGAGCAATGGCTTTTACGTCAATACAAAACAAAATCCTGTTCTACAAATTTTCTTTCTTTGCCATATTAATAAATTGGCTAAGAAAAGTGTGTCAGAGTCTAAAGAAACTCAAAGTAAACAAAAGGTATTACATTTATAAATTAAATACAATAGAAATCTCATCATCTTTCTATTGTTAATCCTAAATAAAGGGCTGGATTTATAAATGTTTCCAGTATTTTTCCAGATGCATAGGCAAAGAGTTTATACTGGGTAACACCAGATATCATAGTTATGGTGTCCAACCAGACCACATTTGAAAGCCCCTTGTATCCGAACAAAATGGCTGTTTGAGAAACAAACCCAATTATTCTATTGTACTCTCTCTCATGGCCCATTGTACTACATTTTACGAAACAAAATTTGTCTGGGTTCTTTTTTGTTTATAACTTAGAAAATGTTTTAAAGGAAAGCAAAACTCTATCCAGTGATTCCAGTGCTTTTCAGCATTTTATATCATAAGTGTGAAATATTAGTCCATTTGCTTTACTTCAGTGATACAAAAAACAAATTTTAAATTTATCTAAAATACCACATAAGAACTTACATAAACTCTTGAAAACTATATGCACAAGCTTTCAGATGTCCAGAAAGGGTGTAGTGTTGTGCTTTCTGAATAAACTGGTTTTCCGTTTTCAGCCAAGAACAAACTTTCTATTCCTGTTAATCTGCAGACAGTACACCAAGTTAAATGTTAGTCCTACAAGGCTTGCCTAGATTGGTAAAGCCAATCAATGTATAGGGAAATAGGTATGCAGCACATCTGTCAGAGGGAGAAAATTCTGCCCTCTTTAACAGTCTGTCTTCAAATTCTGAATGTAAATTCTCTCTCAATGATGAAAGATTCTGGCTAGATCCTCTAATTTCAAGCTACAAATTATCAATTCTCTATGCATCAAGCATCACAAATCATCTTTGAACGAAGAAAAAGTCTCATCTATTCCTATTATTTTAATATCGTCTCTTTTTCTCTTCCATTCCGGGGGATTGCATACCTTCTTTCTATGGTTGCGTTTAGTCAGACAGATGCAGATGTGGCCAAAATATACTGAATTTGTGATTTTATCTTTTCTTGTTCTCTTTTGTGACCTCCCACGGAGCTTACAACCACCTAAGTTTATCTTTTTTTTTGTTAGTTTTTACTTAGAATTTAATTTCCAGATGATCTATTCCATTTTTAAACAGTTCAGAAAAAAAAAAAAAACAGATTATCTGATAATAAACTTTTCAGCTCTACCTGATACCTATTTAGTGGTAAAATCATTTATCAGTGGGTACATTAAAAAAAGTATACGATATATATATATATCCTTTCTATGAAACATTGTGAAAAAAATTTTCTAGACACATGAAAAATACATGCACGAGTTTTCACGAGGTTATGTAAGTTCTTAAGTGCTCTTTAGATAAATTTAAAAATTGTTTTTTTTTTTTGTATCAATGAAGAAAAGCAAATTGACTAATAGTTAGTATTTTTAAAATGGCACTCTGTCTCTCTCTCTCAGCATTGCTAATTCGGTGAGAATAATAACAACAATAAATCTTTGTATCCTCTACATTTTCTTTGACAGAACCCCATTTCACACCCTCCCTTTGTTTATTTGTTTAGACAGACATCTTCAGCCAATTTTACTATGTAGAAGAACAGAACTGCACCAGCCACCCTCTGCCAAACTCCAAAAGTTATTTCTATATTGCTTTACTGAAACAGAATTAGTTAGCCTGTATACATACAGCTGGCTAAATTATAGCATAGTATAGAAAATGTATATTGAAAGAAGAGAGGGAGAACACTAGCCGTGTCGGGCAATGTAAAGTTGTAATACCCCAAAATCGTAAATTCTCTTTCAACCCTGAACCGCTAAAAGACATTAAAAACGCAAAATAAGCCTGCATCACCTCTTAAATGTCAGAAACACAAACACTCAAAAGTAAGCAATATCTATTTCAGCCTGGTCAACAGCACATCATATTGTTTATTTGGAATTAAGTTCCAGTTTGAAAACAAAAAGAAGAGAAGCTCTCAAATTTGTGCTTAGCCAGGTATTTAACAAGCGTACCGTGTCCATTTTAGTCTAATTTGACATCCATTCCTGATATTAATTTTCAAGCTGCATAAAAACAAAACAAAAAAGAGCCCAAACAAAACACATCAGGTCAGAAATCTATTTAAAGAAGCGTCTATTTAGACCAGTACGTTTTTTTCTAAGCAGTACAGGATAGTTTATCTTAATTATATATCCATGTGTTTAGTTTGTGGAGCCTGTTTTGCTGGCCTAACTCAGTTACAGGCCAAAGTCACCAGCCTAGAACTGGTTTTTGGTTGTCGGCACTCACAGAAAAGGCCAATTTGTGTGTGTGTGCATGGAATAGTTTTGACAGGATTTTAAAAATCAATAGAAACAAACTGATAGAATAAATCTAATTTTTTCTCTTGCTAAATTGCTTTAATTTATTTGAAGAGAGCATCCATCATGGTGTGTCTTGTTTGAAAAACTGTTAACACTCCAGGAATCCATATAGGTGTAAAACGTCCAAGATGCATTGCCAGAATTCTCTGCAGAGTATGGGCGCATAATGAACAGAGGAAAAGTATTTTAAAACTGAATGCCTACCACGATTAAAGTATAACAATTATTCATTTTAAATAAATAAGAAAATAAAATTAACTGTCCAACTGGTATTAAAAGCAGCATGGGAAAATGAGCTATTATTAAAGCTGTCAAGAACAGGTAACCTACAATAGTTTACTTTATCAAAGATCGAAAGGAAAGCCTACCATAAGAATAATCAGGGGCAAACAATTCATATTAATGTAAGTGTTAAAAAAGGAAAATTAATTCATTAAGTTTCTAACAATGAAAATTTGCTATATAAATATAAAAATGTGTTTATTAAAATGGTTTAGTTTATCAGATGAATTCATTTGAGCTTTTATTGTTATCTTTTAAAATCTTCATTTCCAACATATAAAGTCATCTGACAGAACAATCCTAAAGACAATGACAAAAAATGATTACTCATTAAGCATCTAGGAGAATACATTAAAATTTAAAAAAAAAACAACAAAAAGTCACCCCCTCCCAGGATCTGGTGCTAATTCTAGATTGGACAATCCAAATGTACTGTATAATTTGAAATGACATGAGAGTCCTGAAAAAATTGCCTGTCTCCAATTTGAATTTACTCTAAGTCAAAAAAATTTGGATAAATCAAAGAATTTTTCTATTACCTTGCAGTGCAAGTGTTAATTTATTTTTATAACTCAAAGTTTGTGATTATGACTGATTTTGTTTGTAATTTTCCACGTTTATTAAGAAACCATGAATTTCTTTTCATAAGTTGCCGATCATGAATGATGCTAATTACTTTACTAATTTATTGTTGGATAATGAAAAGGTGTCTACTGTGACATCTTTATGAGTTGTGAACATTTGATATCAAATTTAAAAAACAAGAAATTACAGTTTATTCTCTTATCTATAAAGAGATGCACAACTCCCTCCTTGTATCACCTGTCTTTTGACACGCCACTGCACCAACAACTCGTACGTCAATATGGCTTCACAAAAACAAACTGCAGACTCACAAAATTGAGATGAAGCATCAGGTGACTGGATTCTTGAAGTTGAAAAGGGACTAAAACAGAGACTGACATTTCTCCAAATACCCATTCTGCATGGCTTAAAAATTCCAATAAGACCAAAGATGCTTACCTGATCAGCATAGGCAGTATGTATTCATTATTACACAAGAATATAAACCAGTAAAAAGTCAATTTCTGATAAGTCTAACTTTGAATAACAAGAACTATTTTGAGAGGTTCCTGCGATTGAGTTATTGAGAGCTTGCTGTATTAGAATAAATGACTTTTATTTTAAGATAAAGCAATCCAAATCTTTGAAAACTTAAATTCTAATCACCACAGCTAACTGGAGAGGGAAGGGGAGAGGGAGAGAGGGGAGACTAGGTAATATTGGCTATTGAAAATTCCAAAATCATATAGCAGGTTCATGCTTGGTTTGTTGTACATGTTTCATGTCAAAACTCGGTTGTACTGATTAAAAGAGAAATCTACATTGGTATATAGGCTATTACTTGTCTACAAATATTATTATATTTCTACAGACTCCAGGGTCCAAATGCTCACCTATGACTTCAATTCTGCAGATCGCAACAAAAAGCACATGCTTAAAGATAAACACACATCATTCCACGATCATTTAACATCATAGGCAATGGAGCAGCAGCATTCCATTTTGCTAATTATACTAGTTTTACAGATTACAAGACTGGTTTAAATAAATGTGGAAACTTTGTTGCAGTTTCTTTCTGGATGTTCTTCAGAAAATAGATAAACAACAACAAATAAACAGGCTTAAATTGATGCCAGTTGTTTTAACAGTAATAATAGAAGGATCAAAATGTCAGCTACAGTTTTGCTCAGCTGCATATGCAGAATAAAGGGATAAGA
The DNA here is from genome assembly GCA_018389105.1 of Nautilus pompilius. NCBI lineage: Eukaryota > Metazoa > Mollusca > Cephalopoda > Nautilida > Nautilidae > Nautilus > Nautilus pompilius. The sequence continues at coordinate 55,171 of JACATO010000690.1, forward strand.
CTTGTCAAATAATTACTACATTTTACAGTTAGTTTTAAACTGAGAGGCAGAATATGCAGCCTTCAAAATATCATTTCAGTAATTTCAATGAAATTACCAAAACTGCCATTTTCCATTTAAATATTATACCATGCATTATATTTTATTTTTAAAATACTGTAAAGAAAAATCCCTTAACCAAATTTTCTGAAAAAAAAAAACAAACAAACAAAAAAAAAAACATTATTGTTATTGATGTTTTTTTTCCTTTATCAATGCAATATAAGGCATTGATAAATAAAATACCATGGGATTTCTATTTAGACTACATGCGATACTTACAAAAGCTTGAGTTAGACAGGGAGAGCCAATAATTTATCACTTAACAGTGATGTTGTTTGTAGTCTTTGGCATTTTAAAATGGCTGCCAAAAAAGATAACCATGTTTTATATGTAAATATATGAAAATGTCGCTAGATAAACAAAGTCAGATCTGAAGTGTAGAGAGAAAAGCGTTTTGCATTATCCAGAGGAAGGTAAAAAATAATGTATATATAGTACTCAGCCATATTAATTTGGGCACTCCCATTAAGGAATGTAAATGACCAAAATTTACATATCTACATTGTAATTATGTATATACTAGACATCTAAATAGACAGACATATAATCAGTTTGGTCTATCACCATGCTGGAAACAGGTGGATTCCATGATATTTCTCCATTTACCCAAAGTCATGTTAAAGATCATTTATAATGTCTCGAGTCAATGATAGACTCCCAAAGATCTCTGTTTTTCTCATGAACCCGTGGCCATTATCATAATGTACAGTAAAAAAAAAAATTCATTATTATGTCAAACTGACTTGGAAGACTTTCAAAAGTGATACATGCAATAATAATGATATCTAAGTATACTTTTAAATTGGTCATGAGGTTTGGAAAGTAAAATCACAATAAATGTCCATTCCACAAAACAACAACTTTTTTTAAAATAGCCTTAAATATAGCAAAAGAAATTTTAAAATAGCACATTCAAATTTAATATAAATATAAAAATATAATACCATTTTTGGAATAATAAATAAAAGGGACTAGAAATTAAAATAAAAATGTAAAGAACAGACAATCCAACTTTTAGTGACGTAGTCAAGACACAGATAACAGTTATGTTGGCTGGTCACAGTGCCTAAGTAATATTGTCTCCCCAGAAGTTCAAATATCATTAATTTCCAAGTGTTAACTTAGCAATAAGAATAAACCAGCCATGCTCTTGGTCAGCTTGAAACCTTTTTTGTTTTTGTTTTTTTTGGTAGAATTAGGCATCTTGTCTGGCATATTAATCAATCAGAACATTTCAGATTACCAAAGATTATTTAATTAGCTTTTCAGAACTGGTTAAAAAAAACAACAAAAAACACAAACCTCTCTTTGTAAGACTTCAAATATGTGCACACATCATTTGGCAAAAACTGGATATGGTAATATACTTTCTTTGTCTCTCTCTCTCTCTCTCTGTGTGTGTGTGTGTGTGTGTGTGTGTAAATACAAATTTTTCAAATGCAACACCCTTTCCAAAAAGTATGGCTTATAACATAATATGAAGCCAATAAAATTCTATTTAATAAAAGTGACTGAAGATACTGAATCAATATCAACAGGAAGCTAAGACTAGGGAGCGTAAGGCATAAGAGGTTCTACAAAAGGATAACCCTGATTGAACAGCATTGTTACATGTGTTAACAATTAGCACAATGTAATAGATTCCGAGCTGATATCGTTTTATTAGATATGATTCAGTTTGTCATTCGCTGATGAGCGCACAAACAGTCTTGTATATCATTGTGTCCAGAACCATAACAAATTTAGAGATGGCATTGTTGTAGGTGTGAGCACTATTGTTCAGTCGCCTGGTGATTCAGAACCAAAATCCAATAGCCCTGTGCCGCTGCCTACACTCCCACACCAAAATTGACACAAGTTTTGCACAACAGAAAATGCCAATAGCTGACCAACCATCCTAGTCTAGATCTCAAACCTACTGAGCACGTCTGGACCAATCTAGGGAATTATTTTTGAAAGTGTAATGCTGTACCACGACCCAACAGACTCCCTCAGCAAAGTCTATTTATTTTGAAGAATAACGCAGCATCACAAAAAGGATTACACACACTTTTGTATGCTCACTGCAACAAAATAATAAAATGGTACTGGAAATTTGCCATATTTTCAATGGCATTAGCTAGAACGTCAATCTCTTTTTTAACCATTTTGCCTGGCAGTGAGACAATGTAAGGAAACAAAAAGATATTTTATAAGCAACCCCCCCCCATTAATCAACAAGCATTTTTGGATAAACACTTTACTTGAAGATGGATGGAACAATGCAGACAGTTGAAATCCGCCATGCCCTCCAAATTTTGTGTATGCCACAAAAACCAGCTACTCCTAAACTTGCATGGATACTGGTGGTGGACATTCTGAATGAATATCGTAGTGTATCATCCTTGGTGTCTGATATTTATAAAGAAACAATTCTATCTAACAATATGTCTGTTTACTAAGCTATAGAATAATGTTTCTATACACCCCTTTTGGACACCCTGAATATCATAGTACACAGGATAATCTCCAAGACGACAGCATTATATAATAGTAACAGAGCAAGGAAATATTTATCAAAGACTTACAAAGGACTGCTTTATGATACACAAAGTATTAGATGCTAAGATAGAGTTTGTGGTCCTGTAAAGCTTTTGCATGAACTGTCATGAATTATTAGGAGTTTTATATTTTTTTATTTTCTGAAGAAAACAAGAGTAAACAAACTCAAATTTTTATGTATCTGGCATAATTTAATTCTAGAAAAAATTCAGTTTCACACAACCAACATGATGTCTCCAAACTTGAATCATCTAACAATGTTTCCAGGGCTAATGTGTTAAGCCCTAGCAGCTGAAGAATTTAATGTATTAATCCTACAGGCAGAAAATTAGGTGGTGATTTTTTTATATTACACCCCCCTAACATTTCATTAATTTGCATGCCTTTTACTGTAAATGAATACGTCCTGTATAATTTACTGTCAGTAAACATGTTCTATCTAAAGTCTAAATATAAATTTCGCAAACAAAGGCCCAGTGTTTTCTTCAAATTACATCTCTCCTCTTCAACCTGATAGTTTAGAAGTGTGATGACACATTATCACCTCAAAGTCAACTGATTTATTTAGTAACCTTGCTAATTCAGACAAATCCTGCATACATCTGCAACACAGACACCTAGATCTTCCAGATGTGTGAAGTGGCATCTCTAAAGTGTTTGGCTCTGATTCTCTGAGGAAATTTTTTAAAAAAAAAGAAAGAAAGAAAAATTACTTATTAAATTTTTTTTAAAATTCGCTACCGAGGAAACTAAGTATAGAGGGGAAAGAGAGAGAGGGAGGGAGAGAGAGAGCTCATGAAAAGGTTTTCTGATTGTAAGATTTTCTACATATTTTACGTATGTAAAATTTTTCAAAAAAAAAAACAAAAAACAAACAACAAACAAACTTAATACTGGTAAAAATCAACAAATTATCAGCACCCCAAGGTCTGAGATATTGAAATTCTTTTTAGGTTATGCAAAACAAAGTTTCTTAGATCAACAAAAATTTTAAAAAGAAGCAAACTGAACATTTTTATTGATTTTCTTTGCGTGGGGTGGAGAGAGATGATGAATAAACAACATAAAACCTGCGATTTTTGCACGAATGCTTCTTCCTGATAAATCTGTTGGAAGAGAAGGATGCCTTCCACTTTAAGAGACTTTAATTCGAGCATCTATCTTCAATTCTGATGATAGCTGTAAGCAATTGTGTAGTAGGTAGCCAGATACATGGAATTCACTAGATGTATTAAATGACTGAAAACCTACAAAATATGTGTATGTATGTTAGAATGAGAAGAAAAAAAATACATTTATAAGTCTTATCTCAAAATTCTTTAACACCCTTAACTGAAATAAAAACATTTCCCCCTCAAGTCTTGCTTGATATTAAATCAATTTTGTCTTAGCACACAAGAACTGCACCAAATCTTTTTCTGATGGCAACAACTCCAGAAAAAAAACAAACAAACACTTGCAATAGAAATACTAACTAATTGGATTGAACATCTGTTTTAACAGGTTTTTGCAGCTGTGTCTCCTTGTTGGAGAACTTCAGAAAGACACAGTGCCCATTTAACTTTCTTTCTGCCATGCACAGACAGCAAAAGTTGCTGTTTCAAATCGTACGAAATACCAGCTCTTCTAAGTATCAGTGACCGAGTCAGTTAATAATCAATTTATAACCTGGGATGAAGCCAATTTTGACTTTGATTGATTGTTAGTGGAGATACAAAGTATGAAGAAACTCAAATGGGAAAAGTATTCTGTCTCCTGTTATAAGAGAGAACTATTTAATAAGGCACGCAGAGAGTGCAGAATGCCAGATAACAACCTGCTGAAATTTTAAAATGCAGTACTTTCATGAGTGCAGTTAATTATCATTTTCAAGATGTCACATATAACACAAGATTTCAATCTAATTAAGCTGAATCAGAATGTATTTAACAGAAGTTGGACACACAGTTTTCTACATATCCTAATCATTTTCAAGGGCGTCCATTCTTTAAAAAAGAAAAACTTCTTTCATACACGAGTATCTATAAATAAGGAAAAGAGTAGATTTTTCAACCACCTGTCACAGATAACTAGAAAATAAACTACAGATAGCCATTTATCCTACTTTATTTTCACATAAGACTAATGGCTTCATGCTAGAAAATCTGATCACATGGTATAAAAGCCTTTAAAACTAAATTAAAAGTTAAAATAAATAAATAAATAAAAAGTAATTTTGTTCTAAAATTACAACCACTAGCAAGTTAACAAGATACAGACTTTAGCTGGTCATTCATACGGCTAAGAAATACGGTAGATATATCGAGAAAAAGAAACAGTATTTGATACCCTACTAAATCTAATGCAGCACATCAGTAAAGAAACTTCAAACGGCTAAGAAAGTCATTTGAAATAATTTTTATGTTGTTTCCCATTGTTTTTATTCTGAAAGAATAAATGACCTGGAACAACTTAATCCAGATTGAGATGAAAGACAACTGATGGAATACCTAAAGAAAATAAAAATAAAACAATAAAAAAAGGACAAAAATTTATCACATCCAGACTACATACCTTGACAGATGTAGAGAATCCTGCAGTAATCTTTTCTAATCCAAAGATTTAGTTTATTTACTTATTTATTGTGTGTTAAGAGATGGAAAACTGTAGTCAACTCTGACAACAGACTGTTGAAGTATTTTGTTTAAATAAGAATCTAATTATCAGCGGCGAGCAATATTAAGAGTGAGGTGGGCCAACCACAAAGAAAGACTCAGAATAAAGTACAAAGCTCTCCACATAACTTAGCGCAATTCTACAGTTTGAAACAAGCACTGCGTGCCATTTATGAGACTGAATAAAGTCAACCAAACAATAGCAGCACTATTCTGACCAAGGATGTAGAATACAAAACACATTCACCAAACCTTGCAATAATAAACAATTAGAGTTTTCTTTCTTCTTCCCGTTTTGTTTTAGAGACAGACAACAGTACCTCCTTTGGTTGTTTCCTGCAGCAGGTGCATTTTGATACATTAAATTGTTAATCCATTCGGATTAGCGTAAGCTGTGTTGCGAGAAAGATTTAGAACACAGTTACCTATTTGTTTGCTTTGTCTTTTTTTTTTTATTATCGTGCATATAGTTGCATCCATATCCCAGAGGATAACAAACCTACAGTACAAAAGATACTAATAAATTACTTTTTAGAAATGCGAAAATATATTTCCATGTAAATATTCGGTTGTAAAAAAATTTTTTTAAATAAATGAAACTTCTCGATACAGAGGGGGACTTTTCTTGTTAACAACATTGCTATGCTGAAGACACCAAAAGTTGATGATGCTAAAAGCAAGCAAATCAAACTCTGGCTTACCAACTAAACTGAGTGCGTGGCTCCCCCCCTTTTTACTGGTGAATGACGAAGGTGTAACAGAGATCAGCTGATCCAGTCTGCATGGCATCTTGAGTACAATGGGAAAGTTATTGGATTTAATTTTATCTACAATATAACAAGATCTGTTTCTCTTTCAACTTTGAAAAATTTTCAACAAATACAAATTACAGTGCACCCTAGTGTAGATAAATTTAGCCGTAAGACTTTGATGCCATCTTTGAGAACATTAGTTACTGATGAAAGCTGCAACTAGGTGGTGACCAAATAATTTTGTTGCTGATAATTTTTGGATACTTTGCCAGAAGAGAAAGAGAGAGAGAGGTCCATTGTATGACAAAGACCTATACTTTGCAACAAACAAACAACATACTTTTAGTTTATTAACTTTTGATATAACATAGGTAGAGACAATTTACCACAAAGGCATTCCTCTGACTGATTTTAGGGAGCTAATGCCCAGACAAGACAACATCCAGTCTTTTTTGTACATAACTCAAAATTGTTAGCATAAGTCATATAATCTGCTACATTTATTAATCACCTTTGAAATTTTTTATAAGTTGTAAAATAATAAAAACATGGCATTGTATATTTGAATTTGCTTGCTTTTTTCCAGTTAGAGCTTTCATGGTCATGTTATGATGATGAACATTTGGTCTATGATAGTGGTAATAAATAATTAGTTTATATACTGTAGTATTCATAACACTTTTGCATTAACGATTGAAGCTACCAGGCAGCCATCTTTGAAATGTAGAGAGAGATTTGGGTAATTGAAATAATAATTTTGTATCACTAAATGGCAACTCCACGTACATAATATTTATTACATTTTCCAAGAGAACAAACCTATGCAGTTACTCTGGAAATCAAATGTGTTTCTGTTATTATTTCTCTGATTTTTGAAGAATATTTTTAAATTTCAAAACCAATACACACATGCATTTAATTTATCCACATTATAAGATATAATATACTTTCAAGTACACACACTAAGTTATTCTACAATTTTAGACTTAATTCAAAATATAAAGAATAACAGGTTAAAACAAATCAATTAATGTCAACACAAAAAACAAAAGGCCACAGTATTTTGCCCAGGAAATCTGCTTTATCATCAACTTAGATTTTTTTCTATTATTTTTGCACTTTAGCTAATAGCAACTTTTTAACACAAACATTTTTCATACTCCACCTTTAATCCAAATTAAAATTATACTTAGTAGCCTGCTTTCTTGAGGTACCCTGTATCCACAGCATAAATGTAATTCACAATACCCTAATCTCCTAGCATTTTTACTCTAAATCCAATCTAAGAACATAACCTGGAACACCTTAATTTCGTTCATTCTATAGCTTAATTTAGAAACGTAACCAAGAGTACCTGTCTCTTTCCCATTGCACCCTAAATCCAAATTTAAACTACACTAATATTATTATACTACTCCTACATTAATCCATTTCTAGTACACAACATATCACCCAAAATTACAAGATAATAAATTCTCAGCTTATGCTGTATACCAAAAATTAAATCTGTATTCCCCTCGCAATTGAAAACTGCAGATAATGACGGATAGTTAGTTAATTCTGAGTGATGATTTTACTAGACAGAGTTATATTCTATTGGAAGAATTAAAATGTAAAACAATACAGAGCGGTAACTTTCTTGATTTGTTAACCAAATAAAACTGCACAGTTAATAGAATTGGTGGTATTTATGTTTTGAATACATCTTGCTTATTTGTAATTAAACTAAGAGAATAATCAAACCTCCAAACATGTTTTTATAAAAAAAATTCTTTGACAATGATTTTTTTCTAATTTTGAGTCAGATATTTCCACTTCAAATTAAATACCCTCTACACCAATATATCCAAGTGAAATATTTCAAGAGAATCTGGACAACAATAGATGATTCCGGATTTCCTATTCTGAAACAAGTCTTTGTTTGATACAGTTATTCGTAGCTGATCGAGTTTCTGGAAAGATCTATTCATTACATTATAGTGCATAACAAACAAACAATGGACGGGGGGGCAAATGTGACACTTTCCTGGTGCTTCCGAGGTCCATGAATCATTGTTTATTTATCACGTCTCATTCAAAGTAAAAATCAACACCATTTGTTTAAATTAATTTGCTTGAAAGGTATCTCACTAATTAAGAGACTACTTACTCCCTGCACTGTCCTACATTTTTTCCTTGTTAATTAATGGTAAACCTTTCATTTTAACAACAAAGTGTTGACAAATCAGATAACAGTGTATTTGAGTGTTGCTAAAAATTATGGGAAAACCTGTGTATATTTGACAAATTGCATAAAGGATGTAGCCTTGAGATTGGGGATGTTCAAACACAACCTGGCTAAAATAGCATCACTGTGATGCCATCGAGCCAGATGTCATTTAAGCGTCCATGGTATTCAAGTTTCTCCTCTTAGGTTATGCTTTCAGTGGCAAATCTCAGAAAATACGGAGTAAGTGAATGTTCAGTTGTTTCCAGTAAAAATCTTACCACAAACTAATAATGAAACTCGCAGACATTTTAAAAACATGTATGGATAGTCAGAAAGATTTATATATATATTATTTGAAAACTATGTTAAAATTGAAAAGTTTATCATCCGTAAACAGGAAACATTAAGAGAATAGTGTTGCTATAAGCAGCAGCCTCTTAATTAGTGAAACACCTTTAAGAAAACTAGTTAAAACAAAAGGCAGAAAAATTCTTCAGCATGGACATGCATAGCTATCTTACAAAGAATGCACATCATTTGAACCCTCGAGTGTGTCTTGCTTCCCGTCTAAAATGTTAAATGCAAGATTTGAGCAGTTAAAGGAAACTCAATACCACTTTCATTGGTAAAAGTTGTCAAGCAATGTTAACCGTTTTGCTGCTGCAAGGCCCAGCATTGTGGCCTGCCAAACTTGTTGCAAAACAGCCACTTTGATTTGTAAATAACAATTTTTTAAATTACATAACTTGACTTTATCTGTACCAAAACATGATAAAAGTGCGTTTTTGACTGGTTTACTGCTAAAATAAGGTCACGGGGAGAAATTTCAATGGCAGTCGTTTATCCGCATCATCCAAACTTTTGACGAGGCTCTACCTATTTCAACACAGTTAAACTGCAATGATATTTAGCAGTAACAATACAAGCTAGCTCACAAACTTTATCTATAAACTAACTGTTCACAACAGTTGTACTCTTGACATCTTCCCACACAACACATAGCAGGATTCTTTTCAAAAACATTTTTTTACAAATCCCGCAACAACCATTTACCATAACTCTGAGGATCAGTCTGAAGATTACAGGAAGAAAATCCATAAAGAGTAAAACAGAACAGTTTACTTATGGCCACTGGCATATAACAATCTTTTCTCTCTCGGAAGAGTTGGACATAAACAAAGAAATGCTTTATGTCCGCTTATTTGTGTACACTATTTACTGAAAGATTAGAGCAGCACAGTGTGAAATATATATCGCAGTTATCGAGGCTTGGAAAGACCCCCCCAACCTGGATAATTGTCTACAGCTGACAAACTGTAAAACCAAGCAACCATTATTCCTCATTGCTAACGACCATAGATTACGAATCAGTATCTTGTTTTCCATATTTATTTGTAAAGTAAATTAATACGTTTTTGCTGAAATTTACAAAGCTATTTCAAAATTTTGTAACAGAATCCAAAAGTTAACTCTATCTAAAAACAACAACAAAAATCAGGACTTTTCCCAAGTATGCAAAACCAACATTGTCCCACTGTTGGAATGATGTGGTTCAATAAATACGCTTTATAGCTGATTTTTGAGTATGGAACCTTGAAAGGTGTGTGTGTGTTACGCGAAGTCACAGCCTTATGACTATGGTCAGAAATTGTAAAAACTCCCAAGTAACACGTTTTTAAATAGACCAAAATCAGAAACACTCGCTTACTATTACTGGACTATCTTCCAATCTAATTGTGAGGAGAGGGGGGAACCTTCGCTGGCATCTTTTAAAAAAATACCAGTAAAAGCAGCTCCTGGTTTCAGCATTCTCTCTCAGTGCCGGGAGACTTCAATGTCGCTGTACAAACACCAGCAACTATGGAACAAGCTGGTGGTGCCATGATGTAGCATCAATAAGCTACTTCACACTTCTCTCACTCGAACTTGGCCCATTCTTTGTTACAGACACTGAGTATAATTCATCAAACGGCAATGTGTGAATTGAGAGATTACACCATGATTCTTTAATGACAAGTCCAACCAGACCCTACAATACAAGGGTATTGGGCCCATCATCACAAAGTTAAGGTCATGTAAGATCAACTGCAAAATTAACCTCGTCCTTATTAGGAAGATCCTGAAAACATCCACTGGAAAACTGGTGACATAAGTGGGAAATATCATGCCCAAAAGACATCAGCACATCCTAGGATCAATGAGAGGCATTTAAAACATTCTCTCAAAATGTTTTACAAATCAGTTTTTATACCATGTGAGTAAGGCAAGAACTACAATACCCATGTTAGGGACAAAATGGTTTATAATAGAGTTGTAGGAAAATCTAACATGTATGAAAGAGAATTTTTACCAGTTAAGCTTTTCAGTATATATTATAATTTCAGTTAAAGAAAACCATTCTTCTTCTTTGAGCATTTTCAGTATTTATCAAAATAGTGCTTAAAGAAAATCAGTTTTTATTTTTTTTCTTCCACTTTCACTGTCTGAACTGATCTAGAAAGATCTCCATAAGTTGATTGTAAAATCTCTAAAATTATATTAACCTTTGTAAAAGAAAAAGGGCTTCTTACCATTATAGTTTTAAGCTTTCAGATGTATCTTTCCTTTACTCATTCATTTAATTTTTCAATATAAGCATGCACCACAAATTTCATTATTATATTTTTAGTAAGGATATGCCAATTATCTGATGAACAAAATTTCTGTATACACAGTATCACCACCAGCAAGAAAATAAATAGATTTTGCAAAATATTTAAGAGATGGTTGAAATCAAAAGTGTGTCATTGCAAGGAGTGCCTGCAGATATTCCATTGGCAATTTTAAAAATTAAAATAGCTCAAAAACTTTGTCTTGATTGTGGAACACGCATGTGTTTCATATTCCTATATCAGTACAGATGGCATTGTGGCGCAGTGGGAACTAAGTTTGCCTGTCAATCCGTGTGTCGAGGGTTTGATCCCTGGTGGGGTTGGAGGTACGTGCTGCTGCTGAGGGCCAAAAGCCCGAAACAACTGTATAGTACTCCCCTCATCACTGACATTCACCTTGACTCTCAACCTGGAGGGGGATGGGATCCGCCAGGTTGTAAAATGCCCTAGATACACCTCTTGAGATGCCAAACGACCTGTGGGTTATGGGACAAGTGAAATGATATTAGTATAATGTTAAAGTCTGATTTTCACAATATAGAAAGCCAGTTAGTCCTCTACTTTTTTTTGCCTATTCATTCATTCTTAGTAATATTATCTGATTGACTAATAAAAATTTCTAATTCAAGTGTGTAATCAACCCTGAAAATTTGTAAAAATTGAGCAATAGGCTGCCATTGTAATCTTGGTTCTCTTATGGACAATACCTGTAACCCAGGTACTCTGTATACTATAAGGGATGATTGTTGGGAGTGTTCTGTGATAAGAGTAATCTGACTTTTAGGAAAAGTAAATATCATTATTTTTACTGTAACCGAAGTTGATAGCTACCAAGAACCTTTGTTAGTGACACTAGAATATTAATTAATCACAGGTCTCGTAGAACCTATGTTATGGTTGGTCATTAGTTAACAAAATGAATAATGGTAGAGGCATCTTCAAAAAGCTTTGTATATAATTATTTTGAGAGTCAGCTACAGATGGAAAAACTGCAAAAGATATTTACAAATACCAACCTGACCAACCATTTAAAGGTAAAACATTACAATACAGAAATACTTCAGAAGAAAAGACAAGACCCATTACCTACTTATCTTTTAACTTATAATATACCTTTTTAGTTAAACAGTGATACCAGATATGCACAATGTTATTTTTCTAAAGCATCAAAAAGATACTATAAGAAATGATAATTATAGCATTTATGACAGACATTTCATTCCTCAGCATGACTGGTCATTGGTTAGCACATGACTTGGAAAGGTGGCACAGAGGCAAACTAAATGTGGATCCATTTCCAGAATCACGAGAGACAAGTTTGGCTGGTTTGAAGAAAGTTGAAATACCTCCTCTTAGACAAAGCTGCCACTAATATTACTTTCGAAGTAATCTTGACAACTGAGGATCAGCTAAAAATGCAACTATACTAAGGTGCTTACATAAGTATTTGGCAAATAAGAAATCCTGTATTTCCACATGCTTGGACCCCTGCTTCAAATTGAAGTTCCAAAATCAAGACATGAATATGGATAAAATAAGGTATTGGCTGATATAAACGGAAGACAAAGAAATTAGGGGAAAAAACCCCAGTGGAATTGTAATCACAGAGTCTGATACAAGTCTTAATAATCCAGATGCTCTACAGACTTCAGCTGCTAAATCAAAAGTAGTCTATGGAAGAAATAGCAACAAGAAAACAACATCATAAATATCCCCTGCCCTGCTTTCCTGTAGAACTGGCAGCTAACTGCAGATCCCCACCAACACTGCTCTTATAGAAAAAGCTAATATCTTAACTTGCCCCTAACTACTCAGGTGTAAAGATCTTTTGTTATAAAAGGAAAATATCCCCCACCCCTTCAAAAGCTGACACAAGACGAATGTGTGCACACCTCCATTTTCTATAAACAGTGAATGGGCCAACAAAAAACAGCCTTAGACCAGAAAGAGGTTTGACTATCAATAACAATCATTTCAAATCAGTGTTTGCAGACCATTATTGTTTTCAATACTTTGGCTTCTACATAGACATTTCAAAATCCAGATTAATACATAACTGTGTTTAACAGAAATCTATAAGCATTTGATTTCAAGTATGTTTTTGACAGGCTTTAGAAGATTCATAAATGTGTTGAATTTTGAATGTGTTTGTAAAGAACGCCATTTGCATTTTGATATTTTGGCTTTTAAGTTCACCCAGTTATGCATTAAAAAAAAAAAAAACAAAAAAACTTGAGTTACATAAACATGTGCAATCGCATTTTTAGACCAGTATTTTTTTGGGTTTCGTTTTGGCTTTCGCTTATTTATACACAGTGGCATCAATCCTGGGGTTGGGAAGAGAAATTTGAGGATAGTTGTTGCCTCTCCACAAAACAAGATGCTGTACTCAAATTTGTATTTGTACATAAACTGTGTGTGTGTGTAGAGATGATTGAACGAATGCCTATGGGATTTACCATCTCCCCACCCTCAAACTTTAAGCTACATCAATACCCATGGTTGCGTTAATCTGGATAAATTGATTTGTTCATAAAATTTGGGTATAATATTGAAAAAAGCAGATAAACATTATTGCAATTCTTTCTGACTAAAAAAATTTTAAGTTTTCCTTTCATTGTTAGAAAGCGTACTAATTGGCTAATTAATCAATCAGCACATACCTAATTCATAGATCTAATTTTTCATTTTAATTTTCTTCACCTGTACAAAATAATATTATTCCCTCCATTTTAATTATCTAAAAAAATTAAGCCTATCCTTTTCTGATTCTAGAGATCTTTATTAAAGTCTGGCTAATAATAACTGCAGTTTAACCAAAACCTATTTATAATCTGAATGTTGATTGGTTGTTTAGGCATTTATGTTCTGACCATAAAGCAGTAGTTTAGCTCGTCATCTTGACTGACTTTTTTAATCCCAGGTTTGCCAAAGCAGATGAGTTAACTGTTTGAGTGCTCATCAGCAGAATAATTTTGTCTTTGCTCAAAAATTAAAAATCACTACCTAAAGTTGTCTTTGTTTACAAATTCTAGTACATCCAATCAACAAAAGCCTTTCACACACTATTTTGGCCAAACCACCAATCAGAATGTATGTACCATCTGGTAGTCAAATTTCATAGGTATTATGGCCACCCACACCCAACCACTTAAAGTATAACCATCTTTTTTGATTACAATTAGTGTTGAACTGAGGATCAGAAGAAATGTAACAAAGAAAGTCATACAAATCTAACTGATTAAAAACAGATTGGTAAAAATTCACCAATCTCTAAAAACGACAACACAAGAGTATAATGTTTGTAAGACTAGAAACATTTCTCAGGTTCATAGCTATTTTAAAAAGATCCATACAGAAACACAATATTTCCTTATATATTTCACTTTGCCATATTAACATACATTAGATCTAGAACAAGTGTCCTAACTAATGCTAGATGAGTTGTAATTTCTTTCTATATAACAGGATATTAAAACTACTATGATTACAGTTTTAGCCCAATTCTGCCAAACAGCTCTTCTTAATTAGAGACAATGAAATTACAATTGATTTTATGGGTGGTATCAGGCAAGACTTTCACAGATGCAGACACTAAATGTTTAGTTATCTTTTGATCTGGTCACTGATACAATAGAGGATGTCAAAAGAACTGCTTGTGTAAGTTCTGAGATAACATGGTACTGCAAATCAATTCATTTGGCAGTCAAGAGTTTTCTTCCTTCAGCTTCTGAAACAAGAAAAAGCAGCAGTTCCAAAAAAAAAAAAAAAACTTTATTTAATAAATCCGAAAAAGTTTTGTCACTTAAATGTTTCCTGACATTTGGATTTGTTAAACAGAAAGATTTCATTACAAGTCTCTTGTTTCCTTCTTCTGGTATTAGGTTCCATTGTGTGCAGAGTAATGTTGATATTGCTGGCTACAACCCAAAAGTTGTGTGGTGTCACACCAAGACTCTTAGGGGGCAAACAGATAGTAAATATGCTGTTGACCAATCAATAGTTCATCAGTACACTTTTGAATAATAGCACAGAAATATCTTAGTATTAAAATTCTAAGGAAAAACAACAAGCATCTAGCAAATGAGATGGTTAGAGTATAGAGATTAATCTTTACAAATTTCTTATTTTTTATGAACATTTCAAATTCGATCATGAATTTACTGCCTCCAGAAAAGATTCTTAAATGATATAATTTAAAAACTGTGGCCCATCACTGCTTTGAATTATTCAGGTTAAAACATTCCTTTCTTCAATTTTTAAAATCTTTTACCTACCCTTTAATAAAAACGTGTTTGTGTTTTGGCGATATTCTATACTTGCCAATTCTAACAAGTATAAGCCTATAACATTTCAAAGCCATGTTTGAAAATCTTTGTTTTAAATGTATATTCTAAGTAGCTTATGATACAAAAATATAAACTTGCTAGAATTAATTAACATGATAAAGATAATAATAATAATAATAATAATAATAATAATAATAATAATAATAATAATTTCTGTTAATTCTTGGAGTTCCATAGCTTTCATTTATTTACAAATGCATAAGTGTTCCTGGCTCCAATAATACCACTTATCATCACGCACCTCAACGGTGTTCTAGAGTGATGCAAAAATCTCTTTTGCTTACACCAACACTTTGCATTTTCTGCAACTTATAATTAACTAACCCATTAAGCCTGCTAAAGCCCTTTCTTCACAATATTTAACCGTCCACCCATACTTGTATATCTTTACAACTGTCTCGCATTTTCTGTGACATCCACCAGCATCCTCATCTTCCTCTCCCTCTCTCTTTAAGGTGCAACAAATTTGTTCTCACACCTGTCAGGTACACTTTAGAAGAATCTGCTTGCATATCAATTTTTAGTAAAGATTTCCCTGCCAAAGTTGAAAGCGCCAGACCAACATGGTGCAAGACTACATATAACCTCACTGGTGGACAACTGCAGCAGTATGTTCCATCACCAGGGTCGTCTTTCTTGCAAGCACTAGTGCACGAGAGAAAAACAACTTCCATCAAATGTTATCCATCTTTTGAGAAATTCCAATTTTACCTGTGATGCTGAAAAAGGTTTAAAGTGGAGAAGCAGGATCAAATCTCAAATGACACACACTGGTATAGTGTAGCCACATGTCAGTTGTAAAAAAAAACCATTTTGCTTAGTCTCATTTACAAATGAATTTAGAAACATTACAATGAAATAAAAATGGATGATATACATGTACACAAAGCACAGGAATTGGTGGGGGGGGGCCTCAAAATAGTGAATTTATGTCCAAACTCGGAGACTTAATATGCTGACGTTTTTTTTTTTTTTAATTTAACGACGAAAAATATATTTCACAAAGTTAATTTTTTCTCCTACTATTTCTCAGAGTTTGTATATAAGAAAAGGTTTAAATTTTGTAAAACACTAAAATATAGAATTTTGGTTTTTTTTTTTTTTGCGAACACAAAATTGCCACGTTTGTGTCTGGGGGCATATCTTTTCTCTTCAATTGATGTCCTCAAGTCAAATTAGTTTCATTGATTCAAATGACAAATGCAAAAAAATAACAAACAAAAACTTTGTAATATTAAAAAAAAGAAAAAAAAGATAACCAATAAGTTTTCTTATCTGATGCAAACATTCATTCACCGAAAATGAAAAGATTTCTATAAATTTTAAAATGAAATTCTTCAAACAGAGAGCAGAGTCATACCCCAACCACCCAGAAGATTCTCACTATTTTTTAATACTGCTTTCAGCATTTTATATTAATCTTCTTCATTTGGAAAATATATAAAAAAAAACAATAAAACGAACAAATGATGACATTTTTGCTTCATTCAATGAAGGGTTTACCTTGAACAAAATTAAAAAAGTAACATCCTACGTTAGGTTTCTTTAGAATTGTAGATTTTTGTTTTTCTTTACATTTTCCGGCAATCCTTTAAAGACATCTCTCTAAAACTCTAAAAGCCAGTGAGAATCCAAGCTTTAGTGCTACATCTATCCAAAAATCTTAACAAAACACGAACACACACACACACACACGCAAATGTCAGAACACACTCTTAAAAAGATAATGTCACGGTGAAAGAAAGAAAAACAGACTTAAAATGGGCCTTGAGAGAAAGGAACCAATCCATCCACATATTCTCAAAAAAAAAAAAAAGAGAAAGAAAATGGGCAACTTTTGGTGAATAAATAATGGCAAACTTTAAAGGGATTTTTCAAATGCTTCGACAAATAACTAAGCAGAGAGAGAGAGGAAGAAAAAACATACACGGTATTTACTTCATCTGATATCTAATGATGGAATGCGACTGACCACCATACTTTTGTTACATTACAAGAAGCAATGCTCACTTCATGGTAATATTTAGCATAGCTGGATTAGTGTCTGTATAACTTGAGAGAGAGAGAGAGAGAGAGAAAACAAAACTTTCCTTCCTTCCAAGAAATGAGAAAATACTTGAAACCACCACCTTTTTGGTCCATCTTTGCTTTAATTTCATAACAGATTCCAACAGATGTAAGAACATACAAGCAAGCAAACAGTGACCCTCATGTACTCTCTAGATTAGGCATTTAAAATTTTTTTTGTAACTTTATCTTCCAAGTACCCTGAAAATACAGTGTATTCCCCCCAAAAATGTTTTAAATAGCATGTATGATTTAGCAACATATTGTAAACATCAACAACAGTGAAAGATTTGTTTAGCTAGAGAACAATGTCTAGTTACTTTTTCTTGTTTCAATGGATAACAAGCCTTTAATAGTATAAGTGCTTCAGGGCTAAGTTGAATGGACCAAATGCTTGCGCTACATGATGAGACTTCTGATAAAATATGCTCCAGTTCATACGTTAGAGCATTCTAGGGACAAAGTTCAAATGAAATTTGAGGCTAGGTAACATTACAGAAATTACATTATAGCTGGCTTTCATTTGAACAATGATGTCAGTACAAGAGCTACTGAATGAACAATACTGTTTTTAGAACTTGGTGTGGGCATATAGGTAGAGATGCATGCATGATGACATTTGTGAAGGAGCATTTGTCCCACTGTGGCTGCTGTTATAATCCTGCATCCATGTTTAAGAGCCTCTGGTAGCAACAAGAGAACAGCATGTTGGTGTTTCCAGTAATTTACATGCTAATATCACAACTGCGCCTCTTTCCTCATTTTTTTTAAAACCTGATATCTAAGTATAGAATAAATCTTGATTAAATTTTGGCATTTGCTTTAGTCTTACAAAAATTTTTATAAATGTTAAAAGCAAAAGTGAGTACCAAACAGAACGATTTTAAAATTTTTTGAGCATCTTCTTGCATACTAGCGATGATGAGATGATTACGGGAAATGTAAATGCCTAGCATCTATTGCCTGGTCATTCTAATGAGAATGAGAACGAGAGAGAGAGAGAGAGATGACAGAGGTTTTTCTTTTTTATTATATTTCTGACAGACATAAATGCTCATCCAACCTGTAAACAAGTGGCAAGGGAAGTAAATGGATAGGTAACACAAAAAAACCAATATGGAATTAATCCCAACTGGTCCCTTGAGCAATGATCTGCATTGAAGTAGAATGATTTTGTGAATTGAATAAACTGGAACTTAATCCAAAATGTGCTCTCTCTTCTGGACTTAAACAGGTATGCATGAATACCTTTATATAAAAAGGGCCAAGGGACACATGGACCCATAAGATACTGTGTGTGTGTGTGTGTGTGTATTGCTGGGGGTGGGGGGATTGTTTTACGTTAAAGAAAGTGGCTGAGACTCATAAAATGAAAGTAAATCGATAAAATGAGAATATTATAGCCATAGGAAACAATAAAAGCCAGAATGCTTGAAAATAAAAGTGAAGCAATATAAAAAGAAAGAAAATAAGAAATAACAATTAAAAAAAAATATTTGAGAATAAGTTTAGTATTGTTTGAAAATAAGAGACACCTATTGGCATGAGATTGTTTTCAAAAATAAAAATAAAATGGAATTTTTAAAAAAAGTAAACAACCTAGATTTTGTTTTTCTGTAAGTTGACATATTATGACTGTTGGTTTCAGGTGAAAATGAATAAGTAAAGCTGGGAGTTGTCTGTGCTGTCAGTGAAATATGCCGACTTCAACAGTAGCTTTAGGGAAGATTAAACCAGGGTTATCTTCCCAAAACAAAGGGCACCTCACTTAAAAAAAACAAAAAAAAACCTGAAAAACCGCAAAGAACTTGTTTTAGTCCAATTATATTGATCCCAAATAACTTAGACATTCTTTAGTGTAGCCTTTTGTTAAAATTGTGGTGGATTTCTATTTTCCATGGATCGAACAACATTAAGGAAATGGATTGAAACCACCAAGTGTGACAAATGAAGGCATATATCAGACTGCAATGTGCTGTAAGACTGATATAATCACATAATTCAAAGCTGGTGATCTCCAAACAATATCAAAATTGATGTTTTTAGAACTAGGCACTAACTTCATGTAAGTAGGCTCATGTTTTATTCATGACATGGCAAATGAATACTCTATTTTTCTTTAAAGATCAGCCATGGATAGCAGCGCGTATCTTCCCCATGAAACATTTAATATTAGAATTAAAACACTGGATTACTAGTCACATGAACTACTACCAAGCCTTAAGTAGAATATAACTTGCTTTATGGGAGAAAAGCTAATTATTGCATATTTCAGAAAAAATTAACACAGCACCTTCATTGTTTTATTCTTGAAATTAATATTTTATTTTAGTACGTATGTTGTGAAATAATGTGTTTAAAAAAAACTGTTTTTTTATGCTTAGCCTACTGGTTATCAGAAAAGGATCGCATGATAAGTTCCAATGGAAAATAAATGCCTGCACTACTAGCAGATAATTTATTCCAGTAATCCATAATTTATTACAGACCACCCACAATTAACACCAAGCCTTGCTGATATTTCAGCTAATATACAGCTATAACCCTCAGTACTGGTGACTGTGGATAACCAAGTGCACCTAACCACTCATTTTGATAACCACATCAAGTTTCCTCTTTAATGATTCATGCACAAAGCGGGTAAATCTGATATTTTTAATTGTTCTGGCGAAAAATTAAAAAGCAGTTGACACTATTATGGGAGTTTTCTCATAAAAGGCCAGCAGCTTTATATGACTGACTACACTGCATATAGGGATAGACATTTCTGCTTGTTGAAAGGACAAGAATTCATACTTAGATGAGCAGCCATTTCACTGTTAACTGTATTTACCTAAAATAACTGGATGGGACAGGTTTTAAAGCGGTGTAAGTGTAAATTCAAATGATAGTATTTAACTGTCAGAAAACTGCGGATGAAACCATCAATTCTTCTGCCCTGTCTTCCCTTATGACTGGTTAAATCCCTAATTACTGCTGTAATTTATTGAGTAGATACATACACAAAATAAGCAGCAGCAAGCTGGAGGAGATACCCTAAAAATGGGGAATGAGGTGCATTGAAAGTACTTGGAAAGGAATAAAAACTGGAGTCTCCAGGGAGATCTGACTGATATTGCACAGAAAAGCTCTTCCCATTTAGGCCAAGCTTTACTACTGTATTATGAAGAGAAAAATAAAAGCAAGAGGATTATGCAAACCAAAAGCATAGTAAACATTTCTGTTGATCTAGTTTATCTACCATTGGATTCATAACAAGTGCCCCCCTTCCATGCCCCTCCCTCCCAACTGTTTGCCTTTTAAAACTACAGTGAAAACAAGCATATGGTTTCTTTTGAATGAACACTAAATCATAGGTAATGACAAGAAAGTGAGATGTAGCTGAAAGTGCATAAAAAATTTTGAGATGAATCTATTGTAAAGGCAGGAAATGTGTAGTGCAATATTAGGAAAATTCAGAGAATTCTACTTTCATAGAATTTCTTTTTTTAAAAATCCAGTATCCACAAAAGTCATCTTTTCATTCAAATAAAAACAACACAAGATACTATTTTAAAAGAAAAAATAAGATGTACACAATCAAACAACAGTAACTGAATTCATAAAACAACTAATCCAGACTGTTTCTCTTTTTTTTCCTTTCTTTAGTTTTATATTAAACTTTTTCTTGCACCATACAAAGGCATTTGCTAAAACACAAACGATATGAGAGACATTCACAGAACACTAAGAAACCATTACTAGAGCTTTAATAGGACCCACACACACTGATGGGCTATTATGCAACTGTGTAACATCCTGCTTTGGGTTATCATTCCACATGAGTCATCACACCTGTCGGCAGGCAGCCATGTACATGATCATTCAATACCTAAAGTTTTCTTGCTAAAAATCATTTGATGGCCAGTGTGTGGAATTAGTTCCATCACTAAAGGGCAGTGTTGTGACATGTTGCCAAGGGCTGCATATGGTCCATGAGACCCAGTTTTCCCCATCCCAGACTTAATTGATAAAACCACAATATCACCTACTTTTTTTCATTTTTGTCCATAAGGCACGAGTCAATGAACACACACGAGGATTTTAGTAACCCCCATCTTTTTGTAGCAAATAACAACAACAACAAAAATACAAATTTCTAAAAAATGATGAGTTTGTAAGCAGAGGAAGTCAAAACAATAATACCTAATTAACAGGGCCACCTCAATGCTAATGATTACTTTGAATGTGAAAAA
The DNA here is from genome assembly GCA_018389105.1 of Nautilus pompilius. Taxonomy (NCBI): domain Eukaryota; kingdom Metazoa; phylum Mollusca; class Cephalopoda; order Nautilida; family Nautilidae; genus Nautilus; species Nautilus pompilius. The sequence goes on from JACATO010000690.1 coordinate 76,731, forward strand.
GATGTAGTTTTACAAACTGTCCTGGTTATTAATAATTTAGTTATTTGTCAAACCACCTCCCCTTCCTTCCGAACAATGATGATCCATCTATTTGGCACCTACATGTAGAAGGAAGGTGATATTTTGTCAGCTAAACATTTGAGAATGCAAGACAGAAATGCTTGGGCAGGCTTGTTATAAACACAATGCTTGTTTGGTTTAAGCATAAGCTTCTTTACAAATAGCACCACCTTAAAGGTAGTTAAACATACACAAGCTGCTAGCAAAGAAAATCTTTCAATTGTTAAAATCACTCCAGAACTGCTGAACAGGTGATATCTTTTACATTTTTGTTTAGGTAACTGACCTAGGACTTTGACAATGTGCGGGTAGTTTTCTCTTTTTAGAAATCAAACCATTCCAGGTGATTATAAATACTTTGGGCTACAGTGATAATGCCACCCCCCCCCCAATACAATCAAAGAACTTTTTGAATAAATGCAGTATTCATGTACTGGAATGGACTCAAGCACACCTTGGTGAACATACCCTCTATTGAAAATTAAATACCTCCTACTGTGCTGTTGTTGAATGTCACGTAATTAACAATAAAATAATACAACCAACAATAAATCATTTCTACTGTTATTTTTACAATTGAGTTATTAATGCACCTCAGTATCTACCCAGATTACTCTATTGGAAGGTTTTTGATTTCAATATGCCAAAAATAATTAACATATCTTATAGAACGTGGATCCTGATCACTTTAAGTTACTTTCTTTCAAATAGTCTTTCCATGTATGCACCTGTTTAACTGCATCAAGGTACTAATACGTTTTCCAGGATGGAGTTCATTGTTGTTGATCCTAGTTTAAATCGCTCATTCAATGTTTAAAACTAAACTGACAGTAACTAGAACTTTATTAATTTTGTGGAGAATCTTGAAAAGAATAAGAACTATGAAAGGCTATACGAGATCTGTCCAAAAAGAAACCAAACTTTTAAAACAGCGCACCAACCAGCCGTTGCAGTGTGCTTGCTGACTGCAGTGCTGTGTATCGGTGACCTTGACCTTCAGTCTAATAATAGCTGCATCACGCCATGTCAGTTAGTCATCAATCTACACGCACTAGAATGAACGTATATTTAGTGCACTTGGCGATATGGCACAAGTTGAACAATGAAGGAACTTGTAGAGCAACGTGTTTGTCTGAAATTCTGTTTCAAATTGGGAAAAACTCTTATGGAGACTTTTCTTATGTTGCAACAGGCCTATGGGGAGGATTGTTTGAGCCGTACACAATGTCACGAGTGGTACCAACGTTTCAAATCGGGAAGAATATCCACCGAAGATAATCCCAAATCTGGACGACCTTCCACGACAACGGACAACAATCACATTGAGAAAGTGCGTGCTGTGATCCGTGGAAACCGTTGCCCGACTGCCCGTGAAGTTTCTGAAGAAGTAGGCATCTGTAAAAGTTCACCCCACATGATTTAAAAAAAAAAAATGAACATGCATCGTGTAGCTACAGAATTTGTGTCGCATCTGCTGACAGATGAACAAAAAGAGAACTGAGTCACAGTCAGTCAGGAGCTCTTTGGTCGTTCAAATGCTGATGAAAGTTTTCCGAAAAGTGTCATAACAGGTGACAAAATGTGGGGGTACGGCTACTATGTCGAAACAAAAAGGCAGTCATCGCAGTGGGTTGGATCATTGTCGCTACGACCAAAAAAAGCACGTCAGAGTCATTCAAATGTGAAGGTGATGTTGATTGTCTTTTTTGATTGGAAGGGTGTAGTTTGTCATGAGTTTGTTCCACATGGTCATACAATCAATAAAGAGTTTTACTTGGATATCCTGAGGCGGCTTGAGGCATGGAAAAACAAAACCTGGATGCTGCACTATGACAATGAACCTGCTCATGCGTCACTCCTTATCTGACTCTTTTTGGCAAAGCACGAGACGACTCTTGTTGCTCAGCCACCCTACTCTCCAGATTTGGCCCCTGTGGACGTTTTTTTTGTTACCAAAGTTGAAATCCACCCTGAAAGGTCACCGATTTCAGATGATAGAAGAGATCGAAGAAAATTCGCTACAAGAACTGTGCACTATCGCTGAAAACGCGTTACAAAACTGGACAAAAATGTTGGGAGCGGTGTATCAACAGAGGAGGGAACTTTTTTGAAGAAGGCGAGTCTGATTAAATTGTAAGTAAAGCAATAAATTAGTTTTTTTAAAAAGTTCAGTTTCTTTTTGGACAGACCTCATAATCTGGTAGACAAAAAGAAAAATGTTTAGATCATTTATAATTTACTAATAAAAGACAAATTTAGTTTACACTTTTTAAATGGCTGAGAATCAGAGTAGCCCAAACAATTCAGCATATATATAATTTATTATTATAAATTTACTGCTGATTGTTTTTTTTTTTCAGAACAAGGTACTATAGGACCAAGAAATGGCTAAAATGCAACAAGTACTACAAGAATTATTTGAAGTCTACAAATCAAAATGACAGATTGTTTTCCTATATATTCTGGTTTGATGGAAGTTTGCTGGTAGCCATTTTGCTTAATATTAAAACCATGTACGATACACAACATATTGCAATAGAAGAACATCAGACTTCATTGAAGACTTGATATTTATTGAATTTTAGGAACACAATTTCAAGTCTCCAACTGAATACAGAAAATGTAGGTGTGAATCGGGCTGAAAAATATATTTTCATTTAAAAATAAAATTTTTTAAAGCAAAAAAAAAAAAAAAAAACAAACAAAAACCCAACAAAGTCTCAGCTTTGTTATTTTGCACATTTAACTTTTTCTTCTTTTTTCGATGTGATGTTAAATGTTTTTGGTAAAGGAGACACCATTAATATCTCTTGATTTACTTGTATGTTGATTAATGTTGAGTGGTTTTCCTGACCTTAACTATAACACTAAAGAGAAGTCATGTCTAACTGATGAAAAACAAAAACCCTATACATATTTTCCTGGAAATGAGAATTTTCAGCACTTTGAGGATCAAAATCAAACCCCATACTGAGGCAAAACAAGCATTTCTTACTATTGTTGCCTTGGATGATCCAAAGATGATGCAGAATTGTTAGCTTCTGGAACAGAGTACAAAAACTTTTGTTTCTGGCTTCAAAATGAATAACAGCAGAAAGCTGATGATACTGGGGAGAAAGGATTGTTTTCAGCGTATCTAATGCTCTAGACAAAAAAAAAAAAAAAAAAAAAAAAAAAAAAAGAAATTGTAATGTTTTCATTTGGGCTCCCCAGAGACATTAGCATCAATAGCATGATCTAAGGGCCTGCTGATTTCAAGTTAATATACTTTACACAGTGCAAATCTATGAGCATTATTTTGTTTTCAGTGACCAAACCCTATTCTCATAGCAAAAATTAACATTAATTAATCAATAAATAATGAATTACTCATGATCCTTTGCATTGCCACTTTATGTGATTATCTCCCTCTATTTTCAAAGTACTGATATACTAGAGTTTTTCCCGGTTTTTTATTACAAGAATGATACACCTGGCACCTAGTAAAAGCAAAACGACACACAAAATTCCGATCAAATCATACTTTCATATGGACAATAATATTCAGTTTTCACTAATTGCAAATGTCAACTTCAGTCCCCCGAACAGAGAAATTTTAAAATTTGAGGTCGAAAGAAACACCACCAAAAAGAGCTCTCAAAGTGTTTGAAGTCTGTATTTACTCTAACATTTCACAAGAAATAATGCGCAACCTAACAAACCCTTCCAAACGGTTAGGTGCATTGCACGAGCACTGAGGCAGTGTTTTTAATTTCCCAATAATGTTTGCAGTATTTCCTAACTACATTATGATAGGTAGTAACCACATTTTCCTTGGTTATTCAAGTAGTAAAAAAAAAAAGGAAGCAATTCTCTAATTCCATAAAGTACAACTGGTAATCTGAAAACTTTTCTTTCCAAGACCAACAGCTGAAAGAATTACTGCTGCACTGAGTCACTGTTGTGCATTGCCTATCAAAAATGCTGCATTTTTACATAATAACATTGGTCAAAACCAAAGGCTGGGAAGAGAGCAGCAATATAGGAAAATATAAGGCATTAACAGACACTGCATATGCCACTCCTGTCATTTAACATGTAGACATTTTTGTCATTTTTCCTACCCCCCCCCTGAAAAAACCCTGCAGATGTCCAAGGCCCTACATCTAACTAATGATAAAACGTTAAAGTTAAAGTTAAGGGACAACAAGAGAAAACAGCTCACCTTAGCATGTTGTATGCAGTAGTAGGCCGCAGTGTCGTGGGTCCAAAACTCGAGATGTGACGATGATGAAGGCTCTCTCTGGTGAGAGCAATGCTGACAGATACAGCCTGGTCCTCTATGTTCAATAAAACTTCAATATCAAAGTTCTTCATGTCAACATTCCAGTTGAAATACTTCTGAATGGCACCACCAAAGTTGGCTGCTGCACACATGGAGTGGAAGCAGTGGTTATCACCAGTTCGATAACAAGTCACGCGAAATGTTGGCTTTGTGGGATCATAGATAGTTTTCTTCAGTCGGGGCTTTTTACATGGTACTACCTCATCAGCAGTCCCTGCAAGTGCCAAGTCACCTCTTGTATTGTGTGTGTCATTCATGGACAAATTTTCTGTATGCGTGTCAGCTGTTAAACCATCTGCTTTCCTGTTCTTTTTCCTTTTGTAACTGTTTCTCTTACGCCCACCTTCCTTTTTGGCTGGAGTGAAAATAGATGAAGACAAAATAATGTCATCATACTTTTCTGGAACATGAGGTGGTTTTGACTCTATGGGGTGGCTAAATGTGAAGAACTCTGACCAGACTTGCAAACCTTTTGGCCAGTCCACATCTTTGACAATATTTTGCAGCTTTTCCATACATTTCACCTAAAAACAAAACAAAAAAAAAAACAACAACACTAAAACAAAGCAGCTTTCCTATGTAAGTGCAACGATGTAATGGCCTCAGAATTATAAATCAAACCTACATCTGATTTTATTATATAAAAGTGGTCTCCTTAAAAATTATAGAACCAATATACATAGCCTGAGTACGTAGATGATTTCTGTTACATCCATCTAGAATTAACGAAGTGCCTAGATTGCATCTGTTATACATATAACTACATCAATTATATTATATACAAATTTAATTTTAAAAACAAACAAACATTCATTTTTAGTGATATAAATATTAAAGTTTACTGTACACAGAATAGGATCTACTTCCTTTTTTTAAATCAATTGTTCTATATTATAACAATAATAATAACTGTATCAACAAATGACCAAAATAATGATGTAGAAACTCAGCATTATGATCAGCCAGTAATTTAACAACAAATCATATACCCTGAAAACAAAAACAACAAAGTAATATTGGACTCCATGTTATTTCTAAATACTGAAGCATGGGCCACGTTATTTATAATAGGAGACCAAGTGAGGATTTGCATGAGAATCTGGATTTGACCAAATGCAAATAACTACAAAAAACAACAACAAAAAAAAAAACATCTGAATCTTTCTTCAGAAAAGGTCAATTGTATATTCTTTTGATGTTATGTAAAATCTGCTGAATTCCATAACAGGAGGAGACACAGACAACAAAATTACTATACGTGAGCAGATCACTATAGAGACAGGAAAGATTGTGCACTAGCTAGATCAGAGATAAGTCTGTATCTCTTACTACTACTGCTAGCTGTTCTCATTTAAGGAATGTAGAATTCATGCTGATGACTGTTCCTGAATAAAAAAATTTAAAAAATGCAGCAATAAAGCTGAAGAGGTTGAAGTGGGCCAGAGCTCACAAAAGCTGGTCCATTAATGCCTGGAAAACAGGTCTATCAATGAACATATTTCAATTTCAAATGTCTAATGTTTAGTGATGTAAAGGTGTATCTTAAAGAAACGGCACTTGGTGCCAACGTTTGGCAGCAGATTTCATATCCAGCACAGATGAAATTTAAAAACGGGAAGAAAAAAAAAAACTATAGTGTTCTAGTTGACCTTGCCATACAGGCCGAGAATTAACGTTTAAGCAAGAGAACGAACCAAAAGCCTTCAATGAAATTGTATGTAATGCATTTAGGAATAGACAAAAAAAAATTTTTTTTGAACCTTGAGGTCAGTAAAAGTAAAAGAAAAATATATTTAGGGTTTAAAAAAATAGGGAAACTTGACATCATAATTTCCAGATTTAGCCCCTATTCAGAATCCCTTTGGATTATCACTTCAAATGTAAAATAACTCTAGGAATGCGTCAAATCTCCTGTAAAGCAGCTATTAACCATAACCACTTTGATGAGCCAAAAGCTTAAGAAATGCCCAACTATTTATCATCATCGCCATCTAAGATGATATTAAATAACAGTTTGATTTATATATAGAGAGTGAGATTTAAATATTTGCGCAAAAATTACAACTGTCTCTCAAAACTAAACTAAAATTAACCAGAATGTTCGCATGCACAGCAATATACGCCATAGTGAGAACAATAGCTGCCCATCTAAAGATCATAACTGGTGACATACTCAGAAGGAAGACGCCATATTTCATTATGGAGTATATGCCACACAACAGAGGAACTTCATCTGAATGAATGCATTTAGTTTCACGACATCTGAATACCAGATATTTCAAAAAGCAATTCAGTAAATGAGTAATATATCTAAAAAAAAAAGAGAGAGAGAGAGAGAAAAATACATTAACTATTTGTAATGCATCAATGGAACACAAGCTGTATCCAGTGCATTTTGAAAATGTGGAATAAATAGCATGATGCTAAAAGCTGCTAAGATGATGCAGCACTCACTGCAACATATTGCCAAATCAACTGACAATACACAGACTAGTAATGAAGAATGAAACACAACCAATCAGACTGGGAACAAGATTGGTCAGAGCAATCCAAATCAGTCTTTTTATCATTGTGGTCCTACTTTCAGTATGGTCAAATGTGAAAACACCACTCTAAAATCTTTTCAAGTAAAGGCACATTTACAGATTTTTAATTTAGCAATTTTAGTATCATATACAAACTAATTACAACACCCACATTAACTCCAAGCTTAGATCCAACAAAACAAACACACAGGCTTTATAATAGCATTGGAATTTCATTATTTTATTAATTCATTTAGAAATAATCAGGTGTCAGGGCACAAAGCTGTGTAAATGCATTGCCAAAGTCGCACTGGATTGGAATCATTGATTTCATGCTTGTATCAATAACATCCAACACAAGTTCAATAGGTGACAATAATCTGGTGACTAAACCACATGTTCAGTGTCAGCTTCACATTATTTAGATAAATATTTGTCGTCTTCTTGTTGGAAGAAACCGTGACCAATAAATTGTATACCAATGAATGCCATGTGTCTTTGAAGAATTGTATTCTTATGCATTGTTCCTTCAATTTAATAAATATCTCCAGGTTTATTCATACCAAGAGAGATCCAAATCATGACACTACTACCATGTATTACTGTAGGATGATACACTGATTCAGCAAGTATAAGACAATCTATCATCAAAACAGAACATGTTATGAACAAGACATCTGAAACTTTAATTCATCTGACCACAGCACCTTTTTTCTATTCATGAATTGTCCATTTGTTCCCTGGAGCCCTTTAGCTTCATTTGTATCACTTAATGACTTCCATAGTTACACAGCCATTTAGTACAACAGATATAGAGCATACCTCTTTCTTGGTTATAAGTCATCTATTCCACCTCTTATTTTCATATATATTAGCATCCATCTGTCTTTGATGGTACTCTTTTTGGTCTGTTCATTTTATGTTCAAATATCTTTTTTTCCCAGTGCATAATGGACATCTTTGTTGAATATACAAAGTTGTTTAACAGTTTCTCTCTGACAGACAGTTATAGTACCCATTAACACCAGTACAGTGGCTGATGTTGGAAAACTAATCTCCACTGTCATAGCCACCTTAGGAACTAAAGTTTCTGGTGAATCTGCTTGATTTTATGCTGTCAGCTAATAGGTCAATTTATGGCCTCAATTAGATGATCCCAATAGTACCACTGTAGTTGTTTATCTGCTACTTCATAAATTCCAGCACAACTGCTATAAAAACCATACAGACAGTCATTAGCCTCAGCTGAAGCAGACCCAAGAAAAACGGTGCAATAAATTGCTGGAGAGCTTGACGTATGCACTGCAACTGTTTCCCAGCACCTTGACGCAATTGGCAAGGTGAAAAGGCTCGACAAGTGGGTGCCTCACGAGTTGAATGAACAACAACAAAATCTTTGATTAGAGATCTGCTCTTCACTTGTCATCAGAAACAAAACCTGGCAAAACCATTACAGCTGAAAGGTACTGTCATGAATAAAATGTTCATCAGAAACTCTCCCAACAGCAGCCTGCATTGGTGAATCAGAGAGGCCCAATCCAGCTCCATGACAATGCCCATCCTCATGTTGCAAAAGTGATTTCAGAAACTGAACATGTAGGGGTACAAAGTTTTCCCTCACCCAGCCTATTCACCCGACCTTTTCAAACTTCATGACAGCTTTCTCCATATGAAATCCTTCTCCAACCAAGCAGCAATTGAAACTGCCTTCCAACAGTTTATCAACTCCAGAAATCCAGATTATTTTCAAAATGAAACTTACTTTGATTAATAAACTCAAGTTCAGCAAAGATATGAAGTCTCATTGTTGCAGTAAAAAAAAACCAACAAAACTTTTGTAACAACCTAATAGTAGTCAACATCTATGTCTGGCAAAAAACATTTTTAACATGTACACCAACAGAAACAATCTTCAGTTCTCACTCCTTCCTTTTTATAGCATGGTATATTTGACAAACTTCCTAAAAAGAGCATTATTGACAGGGTCATGAAGATACCCACTGAATAATTTCAAATAATATTTCAGTCTGAACTGCCTCTCCTGTAACACTAAGAGAATTCAAACTGCGGACCACTAAAACTTCGTAGAACAGATTTCATGACCTTTATCTACTTGAACTAATAACGACAAATCTTAACCACCTTCAACTACCATCTATCAATTTTAGGTTCTCCAGTAGAAGCTGGTATTTTTGGACTATTCTTGCCTCCAGATCAAGTCTTTCTCTTTGTCTGTCAACATGTTTGAGAAAAATGCTGATAGACTGAGCAGATACTGCAGTTACAGAATGGACAGTATTGATAATCTCCATTAGTCCATCATTTATGAGCATTTTCTTTTGCAGCATCTCTGTACACTTCTTGTAGATAACATTTGCATAGTACATAAATTCTACCATTATCTTGTCATCTTTATGCAAAGTTGGCATGACTTTCACTCCCAAGAAAACTATCTGACTACCTGAAGCTCCCACATCTATCTTTTGATATTTTGCTAGACCAGCATTAACCAACCCTGGCTTCAAAGAACAAAATGAAAAGCCTTGAAGCACTACCATTTGTATGGAATTGATTTTGTGGATCAGTAACTTTTCATCTGGAAAAAATCAGAACACACATCTTCATCATAGGTAACAGAGAAGCATACATATGCACTGCCAGTTTTAACCTTGTAGGTCATTTTCTTTAGCATAGTGTATCCCATAGACCACAAATCCACCTTTAAATCCCTTGCTCACATTGTACCATCAGCGTATTTCAAGGGTGTGAGATATCTAAGTTACACAATTAGCAGCTGATTAGTATCCTAAGAGTATCATCAAACTCACAGACAATCACTGGTAGGTGATGTTAATGCTCCAGTACAGTTCCCTAGATACCAAAGGTCTCCTACTTTGTACATTTTCTTTCAGGTCAACAGACTGTTTCAAATCTATGGATATCAGTAAAGTCCTCCAAAAAGTTCTTGAATGGTTTACAAAATTCTTTAACTGCATTAATTGCATAATGACAACCCAGCATATGGAACTTATGGAGAACATTGCTGCTTGTAATGCAAGTTTCTAAATCTAAATTCAATCCCCTTATAAAAGCACAAGAAAAACAAAACTAAGTCATTTTATGGGATACTGTGCCTGTCAGTGAGTGCTACAGGTTCTTTGTACCAACTGGCACTGTCTACCTATAACAGATTTATCAAGGTGATCAAAAGCTACTACTACCTCCATCACATCTGGGACAAAGTAATGTGGCTTACAGCTGCTGGTAACAGCAACCATGTTAAACAAGAGAAAAATGTAGATGCATCTTGAATTCTTATTCAATGAATTCCATCTTATAGGAGGTAGAATACTGATTAAAGAGCTTGAAAAAAAAAGAAGTTAGTATTCAGAGCAAATGAGAGTATGTTCTTCAGTAAAAGCCAGGACTATTGCCTCAGCAGCATGAACTCTTTTAGTTATAAAAACAATGAGATCTGGCAAACATGCTTTTGGTCGCTAAAGTTCAGCTTGTTTCACAAACATTGGTTATGCACGTAATGGAAGAAGGCAGCCTTCTATCTGGCAGCATTTTTGTATTTGCTCTAAAATATAGCGAGTTTCACCTTCACCATAGGGAAATAAAATGTAGCAGCATCAAGGGATTGCGGCACTTAAAAAAACAAAGGAATATCTGATAACCAACACCATCTAAAACGGAACAAATTTGGTACCACTGCACAATTTTTATGCAATATTCAAACAATGGTAATTCAGAGTGATCAGGTAAATTGATGACTGATATAATCTATACTATAGTCATGACCATTTTCATAGTTAAGTACTTATGAATATTTGTCAAAATAGCTGCAAGGATTATACACAACTATACATTTTAAAAAGTCAATGGTTTATAAGTATATTCTGTCAGATTTGAATAAATGGCCATGGTTTTTGTAGGCAGGAAAGCAAAGCAATCATAAACAGATCTAAGTTATTTCTCTCCTTTAAATAATTACATTCAATTAACTGATAGCTGAGTGACCCAGTCAGGTCAGGTGCAGTTTATGTTTGTATTTGTTTTAGATATTTTATTAAGGGTATCAGAAAGTTTCAACAAAGTGGAAATTATAAACTCCAGAGAAGCTTGGCTTGAACCTAGAAAAGCTACATGGTCGAGATGGATACAACAGATGCTCTTACAATAGCAGGAAAGAAAAGGAACTTGCAATCTACAATAAAACCTAAGTGTCCAAAGCTGTTTGACCATTGTGCTGCTTTTAAACTAAATCTAGTTGTATGTACCTAAGATATACAATACAAATGGTACAATCAAAGCTATCAAAGTTTTTCCAAGTGATTCTAAAGAGAAGATGTCTTTCCCAAAGTGTGCCACTACTATCTGAAACATGTTGGGCTGCAAAACACAAAAGTATGAGAAATTTTTTTGAAAACTCTGCATGCGTTTTTTATCAGTAAAGTGTACTGGCTACTACATCAGGTAAAACACAACAAGATGCACACCAATTAGAATTTGCTTTAAACAGTCTATTTTTGGTCTGACTGTAGCTTCTAGCTGTTTGGCAATGCTAGAATCTGTAATGCAAGCTCTCCAAGCTGTTGAACTTGATATCATAACAGTGCATGATCATGTCGAAGAACAAGTGTTTCATGAACACCAACAAAAACCAGAACAACAATTCAGAAAAATTTTCACTAAAGTTAAAAAGCTGCCAAAGAAGGTAAATATTGAATTATCTGTTCACAAACAATGCAGATGACAGACATTTTGATCTAATGTTGGTGGCTCAATTGTGGAGGAATATTTTCATTAAACATTTAAACAAAATTTCTGCCTTTTTTGCTTCCATCCTGTACAAATGGTACACACTGGAGAAGAATTCAAAAACCAAATTGTAAAAATGAATGAAGTGTACAAAATTGAAAACTTGGAAGCTGAAGCTATCACCTGGTTTGATATGTAGCCTAAAAAGGGGGTGGGGATGTTAAATTAAAAAATGGACTCATTGAGTTGTTAGAGTAAGTGCACTTATCTATTCCCTTCCATTCATCAAGCAATTCACACTGCTCCAACACCACCAGTAACAACTGGCACAGCAGAAAGATCATTACCATAATGAGAAGGGCGAAAACATGGCTGAGGTCAACAATGGCAGATAATCATTTGTCTGGACTTTGAGAGATAAATGTTCATAGAACAAAAGTTATGTCTAACGGTACAAACTTATTACAAAAGTAAGTGATAAATTTGGACAGGACCAGAGACATTTACAATTTATATTGAATAAAATCGCTGAATAAAGATGTTTTTATTTTTCCTTTTTTTTTTTACCATGAGCTCTGGTTGGATAGAAGGCTTCCTTTGCTATTGCGCTAAGTAAAAAAAAAATAATTTTAAAAAAATTCAAATGAATCACGCGAAATATTTTAAGTAAAAAAAAAAAATATCAAAACAAATTAGTATGTTTTTATTTTTTGACATTAGTATGCTTATTGTTAAGCACATTCCCCTTACTTGATATCATTTTGCCCCCCCCCAACCCTTTAAAAAACCCTGCACGTGCCCATGCTCTACGAAATATATAAGCCGTATCAAAAGCATAAACTTTAAACACAAAATCAAAAATCACAAGATAAGCAGAATCCTTGATGCTGGCCAGTGATAAACTGACAAAAATAGGAAATTTAATGACTGAAAGTGGTAGTTAATAGCCTATTCCCTCCTCAGTTGGCTTTCATGGTAATCTTGGATCTCCACAGATAACACTATAGGTTTATTGTGCATAATTATGCTGGATATGATAATATGGAAATATTAAGACCAGTAATAGGTATCAGAGCAGGATCTTTGTTATCACAGCACACTTTCAAAATTTATTTACTGCCTAGTGAAGGACATCCATGTGCTGAAATGATATGTGGGAGACTGATAGATGATTTGATAGCATTAACTAAAAAACAAACACTCCAGCGTTAGCTGTTTGTAGCCACTAAAGCTGATTATAAAGCTGTTTCAAGTTAACCCTCTTACCGTGTAAACCACAGAATGCGAAGATTCCCTTAACATTAAATCTTAGAATTATACTGGAGAATGAGCAAAAGAATAAAGAGGTTCAAAGTGCTAATAATTCAGAAATAAACTACTAGAAAAGGGTTTTTAAAACCTTATCTTGAAATCAATCCAACCCAACCAAAACCAGAAGAGTTCTCCTACAGGATATTTGAATCTCTCATGAGCTGCTGTAAACAAACTGGTGACTTATAACATATACTATGGCTGTACAATAGTTCAAGATGGTGCACTGCAGTTGAGCACATTAGAACAGTAGCAAGTGATACAATTTTGCGTGCTACAAGGTCACAAGGCAATTAACATCAACTGGAATATTTCACTTTTGTATGGCTAAAAAGCACGCAAGTGAAGTAAAATAAATATTGGGAAAAGTGGTTAAACTGCAACTTAAAAACCAAGTTCTGTGACAACACAGAATACTGGAGAAAGCAGGCAAATCTCAGGCCTTAAGCAACCTAACAAACTTGCCCTTGAAAATATTTTTTTTTTGAAGGAAAAAAAAAAGAAAAATTCTTATCGTTACCAGAATATTAAAAAAAACCCACATCAGTACACACCTTATATAACTGCTTAATGATTTTTAAACAGAGAACAAGATAAAACCAGACCTAATTTTACTTTAAGAGTTAGTTCCCTTAGGAAAAACAAATATGCAAGGAAATATTCTGATTCAAGTTCCTTCTTCTAAAAGACGTAAACTTTTTTCCTAGAAAAATCATGATGGTAGAGAAAGTATGGCAGCAAAGAGTCAAATTGTTTTGCTTGTTCTTTAATAATTACCATAAATAACGAGCATTTTTACTCGTTTGGCATTTCCATGACATTAATAAAAGATAGTAATTGATAAAAGGCACGTGGAGATGACTTATCATCGGATGTTTATTAGATTTGTAGCTTGTCTTGGGACTTCAAGTTATAGATTCAACTTTAATTTCCTCTGATCTCAGGAAGTTCGTTGGATTTAAAGTAGTTGCTAAATCAGGCACTAAAAAAAAAAACATATCAAACAGTACCTTCATGTCTAAAGAATAACAAGTGATATCCCTTATCAGACACATGGAATAAAAGAAAGTGATCCCCTCCAAAACCAAGAAAAAAGTGACAAATACAAACGTCATCAATATTCTTCCAGTGGATCAAGCAGACAGCACCACGATCCATCAATCCGACATGCTATCTATTTAATCTCCCAATTCTTAAAATGTCACTACCTCTTTACAAAATGTTCTTGTGATATGTTCAGCTTGTGTCAAGCATGGATTTTTCTTAACCTTCTATATTGAAAATAAAGTCATGAGCATAAATGATTCCTGTTAAATTTAAAGTAATAAAAAATTCATTTTAACTCACTTTGTGACAACAAAAATGATTTGAACTACAGCGATGTGGATATTGAAAATGCTGCTAATGCAAGTGTAATGAATGTACATTAGATTTTTTTTTAAAAAAATGCCCGAATTTTACCAAAGTTTGTGCAATGGCAGCTCCCAAAAGGATGATACAAAGGCGATGTGATTACAGGAACAGACAAATTTTGCTGTCAATACTGGAAAGAGATGGCTAATGCTTTCGTGGATTACATAATTATTGCATTTAAAACCTGGCTGCAATATTATAAGCCAGAGAGTAAGGGGCAATCAATGGAATGATAAAAGAGCCACTTCCAAAGAAGGTGAGAGATATCAGCCGATGTTTTAGGGCATGAAAAGCGGTTTGGTATACATAATCTTTTTCTTCTTCCCAAAGAAGCACTACAGTTAACAGTGCTGCATAACTGTTATCTCCTAGGAAATAAGGCAAAGCCAAAAGTACATTAAAAAAAAAAAACAAAAAACTCAGAGACCTGAAATCTGAGAAATGAGACAGTAAGAAGATTATGCTAGAAGGTTCTACCACATCCTTCAAAGCCCAGAACTCTCACCATCTGATATTCACTTATTTGGGGCACTGAAAACTTTCCCATGTGAATATTTTGACAGTGAAGATGTACAAGACAGCTAAACACCAACAGTAATCTATCTTTAATGTAGACAGACAAGCTCATAATGGACAGTGACAAAATATTTTTTTGGACTGGTAATGATAATGAAAAGTGACCGTAATAAAATCCTTAAAATTTAAAAAATAAAATCTTTACTTAATAAAGTACCTATTAAAACAGAGCCTTGTCATAATATTTTGGTTACTTCCATGATTAGGTGTATATCACTAAAATTTGCTCATTTAATTTTCCATCAGATACAGGTGTCCACAATCCCCACTACTCTCAAACATACAGCCATTTTTTGTTATTTCAGGAAAGGGAATCTAGATGAATGAAGCACAATGTGCAACACCAGCCAAATAAAACTGGTATTTTTCAAAGAACATCTGAGTTCTGCCAGTCACATTGTCATTTCAAGGATACATAACATTGCATCAACAAGATATATTGAGATTTGATGCTCCTGTTCTTCCGGAAGGATGCCTCACCCGATGTGTAAAATAGTCTGCTATTCAGCATCTTTCTGGAGTTCTCCAAAATTATTGGAATAAGATTGGGCACCTGTGAGGGAATCTGGATCATCAGCTAAAAGCAACCATTTCCTGTTCTTCCAATATGATAGAATTAAAGCTCTCACATGAATCTGCAGAACCTGGACCAGACAGTGATGCAAAAACTCAATGTCAATGAGGGTAAAGAATCGTTATGCTGCAAAATGTGGCTCGACTAAATATAGACAAACTTAAATGCAAGTGCAAGGATAAACAAATTCTTAATTGATTTTGCAGCATCTAAGAATAATAAAACAATATGAATCAACTATAAGTAGGATCAGATGGCAAAGAGTTAAAACGTTAGCATCTTTTTGAAAATGTAATTTTTACCATTTATGATTAATATTATGTTGTTAAAAATTAAAAAGAAATTTAAAATGCACTTTCTCAAAAATCACAAATTTTCCTTAATGCGGCATCAGCTCAGATTTTAAAAATTTTGATCTGTGTGCACAGCTAACTAAAAGCAAATTTTGCTGTCCCTAAAAAAAAAATTTACTCAGTATGTAATAATGGAGATAATATGATATAGAACCTACCATAACATGATGTCACGTAGCATTGAGCATGTAATTTTTCTTTATAACACTGATCCTGAAGCTGACAAAAATAAGGCACGGAATGATGAAACACCAGAAGAAGAAAATGGCCATTAAAGGCAATTATCTTGCTATGAGCATCACGATATGGGAGGTAAGTGAGGCCCCAGTGAAAGACAAATATTGGCAATGCTAGCATAATGAGATAAGATAGATTCATGGTTCACAAGATCTGACAAGCGAGGAACATTTTGGAACACTAGAGTGTCTGTTAATTATGTTTGAACGGAAGCGCGCATTTCAAAATCAGATTCTTCTTTTATCGTTGTTTTTCTTTTTTTCCTGTAAGAAAAGTTTATGGAGTCATAACAGAAAACCTTTAGTAAAATTTACAAAAATCCAATTATAAGAAATGAAAAGAAAATTAAAAAGACCACCACCATACAAATTTCAAACTGTGAATATAATACGAGGAATGTTCATGTGAAACCTGGTAGGTTATTATTATCACAGTGGTGCTATTTCCACCGAGTTTCAGTTGAACATCCCAAATGTCATATTAAAAAATCACGTAACTAAAAAAAAAAAAAAAAAACAGAAATAAATAAAAAGAACTATAGTATGTTTTAGAATAGAAAGTCGTGGGCATTGCGGAAAAGACTACTAATACAGCCTCCCACTCATCATAGATGATGATATTTGTTTGCAGCAGATGTTACTACTTTCTATACTTTGCAGAGATAGCAACTACAGCTGAACCCTGTGACCTCTGATGGATGGTTATCAAGGTACTCTCTGCTGATGTGCTCTTTTTTGGCTTACAAGCCTTTAATCATCTGTGCCATGCCCCATATGCTTAATTAGAAATGTGTCTTCATGACCTTTTGACCCCCCCACATCTGTTAAAACAGATTTTACCAACTTTCTGGACTTGTTGTCTAGGATTCCAGAACATCAATTCAAACAAATACCATGGATATTATGTATATATATATATTCACCCAGAATGTGTAATCCTGAAGATGTCTATGGGAGGCTGCATGAAAATGTATATTTAGAAATATTTTTTATGAAAATAAAGGATTTATTTAGTCTAATTTGTATCAAGTTTCCAGATGGTACCCTCCTACTCACCACAAATTATGTAAAAGTTACCCAATTCCTTCATCTTTTTAAAAATTTTCTAGAGTGAACAAACACATGGAGTTCCAGGATTATAAGTGCAGCCTCTTAATCTTGTTCCTCAGTCACTTCGCCTGCTTGCGGCGGAAAGTTAGCTGTAAGCTCTTTGCTTCAGCAGACCCATGATAAAGTACCTGCACTGAATCTAAGTTGACTCCGTGGTATGCTAATCAGAAAATCCAAACCAAACTTATCTAAAGTATTAACCCCCCCTACAATGGCATCCTGTGCTTATTTAACTAACAAGAGTTTATTTACACACATACACTAAAAACAAACAAACAAACAAACACAAAGTTATGGATACTTGTTACTAGCATGGAATCTAGGAAAATGGAAAGGGAGAGGATAACCCCTGATTAGTAGATTTCTGACAGATCTGTGTGGGGTGGGAGGGAGAGAAATACTAACACCATTAAATCCAAACTGATCTGCTGCAAAACAAACCAGACATCCTCTTCCGCTGAAGTAAATACCAGGACACCGGCCATTTACTGTCTCCAGAGATTTCAATAAGGGATGAGACTTTTCAGAGTAAGGACTGAATATTAAAGATCTTTGCTGTCTTGACAAAAGCAAAATTTGTTGTTGTTGTTGTAACCTTCATTCTACTCACCCATTTTGTTTTTCCCCCCCCCTCTTTTTGTTGTTGTTGTTGCTAGTTTTCGCTTTACAAGGGTTCAGCTTATGAGGACTTGCTCCACATCTTCTCGTGTTGAGCAACACCATAAAGGTTCCCCGATAAGACAGACACATTTACGATTTCCAAAGGAAAATTTACACTTAACCTTTAACTGGGAATAGCTGTCAAAAAAATAAAAGGAATTTAATTAATCCCCATTAACATCTCCAAACCAAAGTTTCAACGAATTAAAAATTAAAAAAAAAAAAAACAACAACAACAGAAGAACCAAACATTAAAAGATGCAAATCGTTTACAAAAGAAAACAGGTAATTTTTAAAACTATGGAAATTAACAGCACCAAAAACAAATAAAAATTAATGATAATATTGTTATTATTATTATCACGAACACAAGGTTCTTAAAGTTGTCATGTACTCACCTAATCTCGTTAATTTCACAACAGTGATGGGGATGAAGAAACAGTAATTAGCATTTAGCTAATAATTGAAGCTTGACAAAAAACGCTAAACTACTCAGGAGAGGGGAAGGTGAGCACTTTCTGGTGTTTGTCTAAAATATGGAGAATATTAAATTCCCCAAGATCTCCATCCAGGAAATTGCAACATTATAAAGAAATATTCAATCGATGCTTGGAAAAGGGGTAAAGACTTTTTATTAAAATTTCAGCAGCTGGATCATACATATTTAATAAAGAAAATTAAAGTGGATGGTGTTCTGGATAAGATATGATGAAAGAACCATGCTGACTGTCCATGGACCCAGAGACAACCAGTCTGGATGCTAATCTAAATTACAGATAGTTCAGAGATAGAACACCCCCCCCCCCACCCCGACACATCTTGGTAATAGTATAGTGTTAGATGAACAGGGCTGGCAGCTGATCAATATGACAAAAAATTCTTCAAACCATTCTCTGCATCATCCAGAAACCAAACTGATCCAGTTCACACTGTTAAGTACGATAAAACAAATATAAAATCTACTATCAAAAATGTTTGGTTGTCTAGAATCTTTTTGATACAGTAAAACCTCGATTTAATGAACTAATACGGAGTTCATTAAATCCAGATGTTTACACATGCATTTGCAAAAGGTGCTCAAGCAAAAATTCTTTTGCGCAGTTTCCTTCATATAACACTCAAAAGGAAACTGTATGACTTCAATGCTGTAGTGAAGGAAGGATAAGAGAGTTCGTTAAACTAGAGTTCACCACAAGAATCCATATAAAATAGTGGTATTTTATTCCAATGGTTAGACTACTAAACTGCTAAGGTTAAGGACCAGAGTTCAAATCCCAGCCTGAACGGCTTGGTTTAAAATACCTCCCTTGAATGATACACTTCTCACTCTGATCACACGAGTTTCGTCTAAACACCCTGGTTTCCTCCCACTTCTAAGAATGAAGAACTCTAGTAGTTTGTTTTTTTTTTTTTCCCTGCATAGGCAGATGAGCTTCTAATCCTGATTACATCACTGTGGACAAGGACTAAAGCTTCTTCCTACTTTCACATCAGAAATGAGGCTTACTTCCTGCAAGGGAGGAAAGCTAAATAATAATAAAAAATGTCTACTATGCTGCCACAGTTAGCTCATTGTTGGATGATTAATAACAGTTTCATCCATTCAAATTAAGCAGATTTAAAGAATACGAATCCTTTTCTTCGAGATAGGTCTTAGGTTTCTTCCTTTTTTCTACCCAGATTTTATTGGATCTGCTTTTCTTATTGCTGAACCATTCATGCGTAGTTGTATGGCAGCTATGCGTGAAGAACAAGTATTACCCAATGGAAGACTTTGGAGGGGGGGACAAGTTAGCACTTCAGTAATACACTACACTACACTTATGAGAGAGAGAGAGAGATGATGTAGATCTAGGCTGACATTGATAGGCAGTTTCTGTTGCTTTTATGGGCCCCCATTCATTTGTGGGGTTTCTCATTCTGCTGGTAGTAGCAACTCAGGTAGGATCTTCGCCTACGGAGGTCAGTAGTATTTGACCAATCTTTATGAAGGCATTCAAGCAGCCATCCCCAAAAAAACTCCTCATTCCCTGCAATAAAATACATATTTATCTGTGGAGGTGGTGTTTAGCTAGAGAATTAAGCATTTAATAAATCATCATCTTGATCCATTACTTAAACACCAATGTAATGAAAACATTTCAGTTTCCTGTTCCTTTCGCTAGCTACTGGTATACATTAAAATAAATCAGCGCTAAACGAGTAGCTTACAGAGAGAAAAAAATGCCTCTCTCGTATCAAGACCGATGTCTGAAATGGCCCAGATGAAAATAATTGTAAATAGCCATCCACCAGAAGTTAATTTCTGGATTTGTTTCTCTCATGCGTTATCCAGAACATAAATGCCATATCTTAGGAAATCGGATAGGACAGATTTCATATGCAATTTACCAGAATTGGGAAAACAACCTATTTTGCCAGTCTGTTTAATAACAGAAAGGTAGTGACTGAGTATATCAAAATATACAACAACAACAAAAAAAGAGAGAGAGAGAGAATAAAATAAATTTTAAAATTGTTTAATAGGTAAGCAAATAAACAGAACAATATAAGAAACTAGCAAATTATAAATTATTCTGGAAAGAGTAAGCTGATTAGATGAACATTTCCTTAAATAGAAGTTTAGAATTTTCTGCAGATGCATTATCCTAATATGCACCCAGGCGTTTACACACAAGCATCCTAATAGAATTACTGCTGAACGATGACAAATCAGGATTCCAAATCCGAATACACAATATATGGCTTTACATATTATGTGGAAAATTCTTCATTCTTTTGCGCACGCGTGTGCAATACATATATACATACTTACAAACAAACATACAAATTGTATACTTTAGTTTATAATGGGAATACTAGGATGATAAACACTAATTTACGTACAATGTGCTTAGCTTCAACAATCAGCTCGAGTGTTTTTTTTTCCGTGACTCATTAAGTTTAACCACGATGATTGCCAAGATATCTTGAGTGGTGCACCAAACGGTTCAGACCTGTGTGCCGTCTTATGTTTTATTTACATAAATGAAATTGTAGATAACACTAAAATGAAAACTGAAAACACCTGCAACAATTTTCAGATAAATAAATTTATTAGATTGATATATAAAAATGGAAAATGTCTTAATATTATTAAAATAAGAAAAAAAGTTATTGTCTGGAGTTTAAAAAGTTTTAAAAATGTAGATTCGGGGAAAAGATGTACAAATAATCACTGATAAATATTTCAGCAGGTAATGAATGGGGTTTAAAGTTAAGGAGAATTAGATAAAATATCCAGGGGCATTTCTGGTGACATTCTATGGAACCTTGGTTCATCCACACCTTTAATATGCACTAGGTTTATTGAGAAAAATACATTTAAGAAAAGATGTCAAGATGCTAAAATGGATTTGGTTTGATGGGGGATCCTAACCTAGTTACTTATGGACTATTACTTCCATCATCGCAGCTTTTATTGATACGTTTTGGGAAGTTTATTCTCTTGCCATCTCCAGGTGTATTTTTAATATCCACTGACAATACTATTCACCTATGTCACTAGTGGAAATCAAACCAGAAGCATCATGGTTGCAAATCTGGTATAAACAGCTATTTCAGCTCAATTTAAACTCACTAACTGGTGCATTATGGGACATTGGCTTGTTAGCATGGTAATCATTTAGAACTAAATTCTACATTTGTTCTGCTGATGGAATGGTTGACCAAAACCATGTATGCTGCTAATTTGATTTGCCGAGCTCTCCAGTGGCACTCAAAAGGTCAGAATTGTTGTTTCCGCCCACTTTGGTTGATGATTCTTTCCTGACCCGATACATTCTGCAACCCTTGAGCTTTTTGTGTTTTTCCTCTTTCTGTTCCACCTGTATATTCCTTCAATCTTCCCATTGTCAGTGACTTACTTATTTTTATTTTTAAATGTCCAGCCACTACTACATGAGATTTTATATGTGCAATTCTTTATCCTGCTTGCCTTACTGGGTGGTTTTAGTTGTGAACAGTAAACACTTTATAGTGGTCCCACTTTGAAAGACTGCTCAGATGTTGTATGTCTCAAGTCTCATCAGCTTCTCTGAAGTACCTTGCATATATGGTAGGTGGCCAAAAAAAAAGAGCACTGTTGATAAAGTCTGTTGGGTATCCACTTCATTGAACTCTCTCCACAGTAACCTTCATTTCTGCAATGTGGTGCCATCTATGCAGATGTTGTTAATCCTCTTGCTCAGGCAGTGGATGCTGCTGGATGTGGTGAAGCCTTGCTGCAAACACTTGCATATAAACTACGCTTCTTGTTCAAGTGTGCAATAAAATTGCTTGCATCCCGTTGATGTTTCCAGAAAACACAGGTGTCATCCGTATATCTCTTCCATATGCTAGGTCCTTTACAGGCCTTGTAGATGTTGGAAATCCCTGGTGACAGTGGCAAATCCATAGCCATCCTTTCTTGTTGGCTGTAGGTCTCCTTCACTTTTAAGTAGGTGGTAGTTACACAGAAACTAAGTATTTCTATGATGGCATATGGCATTAAGGGGAATCTGTTTTCCATGGTTCCATTCTCTACCAGACTGTTTTACTACTAGAAGTGCATGACCACATTAAAACTAACCATCCTCACGTGTTCCACGAGATGCATGTCTTTGACGATTGCTGTAAAGTCTGTCAAGCTCTTCACACATGACTCTGTTGGCACGCTGAGACTACACAATGCACAGTTGGCCTGAGAAGGCCCCCTTCCTTGTGTACCTTAGGCAGGCCATGTTTGTGAAGTAGCTTGCTGGCCTGGGTGAGACCTTTGCCAAGAATCTTGCAGTCGCCAATCTTGAGCAGCCAGTGGAGCATCAAATTGTTGTAGTCTGTTTATTTATGACTACAATCTTTGTCAGTTGATAGAATGGTAATGCTTTCATCACTCCCTGGGATTTCTTAGTGTAGCACAGTGTTTCCCAACCTTTTTTTCGCCATGCACGGCTGAATCACCCCCCACCCACCAACACCAAACAAGAGATGGATATTTTGTTGAAAACTTTTATTGACACACTGATATACATTGCGTTTTGAGGATAACTGCT
Organism: Nautilus pompilius; assembly: GCA_018389105.1. Classification (NCBI taxonomy): domain Eukaryota; kingdom Metazoa; phylum Mollusca; class Cephalopoda; order Nautilida; family Nautilidae; genus Nautilus; species Nautilus pompilius. The sequence continues at coordinate 99,709 of JACATO010000690.1, forward strand.
TAGAATTTAATTCAATGAGAGCCCTGCGCTTGATGACATTTGACTAGAAATGATATACGTGGTTCCAGTTTAGTCGGCTTCATTCGTAGGTCACCCCGATCACAAATATCAAACCTATTTCACTTCTTGGTCAAAATGTCCACGACGGCTTTGAATCCACATTCTACTAAATAGGATGTTGGAAAAGGAAGCAGCATCTTTCTTGCGGCTTTTGACATCTCTAGCTAGTTCTTGTAAGCTTCGTTAGTCAACCACATCATTAGTTTCTTTGTTTTATGAACGACTTTCAGAGTGTCATTGTGCTGCATTTCGGCCAGTTCATCTCGGTGACACCTATCAACGTCATCAAGTTGACAGAGAAATGGTTGTGTCAACCAGTCTGGAAACTCCATCGCTTGCAAATCTGCGAACTGGGCCTTGGATTCAGTGATCAGTGAGGCAACATGGTCACATATTAATGTCAAAACATGGTCGCTCATCAGACAGTGCAGCAAATGGCTGAAACTGGTGAAATCCTTCCTGTCCAGATCTCCTCGCCACAGCTCTAACTTGGACACAAAGCCAAAAATCTTGCACTTGGACTCAATGATGGTCTTTTAGGCGCCTTGAAGATTGCAGGTCAAAGTAGTTAGTTTGTCAAAAATGTCCGTGGGATAAGAGTCATACTTCACCACGCAGTGGTTCAATAATTTCGAGATCCCCGCAAAACTCGAAAATGGCATCATAAAGATCGACAAATCGCTCCAGGCATGGTCCTTTTGAAAGCCAGTGTACTTGAGTGTTGGAAAGCAACCTTACAAACTAATATTCTTCATCTTAGCAGAAAGCTTTGAAAATTCTCTGTTTTTGGGTTGGTTTTAATGTGGTTGATTACTTTGATGATTGCCGTCGTAATCACACAGAGCTCAGGGGAGACTTTTGGCGATGTATGATGCAGTGCATGGAGATCAAAGCAGGTTGTCTCTCTTCAGTAACTGGAGGAATCCATTTCTCTTCCCCATCACCGACAGTGCTCCATCAGCAGCACATGAGACTATGTTAGAAATGGGAATGTCATGGTCATTAAAAAACTTCATGAACAGCTGGTATGTCCTGCGCAGTCGTAGTTGTCTCAAATGACTGACAGAACAGCATCTCTTTGCTGAAATCAGCTGCCTCTATGTAATGAATGTAGGCGAGAAGAATACTCTTAACTGTCCCTCACCGCTGACTCGCCCAACTGAATGGTAAATGGCCTTTGTTGAAGTTTACAAACGAGCTGATCGATCACATCTGAGGCCATCTCATCGATTCTGCGTTGGACGGCGTTGTTGCTAAGAGGTATAATTGACACAGGATCATCTAATCTTTGCAGTACAGATTTTGTGAACATTGCCAATTGTCAGCATTTCCACACTTAGCGATGAGAAATAACATTGCATAAGTCCTGCATTTTGTTCTCATGATCGGCCTTTAGATCCAGGAAATATGACGGGCCTTTATCAGTGTGCTCCCCATGTTTGGATCGCAAATGTATCTCCAGTTTTGCCAGTTTCATGGAATCATTGCATAAAGTCTGATCACAAAGTAAACACAGTGGCAGTCTCTTGTCAGATGGAAAGGTGATAAAGCCATACTTCAGATATTCAATTGAGTACTTACGTAGTTTCTTCTTAGCTGAGCTGGCCATAATATAGGTATACTACTCAGTTTGTGTGCATCCATACTATCCCATGAAGTGCCTATCCAGCTTTTCTAGCCTCCACTCCCAGTGGTGTCAGCCAATGGAAGTGGCAAAACCGCACCAGTTCCATTGCCCAGAGTGGCAGGACAACTTCCGGCCTCTGGCCACCATCGGCATTGCGTATTGTTTTGGTGGCAGAGCAACATGCAGCTGTTTAGGGCCAGTGACACCAGGGTAAGCTGACCTGGAGAGACAATGACATAGTCAGGTGAGCGATGACTACACCACTATGCCTGTGAGTGGGCTGACTTGCCACAGGCAAGAATTCATGGCTGTCGCAATGCTGTTGCTGAGTACTATTTTCAGTGCATATTCGAATCTGAACAGCGTTTTTGGTAGGCATGCATCTCCCCCTTTACAGAAGCAGGCAGCAAGGGCCTCTTCAAGCAACATAAGCATTGCATTTTTATACCTTTGGCCCTCACATCACCCTCAAAGAGAGGCACGAACCCATTAAATTTTGTTTGCCCCTGGAAGGGTCCACTTGGAACCCGGTTGGGAAATACTGGTTTAGCATTTTTCTCCTTGGTGAGGCTGGGTTTTTTGTAGGTTTGCCTTTACTTGAGAGTTTGTTTGACTTTCTCAGCTTCCACTCTGAACAACTCGGTAACAGACTCTTACATATTTGTTATGGTATCCAGGCATGCCAGAAGATGGCAAGAGAGTAAACTTTCTAAAACATGGCTGCTTAGTTAAGTTTCAATAACAAAATTTTTAAAATTACTGAAGTTTGTTGTTGCAGATAATTTTTCAGTTGATAATTAAAAATACTATGGTGCATAATGTAACTGTAATACAGCTAAACTTTTTATCAGGGATGCTATTAAAATATATGACTAGGGGTTAGTTTTTAATACTGTTAGTGCAAACCGGTTACAAAATTCCAGGCAATATATTTACTTACCCTAGAGCCATGGCCACATTTTTTCTCCTTTGAATAAGGAAGCTAAACTAAACAGTGAATGTGGTCATTATTCTGAGCTCCACTAACAAGGATGTCAGTGAATTATATAAACAAATGTATTTGTTCTATGCTAAAGCAAAGTAACAACAAAAGAAAGTTAATTTAAGCGTAACAATTACCATCATAATTCAATGCTTCTCTGAACACCACAATGTACATGCTATATATATTCCCAGCAGTCACAGAAGATAGACCAATGAAATTCCTTTATTTCCCCGTTTTTGTGTTTCATTGTTAGATGCTGCCATGCTATAATTGCAAATAACATTCTAATAACAAAATGTACTTAAGTATGAATTACCACAAAACATGTACACTACTGCTCAAACAATAGCGTGTCCCACAACAATCTTCACTTTTTGTGTGTTGTAGTGATTTTACCATACAAAATTCATGTTAATAGCTAATCAAATGTATTTTTTGTCAAATAGCTATTTTCTTTTGGAAACAAAATTAATTTATCGTAGATCATAGAATCATCTGGAAAACAAAATGGTTTGTGACAAACAGAAGTAATGCAACAGAAAATAATCCCATATCTGCATATGGAATTCTTTAGTCTCAAAACAAAGAAGAAGAAAAAAAAAGCTGTTTGCTTGGGTTAAATGGCACAAAATTTTGAAAAATGATTGAATGGAAGGTAGTGCTTAGTATTGATGAATTCAAATGTGAAATATTTGGATGAATTAAACAGTTTATATAGTGCATTGCAGAGAAAGTGAACAGATGCTAAAAGATTGCATTGAACCTACTCTTTAGCATGAAGGAACAAATATAATGGTCTAGAATTGTTTTTTTTTGTTCTTTGTAAAACTGAGAATACCCTAAACAAGCAAGACTATCACAATATACTCTGAAACATGCCATTCCGCTGAGTTTATATCCTGTTGGTCAACAACTTATCTTACAGCAAGATGCTGACTCGAAACATACTTCTCAGCTCTGTCAGAATTATTTATGCAAAAACAGGACATGGTTCTCTAACTGCCAGACTTAAACCCCCATTGAAATCACAGAGGGTGAAATAAAAAAGGTAAAAGATAAACGGCCATCTTCAGTCCAACAGTTGCAGTAGTTCTTACAGGAAACTTAGAATGTAGTATAGAAAGGCTATCGCGAGACTTCCAAGAAACTGTCAGGCATTAACTATAGACAAAAAAGGAAGATACTTTAATTGTTTTAACTATATTCATATTAATTAATAGATTACATATCCACTAAAACTTTAAGATACTGTAGTATAACCAAGCTTATGAGTTGTAGAATGAGTACGTAGATCAAACCATCACTAACTACTGCAATACCATCCTCAGGCTCTTGTCTGCACAATTAAGGTAAGCAGTTTGTAAAGCTATTATAGAGAGGTAGACATGGGGAAAAGATATAAAATGTTGAGAAGTAAACACTTCATTTTTTTTTGTTGCCTTTTAACAGAGATGAAATTTGATACTTGCTGACTCAACTTGTATACGGCATTCATTAATAAAAATGGAATTTAAAATGATAATTGCTCAGACAGTAAAGATACATTTTCACCTGGTGTTCCTGCCATGGTTAGAATTGATGATAAACAAAGCTAGCTAAAATGTTACACATACACAACAAGGTTATTGGAATGTTGGTTTTGAGGCTATTGTTTAGTAAGTTTAATGTCATGGTTGAAATACCAAAGCAATTAATCTTGGTTTAGATGTAAACTTCAAGATGTTAATGATCAATTCTAATCAAATGCTTTTTAAAGATTATTTTAAAATTTGTTAGATGGATAAAAGGTAAAATTAGTAGTAGTGCTTTTACAGTGAATGAAATCTTATTTCAGACATTTTCATTTGTATAAAATAGAAAGTATGCTGTCAAAATTAGTTATTGATAATTGTGATCAACAATCAATCACAGAGATCTTCCAACCAATCACTGATTATTCAAGCCACCACTATTAGCAATATTAATTTTTTTTCCTGTTCTTATTATTTAGGAAATGATTCACGATTAAAAATAATACAACACGGAAACCTTGTAATTTCAATAATTAAGATAGTAATTTAGAATATCAAAACAGTTACAACTATATGCAATGTACCTCAAATATAAAATGAACATTTTCAATATTAAAAAAAAGGAAAGGAAAGGAAAGGAGTGACTTACATACAGAGCATAAAAATTCATTGATAATAGGCACCAATAAAAATAAAAAAAGGCAGAGAAAAGTAGAGAGAGTAAAGTTTCTGAAAAGAAGCACAATTTCAAATTTGGAAATGGAAGAATCTGGGCTAATATTCCAACTTCATTATGACCACTAACCCATGTCTGGTTCTCGCACAAATGAGTAAAACCTAACTGTTACAAACAGGAAAAAAGAGAGAGAATACTGAACTGTGGCATCGATGCAACACCAACATAAAGCTTAGATTTGTACCTATAATTAAGTATTCTATTTAATCTATTGTGCATCGGTCTACACTACACTTCAAAAGGGTTAAAATAATAAACCATAATAAAACACCTGAATGTTCAATGCATTCAGCAAAGCTCCCTGGACATCAGCATCCACTGATTAAACACACACAGAGAAGTATTCATCTCTGCCCTGGCAAAGCTGATAAAAACTTGGAAGAACAGAAACTAGTATTTCCGAAAGCCATTCACTTGGCAGTTTTTTTTTTTTTTATTTCCTGCCAATAAAATGTTTGAAGCAAAAGCAGGGGTGAGGAAAAAATAAGTTTGCTGTGAATGATAGACTCCACAGATATCTTATTATCTGGCAGATATGAACGTTATCTAAACTGTTTGAAATTTCCTGCTGTGACAACCCATGGAGCTCATGAAAGTGAATCTTATTGATTGCCTCGAAAGTTAAATACCTGAAGATGTTCTGAAACAGTGTAACACGGCTTACTCAATTAATTGTACTTGGATACACAGTCTGATGGAGCAATTACTGAACGGCAGCATCATAGTTCGTCGATAAGCAAGCTTCTTTGAATCTTCATTCCAAGCAATAATGAACTCTGGTTACTTTGGGAGAACCACGATCCATGGTGAAATCAATCTACACATTGAATATTGACTGGTGCATAACAAAAACAAATCCAGAGTAGCCAGCTGATTAGCAAATTTTTTTTTTTTATAATGAAAAGCCATTACGTGTAGTTTACTTCATCAAATAGGTGGATACAGCAGCCAGTGAAGCACCGATAGTCTTCATCAAGTATGCAAAATAGGGAAGCAGTTTATTTATTGTTATAGTTTAAAGATTCCAAGCTTGCTGTGTCAATGAATTCTTTTAAAATCTCAAGCCTTGCAAATGGTTTATATTGATTATTTAATTGAGAAGTAGCAAAGAATTATATCGCAATCCTGATTTAAACGTCGCTTTTTAAAAAAAAAAAAAAATTTCCCTTAGGTGTGTTATGTTCATATACTGATTTCTTCCTTAAAACAAAACAAAACTAACCCTTTTAAAGCCAGCTGGCATAACACTAAACTAAAAGTTTTAGCTAAAGACTATCATCTAAAATACATGCATTTAAAAAAAAAAAAACAATTACAATTTTAAAAGAATATTTAGTATTTAGGGATGTCAAAGTAGTAATAAAAGAGAAGCTACTATTTCTTCTTCTTTTGTCAAGTATTAATGATTCCATAATTTGAAATAAGGATCAATTTAAGATTGGAAAAAGATTAGAAACGTGTAAAAACTCTGCTGCTGTAGCTACAGCATACATCACTGGTAGCCTAGCAGTTTGGTGTTTGGATCAGCTTTAAACAAACAAGCAAACAAGAACAAAAAAATCACGCAGAAGTATCGATGGAAGTCAGGGAGTTTCCAGACAGTGCTGAGAAACTCTTTATGAAACTCTAAAAGCAAAGATGGCAGAGATGCTGTAAATGTGCTGACCTTCACTGGTTTAGTCGGAAGGCTTTACTGAATTCACGATTAAAGAACAGCTCCTTCAGCAACATGCAAAATGGCCACAACTATGACATTTAAAAAAAATATATATAAGGAAAATGCATTAAAGTCGAAGGAATTCTTAAAGAAAAAACAAAACAAACAACAACACTAAGTTTATACGAGAAACTGTTGAAAGCTGTTTATTTTTTTCCTCCTTTCTTTCTTCAGAACAAAATTACAATTTTTAAATGGAAAATTTACTCTTCTTTATCAGTTTCACTAAAGCACCCCCCCAAAAAAAACATACTGAACACATTCTACCTCTCGTATTCAGTTCCGGACATGCAACAACCCAGACAAGCAAACAAACCAATATGCTTATTCACCACGTTATTCCCCCCCCACTTCATACAATGTAAACCTATCTTTCTTTTTATTTGGGAGGAATCTCAATGAGTTAACAAAAAAATTTTTTTCTCTTTCGGCCACATGAATTTTATGGTCCTTAAAAACTTTAAAAAACTACAACTCATCCCTAGACAACAAGCAGACAAAAATAGGTCTACGAGTAGTTTAATAAAAGATGAAATGGTATGCAATGCCTCATCTAGAACAAAATTAAGTGGATTCACAAGAACTAAAAGTGCTCAAGCTGTGGGAATTGTGTAAAAGATTAAGCGAGTGTGGTGCTACAATTCTGAAATAAGGCTATCAATCAGATATTTAGATACTTAATGCTTAACGACCATTCCCAAGGTGGGTAACACATGTACAGTACATAATTATTTCACTTGTCAAATATCACATATGAAAAAGAAAAGAAAAGAAAGCTATTTAAACACTCATCATAATATTCATGAGTTTTCAAACCTAGGCTAGTAATTTAACCAATATAGCAAACATGCAGTATATAATTATATCCCAATACTGCTTTATTTCAGTAGTACATTGTCCACTTTGATCTAAATTATCTTACCACAAGCCTTTAATCTTCTTATTACTGTTTTACAGATTTCACTGATCTTTTTATCCAATTAGCATTCAACTTTAAAAATTTATATTCATAACATCAGTAAATATCAATAATACCCATTTGTATGAAATCCAGTTAGCATCTGATGTGGGCTAGCTTTTCCGCTGCTAAATCCATATTCAAGGAGCAGTTTTGAAAGCATTGGAGAAATCATGCCTATACAATCTGAATTTCTTTCATCTTGTTATTTGATATGAGTAATTAAATTAAAAGTGCTTAAAAGGATTCAATAGGAATTCATCATCAAAGGTTGCTCTGAAACATTTACTTTAAGAAAAAAAAAAGGCTTGCAGCAATCTACCTATTTATTTTTTTTTAAAAAGATGACTGCAGTATTTCACAGATTAGACTACTGAACTGCTGAGGCTAAGGGGCCTTAAGTTCAAATCCCAGTAACAAATGGCTCAGGTTAGCCAAAGTCAGAGTGCACCAGGCACTTTTGTGTTGGGTTGGGCACATGTTTCAATGTCACACACCCTTTACCAACAAACAAACAAACATTCTGGATAGGGTACACAACAGCAAAGAATGGAAACTGAAGCATTTTGTATATGGCTTAAGAGTTTCTAAATTAGAAAATTAAAAAAAAAAACTAAGTCAAATAACAATAATGTTTGTTCTCTCTCTGTAGTGACGCCATCTCTCTCTCATACTTCCCTGACTACCAGGTTTGTGGATCACTGCAGAAGTCTCTCCTGTGTTCTTCTTTTCCACACTATTCAATCAGTGGCCACTGCATCTCTCTCTTGCCCATGGTCTACCTTTTTTCTTAGCTCTTAGTCAAGTCTTTACCATTCTCTTAACTGTTGCACTGTGATGCATATATGCCAGAATCTTTCACACCTTTTCTTGATGCTTCTCAAGTTGTCATCTGCTCTGCATCTTCTCACTTTGTTGTTGGTTACCTTCTCTTCCCAACATTCACTGAATACATACTTCATCATCCATGTTTTACAACTGCTCATTCTTCTGTTACCAAGAAAGTCCATGACTCTCACCCACACATTAACCCATACTCTTGTTTTACTTATCTTTTTGTCTGTTTGAAAAGTTAGCAAAGAAATAAATAATTTTTCCAAAGGTAATTTAGGATGTATCCAGTTTCCCTTAGTCCATAAACAGAAAAGATAAAAGTAGAGAGAAAAAAGCAACTTTTTTTTTGTATTTAAATTATTGAAGACAATACAAAGTTTAAGAATCGGGACTGGCAAAATGGCTGAAGAAAAATAGGAATACTAACAAATTGCAATCCTTTAGCTATCAAACTAAGATTTACACATGTATAAGGTTCATCAGAAAGCTCCCAGACTGAATTTATTGTAGTAATAACCATGAGGCTTACCAACCATTCACAGATGTCAACTTCAAAGTAGTCTGCCTTTTACATGTATTCATCTATTCTAGTGGTTCTGTAGTTTCTGAAGCACCTTGTATTTTCCCCTCAGATTCCAGTGTAATGTCACTTCTGTATTTTCAATGATAGAGAACACATGACCAAACCTCCCCCTCTCTCAGGGCAGTGTCATTTTGGAGGAAAGAAAAGAAATCAAATGGTGCAAAGTCCAAAGACTATGGTGGATGTGCAATAACTGGAATGCATTTTGATCAGAAGCTAATGAAAGGAAGAACAATGGGCACACTGGTGCATTCTCATGAGGCAACATCCACATTTTTGATTGACACTTCCTTGGCAGCTTCCTACTAACTTCTTGTAAACACGGTAGACATTGCAAAACAGTTATATAGAATGCCTGGTTCACTGTTTGACCTTTTGGGTCAAATTCATGGTGTGCCAACCCTTCAGTCAAATAATGCTATCAGCATTGTCTTCACTTTCAATCTCATCATATGGCTTCCACTCATAGGACTGGCACTTGGTTACCAGATCATAATTGTAAACTGCTTCAGCACCTGTTATTGTGTGCTGAAGAAATTCTGGGCTGTTCAATAGTTCTTTATGATCTTGGTTTGGATATGACACACTTTCTGCTCGTCAATGATAAGGCATAGAACCGTTGCATTCCCATATCTCCTGTAATGATTGCTAGTGCAAACAGTAGCAAATGTCAGTGTCTTTAGCAACATCTCTGATAGTCACTCAAAATGAAGTCGCGAAGAAGACTGACTGAATGGTCCAATGTAAAGTCCCTGTCTGTCCAGACTGTGGATCATCTGAGCAAAACCATTCAAATGTTGCAGCACAGGATATTACCGTGTAACCAATGGATGGCATATTCTGGTGGCTGGTTTACTTGATTTCCAACGAAATTTGATGAACACTCGCTGTTCGTGCGCGTCCAGCATCTTGAAACATGCCAATCACTGCTGGTCTGCCTGCACTGCTTTGGCTCCTATCCATGCTCAACAGAAAACATGCTGTAATCCTGCCATAACTGTTGCCCCCAGCACAACTAAGAATGCTTTCAGATACAATGTATCAAATTTCGGCTGTTGGTGTTTGCAGCAACAAATTTGCTCTGGAAGCTTTTCCATCACATATATCCAGCAACAATGTCCATCAATCCTAGATCATGTCTTATAGCATTTGTTTTGTACTTGGCTGCCAGCACTTCGCGAATAAAGCAAGCTTATTTTTTGATTAACCTTCATTTAAAATTCTATTTAAAGAAAAAAACAACAAAATCCATCATATTTTATATCTAATAAAATTTTTAAAAAGACAAAATACTTAAGGAAAAATAGATTTTTAATATATTTCTTTGGTTATGACCACCTTTGGATACAAAATGAAGAATAAACGCCATCTTTACCCATTGATTAATTTCGAATATCAATAAGTTTACCTGGTTCTGACACTACTATTAAAAAAATATAAAACAACATTTAAGAAGAAGGAGAAAAAAAAGAGAGCAAACTTACTGCATTCATTTCCTTTGATAAAGAAAAGAACTCTAAAATCACTATTGGGGTATCCACTTTCCCTAAAACAGAAATAACCAGGACACAATAGCATAATCTTCAAAATGCCTGTAAACAAGGCTAAATCTGTTTCGTTTCTATGGTGACTGCCATCATTAAGACATTATTTTCTTACAACAGCATCTTACAGGTTCTTAAAAAAAAAAAGTCATATAAGCATCAAATATGAATAAAATGGATGCTGCAGTAAGTATAACATCAGTCAAGGTCAAGTCACTGCTGCTTTGTTATTAGCAAAGATAGTATGGCTGCTGCGTGAACTGACTTAGAAAATTATCGAAAACAGTTCAACTATTATCGATTATTGGTTACATTGTCATTTTAGGTTATAGTGAAGAATTAACTCTCATACATCTAGGAATGGGCCACAAAAAAAAAACACGTTAACCATTGTGCATAGTGCTCTTTCTCATCTCAAAGCAAGAAATTGGCAGTATGGGCTTCAAGAAAGATGAGGGTAAGGAGGCTCAGTAAAAAAAATTGTAGGTGCCTAGTACAAACTTTGAAATGCCTTAACCCAGGTAGAAATTTCATCAACATCTGACATTGTCTTCTTATCTGCTAACTTCATTTGTCCAATGCTGCTGAATGATTAGGCATCTGAACCAATGTTGCAGTAGATTCAGTTTAACACCAACACGGGATGGATGAGGATATAGACCATAATTAGCTTCAGGAGTAAATTTTCCATTACTCATACATCAAACTGTTTTGACCCAAAATTGCATCACACTAGAATAATACTGAAAAATAATAATGGGGAACCTACTAGAACTTCTGGTTAATTGTAGGCAATTAATTCCTGAAGAATGCATTCTTACAGTAGAGTAAGAAATACCATGCCATTGGCTAGATACCGTGGTTCAGCTTACTAAACAATGGCTGCCAATAATAACCAGTAGGCACACTCCTTGACAACTTGCCACCCTGGGACTTCATATGATCAGTACATATTCAAAGAAATCTGAAGTGATCTCTTGCATCTACTGTACAATTTAAATGATGTCTATCATTATGTTCTGATTATCTAACTTTGAACAATGCTGCTTTGCGCATGGTAAAGAAAAAACAAAAAAAAAAACAAAAAACAAAAACAGATTTTCAAAATACTTAGGGTTAACTCGTTTAGATGACCAAAGGCTAGGATATTCATTATGGTAGATTATTCAAGTAAACATGGTCTTTCATCTAGCCTCAAAAATTTTTTTGATGTTTTAACCATCTTCTTATGTCTGGTCAGTATCTTTGCATCCAGATGTCAGGCATGTGGCCATAACATTTATATTACTGCTATAGTAGAGAGAGAAACAACAACAAATGCTTTTAGCTAATGCTTTCCACGTGACATAAATATTTGAATCACTTAATTGCAGTTCCAAAACCCACAGTACAAAAGTGCACTGCATCTCCTATTTTGGGCAAAGTCTGGGATGAAGTGGAGAAAGGATCTAAAGTTATCATCACCAATATTGTGATAATAGGAGCAGCTAAATTAAATTCTTTTAGAAAGAAACGTTGGCATACACATTGCAATATACTCCTTTCCATTGTTTATTTTTTATCTATCTATACACATAAACATACCAAAAAAAATACTAGACACTTTCAAAAACCTGACCAGATGCCATTACAGGAATGGTGTTTTAGCATTTAACCTTCCATAATATGATAATCTGTAGAGTAATTGCATTTTTTTTACATTCAATAAGAAGTCAACATTTTATGAAGAATATAAAGTGTAACTGTTTTAAAAATGTGAAAAAATGTTTTTCTTTTAGTTTATTTAAATCTAAACTTAAAAAAACAAAACAAATGTCACAAAAAATATCATTTAGCATCATTGTAATGAAATGATTAAGTGACTGGTTAGATTGCTTAACTACCAAGATCAGAACAAATTTCAAGACCCCCCAAGTCATGTTTTTTCAGGCAATCCAGTTTCCTCCCGCATCTAGAAATGAAGTATGGATTTCCCCACTGAAGCTGGAAATGCTAGTCCCTTTGTGGCACAAGATAGACAACACTCCCTGGTGGATAACTGCAGCACTATACTCCCTTGCCCGGAGATAACTTCAATGTCAGGGGTTTATCTGCCTTGCAGAGACTAACACAACTAAAAATTAAAATTAATCACAACAGGTTTGGATAGGTACCAAGGTTAGGTAGGTATCAATCAATATATAAGCAGAAAATAGCCTTGACTTTAAACAAGTTGAAATCAAGAATTTAAAGAATTTCTTCTCTATACTTCTGCATAATGATTCTCTCTCTCTCTCTCTCTCACACACACACAGAGGAAATAAACCCAAACAAGCAAACAAATATACCATGTTCTTCCTATTACCTTTTAGTAAATGTCTGTACAACCCCCAAACACCCAATTTTCTCCTTCCATAAATGTACTCTTTCATTTTATAGAGAATCCTGGGATTAACTTAAGTAAATTTCAGCATCGTGCGCATATAATATATACACTTAATGTCATAGTTACAAGAAATAGCAAACCAAGCAGCAAACAAAAAAAAGAAGACAGAAAAGCACAATTTGATGGTTTTCTGTTAATACAAAAAAGTATGTTGTAATAATTAATTTCATATTTCAGATGCCATATTCAATCCAAATTTTACAAAGTTCCTGTTTTCTTTTAATCTCTGTGCATTCATTTTCTGTTTTCACTTCACAGAAAACCAGCAAAAGCTGTGGAGATGAGTTTTCATATTCTCCATTCATCAGTCTATCAATATCGAATTTATTTATTCTTTTTCCATCCCAAACACACATTTTTGTTTTCTGAGCAAATAGAAGATGGCCTTGTTATGCATAAGCAATGGAAGAGAAAAACAACAGCATCAAGGTGAAGCCCAGACATTGAACAAAACAACAATTCCAAGATTAACCCTAACTAAGCTGATCCAGTTTATTAACATGAGTATCCGGTATTCTGTTACGGCAATGCAATTAGGATATTTCAGTTTCCACAGATATATATATAAAAAAAACAACAAAAATAACACATTACCAAATTTCTAGAGAGGTTTGAAATATTTTGGGCCCACAAAATCATCTTACGTTGTAGGTTGGAGGTAGAAATTATCATTGTATATCTAAAGCAGCTCATGAGAAACCTGCTTAGCGATTGCTCTGGCATGGTGGATAGAGGATGCTTTACTTGGGACAAGATGGACATCATACAAAAAACAATTCTTCATCATAGCCAGTTTGAAGAGAAAAGCGTGTTGCTGGAAACAGAGGTCTTATCTACCACTAGGACACTCCCCACAACGACGCAAAGCAGTGCAGTCCTCATAAATCAACCAGAAAAGCAAAAATATTTAGCAAGAATTGTCCTTGAATTTTCACATGGAACTTTCACAAATCATGTTGCTTCTCTTCAATTTCCAGAAAGGCACCAATGATATATAAATATTTCCCTTAAGGGAGTTGTTGACTGATAACTTTATCTAATCAATGGAGTAAGTGCAGGGCACAAATGGTGGTTACCCTGAAAACATTGCTCACATTATTAAAATTTCAGACAACTTTTTGTGTTTGTATAATAAAATGTTGTTTTATATACACCATGTATTTTAACTTAATTGTGAAACTATAATTTTTTTTTTTTGTAGTCCTTTATAACATTATTGCTTCTCTTCTCTTTTCATTTATATTCATTGGTAAGGAACCTGATAAATAAAATACTTTTAAATTATTGTTTTCTTTAATACTATCTATAGTAACTATAGTCACCAACTTTAGCTTTCTGTATTGTGCCACCCAATGGCAAATGAACACTAGTAACAGAGTGAAATTCTTTGTCAGTACCTAGTCAAGTCACCTTTTGCAATTGCAAAAAGCTTCCACCCTGTTTGACACTGAATCAACAAAATTTGCATCATCTCTAATAAAGGTATTCCCATATCTATGCTTCAGCTTCCTGTAATTTCATCTTAATGATAAAATAGATGAGTTACTTTTAATTGGATAATCCAGATGCTCAACATGATTTATATCATGGCTTTGAAATATATAAGGAAGAATTTTAAATGCCCGAATCCTTCTTTCAGAGAGCAGTTACATAGAGCATATAGCATCTAGAGGCACTATCCTGAAAAAATTGGGGAATCAAATATTAGTATGATTTGTTGGTACAGTGGTAAAAGATGTTTTTAAAATGGCAATGTACCGACAGATATGAGATTTCCTCCAATAATAATAAAAAGTTCTGTCATATCATGAGACTTGTCTCTGTACTTGACTGTGGGATGGAGAACCAAGGTGTTACCTTCTGATGTAAATTTCTGAAATTTGTACTCATCAAAGAGGACTTCATGCTGCCAATACTGGAGTCTTGCCAGACTACACTCTACAACATTGATGTGGGTAAATGGAAAAATATTACAGGATCGGTGTGATTTTGACATGGTGATATGGCAGGGCACACTGCTTATCTGCCCATGCCTGAAATGAAATATGTAAATTTTGGTCAGAAACATTAGTTCCTGGAGGTGGCAAAATTAGTAATGGCAAAGTACTGTAGAAAAGCATTTACTTGAATTAAGGAGTTAATTTTTGATAAATATTTTTACAATAACAACAATCTAATGTGTGTGTGTGAAGGCAGTGAATAGTGCACCACTTGCATTACATTACATATCGATATGATAAAAATTCTCCTGGATGTGTTCATTTAGAATAATTGTAAATAAGTTTCCCACAAATTGTAACTTCATTTCTCGTGAAGCATGAATTGTTCCATAAACACATTTTGATGAGACATCCTTAATGTTCAATGTAAGCCATGTTACATGCTTGCTTTGTTTTTGTGAAGAGATACACTACTACCATGACTTGTTAGGGAACAATGCAAAGATAACAAAAATGTGCCATTTGAACCAAGACTGGCAAAGAGCATAGCTCACTGATTTGAAGCCAGATCATACAAAACAAACTACTTGTTTGCAATAGTTCCAGATTTTATTGAGAAATGATGCACAACAGTACTCTAACGAATGTCAGCATGAAAATTCCCCTCTTTGATGCTTCTGCTGACAGTATTTCTATACTTAAATATCGATCCGAGTCATTTGCACAGCAACTTTCTCTAGAATGTCTTTCTTGTCTGAGAATTTTCATTGTTTGCCTCCAAACGCTTTAAATGTGGGGGGAGGGGGGTAAATTAAAATAAATGTGAAAGCTATTGAAAAGCAAAACAAAACAAAAATAATATTAACTTCCCTTCTACAGCTGGAACCCCCAGAGATTAAAATGATTAGTTATATGCAAAAAGAATTTTAAAAAAATTGAAGAAGTACATTCTGGTGATTTGTCTCCCCCCCCTTTTTCAAAAGCACATCAAAATTATATTTACAGTTGTTATCAACCAACAATATTTCCATTCAGTACAATTTTTGGTCTAGGTATGTCATATTATAGCCTTTTATTCTGAGTAATATACCAGTTTTCCTTTAGTATATATATATATATAATTAGCTATTACAGATATGTACCAGATTTTTCAGTCATTAAGTTGATACTTTTTTCCTCCTCTAAGGCCAGGTTTCAATTTATACCCCAAATCAACTTATCTATGGAGAGGGTCATTGAAACTGCTTTAAAGGAAAAATAAAAAAAATGACTTATTTTCTGAAGTAAACTAAAATTGTTCACTTGAAACAGACTACAAAAATTACTGCCTGGAACAGTTGCTGATTGGGCGAGAAATTTACTGTTAATGTGCTCACTGAAGCATGCAAAATTATTCAATCAATAACAAGTGCACTCTCACCAATTACGTTCTGTCTATCCTTTTGAATCCAAATTATATGTATAAATACCCCCAAACAATTGCAAAATGGTCCCTTTTAAAGATATAAGTTGTATATGGCAGCTTTAACCTGGAAGTTGTTAAGTTTCCTAAACAATATGTGGTAATATGGCCATGCACGGGAAATAAAGTGTCAGCGAGAAGTGTGTTAAGAACTGATGTAAAGCAAAAAAAAAAATGTTAAAATTTACAAAGAGAACCAAGAAGGCAATTCGAGGCTGCAAAGCTGTGATTAAAGGCAAAAAAACATCACAACCGATGATTGCTCGCTGTCTTTGCATCTCTCCCTATCTTTCTTTCACTGGTGTTCAGTACTCCACATGGTGGTTTCCCCAAAAGAGAGAGAGAGAGAGAACTATATCATCCAATCAGAGAACAGTTGAGCACTTTGACATCTGCATTGGCCTAGCTGTAAAATCTGAATGTCAATCAATTTAAACTATCAAAAATGAAATTTCGAATTAAATTATTTTAATGTTTGAGTGTGCTGTAATATCATCAAAATCAAATAAATGCTGAAGCTAGATGAAACTGACACATTTGGGTATTTAAAGGAGGTGATTCAATGCAGTGCAGTAACACAGGGTCACTTGAGGATCACTGATGTCATGCAGTGGTTAAAAATAGACACCAGGCTATGCGAAACCCGATAACAACACTTGCAGTTAGCTTCAAATCTCTCTGTGATTAAAAACATGCTGAAAAAACTATTTCAACACCCCATATCTCTGGAAGTTTGTTGCACATAGTAGTTCACTGATATGCACGAACAGCTCATTAATATTTATGACCCGGGAAGTACTGTAGAACAATGTGAAGCAGCAGTATTATGAAGGAACTGATGTATTATTCTAACCGGTTGAAAGTTTGGCTAACTACCATAGTTGATATAGCCTCGTCTTATACTCTAAATTAACTTATCAATGAATGAAAGAAAGAAAGAAAAATGGGAAAATTACCCAATTAGTCTTGCACTCCACGATGACTTAGTCTTCAAAAAATATGATACAAACTGCATGTCAATTTTGGGGATCAAATAATTGTAATATTGCACAACCTGATTCTTTTAAAATGTAAACAAAAGCAGTTAATTCCTGCTACCAAATATTGATTCTCCCCCCTTTCTTTTTTGTTTTTGCTGCAAAAAAGATCTCATTATTAGGTTGAAAAATGTTAAAATAAATAAAGCAGAATCGAAACAGCTTCAGGCAGCTGAATTTGGTGATATGCACCAGCCCTGGTTCATTTTACCAGGCAGGTGGTCAAAATAATTGGATTTCCTGTCCTTCTCAAACAGAATAAATCACAATAAATCTCATGCGTACATAATACAATGATTCTATAAAGGACCTGTTATTATTTAGCAGGATTGCCATCACAAAAATAAAAGAAAATATCATCCTAAGTCAGAGATTTTGCAATTTTTAATTTCTAATCAAAAACGACTCAATTTGTTTATTCAAAGGGAAAGAAAGAAAATCCCCATAAAGTATGGTACTTGATTTAAACAAGTCTGCATTACCCTGGAGACACTGGATTGGTTGGAGCAATTTTTCAAAAAGAAAACAAACTTGCATAAAGTCTTTAAAAACTTAATATCTTTCAATGATCATGATTCTCACGTATATCTATTCCTATCTCCTTCAAGTCCTATAAGGTAGGAGTACACTTTCAGCTTGCATTTCTCCATACCACTGCGCAGAAAGTGCCAGATGGCTTCACAAGAGAAAGGCAAACCTTGCCGTTTCTATAAAACAGAAAATTATTGTAAAAATCTGCTTCAACAGAAGAAAAAGGTGGAAATATTCTACTAAACCATCGTTAGAATGCAATGACTCCATGAGCACTTAAATGCCAAAATCATAAACAAGAATGAAACAGCCATCTATTTTGACACTGCCAAGCAATCTTACCATCACCATTCTTGGGAGAAAACTTCTTAATCAAAACAATAGTATGAAAAACAATAAAGTAATATGACTTCAATGCAGCTGGTGTAATTTGTGCAGTCAAGTCCATAATAGTCATCTATGGACACATGATGTGACCCAAGAGTTCTTCCAATAAGTTGCTTTCCAAGTCTTCCAGGAAGGCCAATGTTGCTAGACATTGCAATATTGCAGTCAGTCATTCATTAGTTGGTAGTATACATGCTACCATCACTTTACCAGTGACCTCAATAATAGCCTGAACTGCAATTGCCCAAGTTGTAAAGATAAACAGATGATCCGAGAAGTGAGTCTACAAATCAAGATAGTCATGTGATACCCAGATCTAACAATACTTGCTGGCCATCAGACATAGTTGTTCAACCAATCCATTAGAAAGCATCTTTATATTGGAAAAAAACATGCCAGACATCCATATTTTGGTCTCCCTTTGAGCAATTATTATTGCAAAACTATCAGTATGAGCAAAGTGCAAATTGGAAAAAAGGTCCAGTAAAAACAAATTATATTTACTGATAAAATTTCAATTCAATTTTGGTTCCTTTGATAGTAGGCTGCATGCATGGAGTTATCAAGAAGAGCACAGCACTATGGCATATTAATGTTGTGTAATATAATTATTAGGTATTGTTTACATAATGGTATAGGGGAAAATAAGACCTATAATCCTCTAGTACCAATGTTCATGTTCTAAAACAATAATGCCAGGATGCATAAGGTGGGGGGGTTGTGGGCAGGCTAACAATATCGCTACAATGAACTTGCTAGCCATGCCCCTTAATTATTCACCCACAGAGCATCTTTTAGAAAAAGCATAAGACTTAAGAATCCCTCTACACAATACCACGAGATGATCAGATCTCTCATTTCTATAAGTGTGGATAATCTGCAAGCTTTACACAATCCTGAGATAGTCTCAAAGCAGACTATGCTAGTCATCACTTTCTATTTCACATGTTGCTAACAAAAACTGTGTTTCTATTCTTTCAGTAACATATTGTAAAAATAAAAAAAAGGGCTAAGTTAGCTAAGGAATAAATTATTTTCTATAACTATTCAATTCCTTGTGTTTTGTCACACACAATTAAATATAAGATGTCAAGTTCCATTTTTGTAACAAGTATATAATTGATTTAGCAATATTTTAAAGAAACTATAAAACAAATAATTTTCAGTTTTTGAGATAAACAAAAAGTGGTAATAAAGCAACACCCACAGACTCCTATTTCCTCCTAACCATAAAAACCCACATCTGCATTAGTTTGCATTATACAGTTATCACTATCTGTGGCATACTCTTCAGCTGACACAGGCAGATTACAAATTTCTTCTCATTCATCACTTAAAATTTAATACAAAAAATATAAAAATTTTCAGTGCACCGAACTTTGGTAGTTAAATACTTGCCATAAATCAGCAGAAGCCAACATCACCAGGAGATTGCAATAAAGCTGCTCGTGTTCATTTCAAGCTTCTGTTTGTATTCAGTTAGCTGCCAAACTTGATATTTAAATCAAAATAGAATAGCTGCAATTTTACAGATGCCCAATACTGCTGATAATTTATGATAAAGGTATTGCACTAACTAAATTAATAAATTAAAAAAAAAAAAATTTTTTTTTTTGTTGCAAAAACTGATTTAAAGAATAAAAATCTAATCATACCTACTCCATCTCTGCATGCAAGCAACTGTACCAGTGCTAACGTAAACACTAACTGAGATTAGATGAAAGGCAGGTGGGGGGAAAACAAAAAAGGCCATTAATCTTTGGAGTTATAACCTGAATGCAATTAATTTCTCTCCCACCTTTTGGAGAAGGAAATAACAAAATATATGGTTAGTTCATCAAAAACAGGCAGACAAAATCCAAAACAAGACACTGATCGATTTATACCTAAAGGTAAGGCAAAAGGGCATTGAGGTCCCTATGCATTAAATAGCTTCAATAAGTAATTTGTTACAAAGTGCATGTTTTTGGCTTGTTGCAAAATTTTCTAAAGATAGTTATCCAAGTTTTCTTTTGACTCAAAACACATTCTCTACTTCTCTCTCGGATGATTTATATACTTCAAAGGAATCAAAGCCAAGTACATATGAGGTACCCAGTTGGTGGACGTCCCCTAACCTGCTCTAACTAATAAAAGACCGGCAATGACTTAAGAAAGTAATGGAAATCATTGCACTGCTTAGTTCTTGGGGAGTATTCATGAAAACCTGGAAGTTAATGCAGTTGGCTACAATTATTAAAAAAAACACAAACCACATATTCCTATTCCAATGTCCAATCTCAACCTGGATTACAAAAGATCCACACTGCATCCAACCCAGTTTACTCATTTGGTAAGCATGTTTTACACACCATTCTGACAAAAGTGCACTCACTATTAGGTCAACACGAATGAAGTGATCAACTAGTTTACTTGAATGTCAGCTTTAATTTCATTTACTAGTAAAATAATATAGCAGTAATCGTAATGGTAACCTAATTCTTAATACAATATTAGAAATGTACAGAAAAAAAATGGAATTTATTGCTGTCTTAAGGTGATCCTTCTAATGTTTATTTTGTATTAAGTTAATTTCTTAATGTTTTTTTTTGCCTTCACAGTGATTTTTCATAGTAAAATAAATTATATTTTATAAAATAGTCAGTGGCATTTAACTGCAAAAATTTGTGGACAACTAATTTTGCTCGCATCTTTTCCACTTATTTTCATATCTGAGGTGATGAAAATTCTTCTCAAAAGATCGTTTTGGTTAGAGAGAGATTCTGCATATGGTGGGCACACACCACCCCATTTCCACAGGTACCGCCCAAGTCAACCAATATTAGAGTAGCTGACATGACAAGCCACTGCTTCGCAGCTTTCGGTTGCCTAAATTTTCAATGGCCTGCATCTTTGAGGAAAAAAATAATAATAAAACTACCACCTCCAGCTCAGAATTATGCAATTTAGGTACAAGAAACATGAACATCCATCTTCCAGCTCTTCACATTCTTAATCTGGCTCTGCATAACTGAATTTAGATTATAGCAGATCACTCAACGTCTGAGCAGCTTTTGCTTAGCAATAAAAAGTTATCTGCTGTTCTCTGTCTGGTGGGCAGTTAAAGCAGATAGCACCATAGTTGGTACACAAATTAAGCTGTGATTTTCATACATCTGACAACTAGTTAATGAGGTGAAAACATTAGCAAAACATTGCTTTTAAGAAATAAATACGGTGAGAAACAAGCTGCTGATTTGCCATCTGTTTCAAAGCTAATAGAAATTTTGCATTTGTTCTTGTCGTGTAACTTATGCAAAGACGATGGGACTGGTAAGCTATTTTTCTCATTCCTGATTGTAGTCGTAGTCTATGAAATATGAAGCTCGTTGGTAGTAAAATGGAAATAGACTGTATATTCTTCCTTTATACAAAAGTGGAAGGCAGCAATAAGCAATCTTCTCATAACTGAAAAATCCAAATGATTTCAGGTTTTCCCAAGACAACAAAATTGCTAATGAACTAAAAAAGACCCAAAATTGTATGGATGATTTAAGATTTTTTAAAATCTCAAACTAGCTTTAGAAATGGCACTGTGACCTTCACTTGCAGGGGCAATGTGTGTATGTTGCTTCATAACCTCACAACCCACCCAGTAAACACCACACCAACGTTTTTGCCTCTGAATGGAATGCATGCCATATAAACCCTGGACATGTGCATCATTTAAAATGTTAAAGCTTACTACCAATCAGAAACTAGAATTATGGCTACACTTGGTGCTGATGAAAGTTTTCAAGTTGCTGATGTAGCTAAAAGCCTATGCTAATGGATACAGTTCATTTTATTTATGAGGCCTGGAAGGCTGTTGAAGCAAGACACAACAGTAAGTAAATTGCTTTAGAGGTGGCAATGGCTCTAATGATAAAGAATATAAACTTATCCACTGGGTTTTGGGAACATTCTGAACAATAAAGCACTTGAAGAATTCGAATTGTCAACTATGATAAAGATGGTGCTGACCTCTCACAGGCAGCAGAAAGTTGATCTAGAGGGATAGTGAGGCTCAAGATAACACAAGGTTTAGCCTACCCTTGCCAAGCACAAGCATTCACTAACTATAGTCTGTTGCTATGATCAGAAATCAGGACTGGCAGATGTACTAACAATGTCCTCAATATTAATAAGTGATGTACGAGGTTTATCGAAAAAGCATCTGACTTTATTTTTTCCCATGCGAAGTAATGGCATTAGGGAGGCAAAAGTGTGCATGATGGAGCCGCATGCGTGGTTTTTGACAGGCTTTCTGGATGCGTCAGTCGCTGTCAGGCAGCCAGCGTGTGAGGTGATGTACTACTTACTCGTCGCATTTTCATTTCGCCCGTGACGACGGATATGGAGCAACGGTCTTGCATCAAGTTTTGGCAAAAGCTTGGAGATACCCAAGCAGAAACAATTCGCAAAATTCAACAGGCTTTTGGTGACAATGCCATGGGTGTTACCTAAATTAAAAAATGGTACAACAGGTTCAAAGATGGCTGCACATCAGTGGAGAGTGACCAGCATTCTGGGAGGCCGCCAACAAGCCACAATGCAGTTGTTATCGAGAATGTGCAGACCTTGATAATGGAGGATTTGGGTTTGCGTAGAGTGACAGTGAAATTTATGCCCAAGCTGCTTTCTTAGGAACAACAACATCGTCTTGAAGTTGCGCAGGACCTGCTGGATACTGCCAACAGGGATCCTGAGTTCCAGAATACCATGATAACTGGAGATGAGATGTGGGTATATGGGTACAACCTGGAAACCAAAGCTCAGTCATCACAGTGGAAGCACAATGTCGCCAAGGGCCGGAGAAAATTCAAGGTGATGCTGTTTTCTTCGACTACCGAGGCGTTGTGCATCACGAATACGAACCAGAAGGGCAAACAGTTACAAAGGAGTACTATCAGGAAGTCCTCCAACATCTTCGTGATGCAGTTTGCTACAAGAAACCGGATCTGTGGGCCTCACAAAACTGGCAGCTGCATCATGACAACGCCCTGGCTCATTCGTCACAGCTGATCCAAGGTTTCTTGGCAAAGGCACTTCATTCATTCGCCTGGCTCCCTAGTCCTGGTTGTTCCCAAAAATGAAGATGCCACTGAAAGGCTCCCGCTTTGAGAGCCAAGAGGACATCATGCAGAATGCGATGGCGGAGCTAAGAGCCATTCCGGAGGAAGCATTCCAGACGTGCTTTGAACAGTGGAAGGATTGCTGAGCTAAGTGTGTGGAGGTACAAGGGGCCTACTTAGAAGGGGATTAGCAATTGAACCCCACAAAGTATTTAATATTTTTCCCCCAACCTAAGGTCAGATACTTTTTCGACAGACCTTGTATGTTAAATTACATCAAAGAAGCAACCTTGATTCATTTCTCCTAATAGCTCTGCCATAGTTTTATTTTGCCCTAATATTGGTGTTCCTCTATTGCTTCATAAAGAAAATCTGATGCCTTTTGTAAAACAAAGAAATAAACAAGGAAAAAATTCATATAGCACATTGCCTTTTACCCAATGTTACAGCATCAGTTAATAGGCTGTTCTGTAACCTGTGACCCCCGTATAGCTAATAGATAACATAACTACAGGGTGATCAAATAGTAACTATGCAGTGGAAAATCTATTGTTTTTATTTCAATATATGAACTCTTACAATAAACTATGGATTACAATAAATGCTGAAAATGAGCCCCACTCACGTTTAAACATTTTTCTACACATTTTTTCATATTCTCAATTCTTCAGATGTTATTCCTCTAATGAAATTGACGACACTTTTCTTCAGTTCATCGATGGAACAGGCAGTATTTTCAAAGACCCTCGCTTTCACTGCTCCCCACAGGTAAAAGTCCGGGGCACGAGGTCAGGAGAGTGTGCAGGCCAAATTCCTTTTGATATCAGCTGATCAATGAACACTTCTTCCAGCAGTTTCATCAATTGAGCAGATGTGCAAGTGGTGGCCCCATCCTGCAGGAAGTAGGTGTCTTCGTCTAACTCACCAATATAAGGATATAGTATGTCATTACAATGATGCTCTGAATTGATGGGTTTTTTTTCAAAAAATATAGGGCCAATATGCGTTTCCTTGATGTAGCCACCCATACACCAATCTTTTTGCCATGAAGCAGTTTCTCAAACAGTTCATGAGGGTTAATTAATATATCCCAGAGAGACGAATCCAGCATTCATCAGAAAAATGTTTTATCCAATATGTCGTCGGCATCTACATCAATAAAATGCTTAAACCAATTGCAATATTCAACTCACCATAGTCTGCAGTTTTCAATTCGTGCACAATGTTCATTTTACACGGGTAAAATTTGACTCCTTTAAAGTGTTATGCGCACTCCCATGTGGAACATTTGTTTGTTGAGAAAGTCGATGCAGCAATTTTGAAGGGCTCTGAAGCATTTTGTCTGAAAATTTTGACAGCTTCTCCCCGTCAAACACTTTTGGCTGACCCGATCGTTGATAATCCTCAACTGAACCAGTTTCTTCAAATTTGCTAACCAATGCCCTTACGGTGTTTCTGTTCAGAAACTTTGCATCAGGAAATTCTTGTAAGAACTCATTTTGAACTCTTGTGGTGTATTTATCATTATTCGTATACACTCATACACTTTCTTGATGAGAAAGATTTGTTTGGTGTCTGAAAGAACCATTACACAAAAATCACGCGTCACTTTTGCAAACTTACTGCCAACACCTGTTGGTCATTTTTGGAACTACAGTACAAAACAACAAAGCACAAGGCAAGGAATCGAAAATGAATACAAGCATACTCCTGTATAGTTACTCTCTGATCACCCTGTATAACCTGTTGTTGCATGGCTCAAAAAACACAACTGCATACACTGCTGCAACTGTTGAACATGCTGCAGTTAATCAAGGAAATAAATTAACTTCTTAGCGCTGCTTGAACATAGTAATACGTGTTCTGCAGATCAAATGTCACTGAATGACCCATGCAATGAATACTAAATATAAAGAAAATAACAAAATATAGTACAGATGTCAGGCTATTTATGTTACATCAGATTATATTTGGAAAAACGAATCAAAAATGCTGGCTCTCTCTCCATTCCTGCTTTATGTTACTGTGAATTCTATTATATATGTAATACATTAATCACACAACTATAAAAGTCTCTCATTTCTTTTTCCCTGGAGATTTAGGGTTTCTAAAAGGCTATAATGGCAGCAGCAGCAGCAGAAAGCGATAGAATCAAAACACGAATCAAGATTTCAAAATCTAATACAGATGATAAGCGGCAGCAGAAGTCATGGAACATCAAGATTGAATTTTTTTACTATTTTTGGAACAGAGACTGATAGTCAACTTCTACTATATCACTGACTCATGTAACTGAAAATCCAAGCTGAATCAGCTTCTGTGATTTTAGGTAACAGTCATAGGAAAAAAAAAAAAAAAGGGGGGGGGGGGACTACAAAACTTGATAAATGGGGAAAGTTCATTTTCCTGTTATCATTAACATGATCCTGGTCCATGGCCAGTAACAATACTGAGGCATACCTTGTAGAAGAGAGTCCAGTTTGTGTAAACAATCTTGATTATCCTGCTGACAAAATTAGTCAACACTGAAACCCAGTATATGGCAAATTATTCAATTCCTGTAGGCTAACATTCATCCCATCAGTCAAGACAGTGTGTTCTGCTTTTGCTACATATTGTTCTTCCATGATAAAGAGTCTTGACTCTCTCAAATTTTGTGACAGGAAGAATGTCGTAGCGAACATGAAGTTCCAAAGAGACATGTGGAATGCATGCAAAAGTAGATCTAACTAGAGAAACAACTAACCACCCACATAACCATTGACAAGACATCTGGCCAACTGACACACAGTGGAAAAAATAAAGCAGAGGCAAAATGTTCTTGAATGTATTCCTAACACACAACTTTGCACTTAGTGGTTCTGTAGAAAAGATATACTGGCCAACAATAGAAAATCTTAGGCTTCAAAGATATTTGCAAAATTGGATACTATTTTGAAAGAACATCTAAGATACAAACATTACTTACTAATCATTTTGCAAGATAGCTGATTCATAGAAGCAAATTTAAGTCTAAAAACACTTCATAAAATTTTGTCTGCAACTAAGACGAGACAAAAAATATCTGAAACCCTGCTTTGCCAGCTGGTCGATATGGGTTTTGCCAGTTTGTTATGGTAATGGTGCTAATATGAAAGAGTGCAAATCTAATCTTCAAACACACATTCTTAATATTAACTGTAGAGCTTTCTTTGTCAGGTGCTTGTCATAATTATAAGTTACTTCTAGGAGACACGGCTAAGTCAGTCATGCATCTTTGCAAGCTTTATCTATTTTTTTGATGGAGGTGGATTCAGAGCCTCTATGTGCTGTTTATAGCATTGATACAATGAAGAAACATATCCAAGAGATTCATAACTCATCTAACTGTGAAACCTTTCAGTGAAGCAAGATGGTAATATCATGTAGAAAATGCTTAGGCAACTGCTACCTAGCTTCTCAAGTATATGACGCATTTGTTAAAGCTGCTGAAAGAGGCAGAATCACTGAACAACAAATTTCGATCTGGAATAAAAGTCTGTATTGCATTAACGTAATTAGTAAGCTACTTCAACAAGAGTAACATCAAATTTTAAAGTGTGATGAATGATGCAAAAGAGGTCGATATACAATTTGGAAGCGAACTTGTGTTCCAGGAGACTCAGATTAAAGATGAAAAAAGAATCGGGAAAATTTCAGCAACTAAAAGTTTAAAATAATAGGTTTGGCAGTATTACATCACACTAAGTCAAAGTTTAAAAAATAAGCCTAAGAATTTAGAACTGGACTTGGCAAGCCGTGTAAACAGTGATACTGGTGATATCATGACAGCGGATGAATTAGAAGCAGTGGAAATGGTGCTTTCCTCAAAACTACAAAAGAATCCAGAACACACAGACCAATTTATTCACTAGAATAAATTTGTAGGCACCTATCCAAACACCTTTATAGCTCTCTGAATTCTGCTGACTATTTCAGTCTGTTGTTGTTTCTGTTGAATAGAATAAAGCTTTTCCAAACTGAATCCAATCAAGCCTACCTAAGATCAACAATATTACCTGACCAACCTGTCCATTGGAAATTATATTGAAAGTGTCCAACTATTCAAATGTAATATATGATTTAGCTCCAACAACAACTAAGAGTCACTCAGCCTACAGTGACTGCCACCATTATAGTTTATATCTCTTCTGTTACCTTTTCCCCAAATTATGGTCTTTCATTTGATTAAAGTTTTCAGAACAAAATAAAAAAGCTATTTTCTCCAATCTTTTCCCTTGGGCTAATTGCCTGAGATAGGACTAGACCTGCATTCAGTATTTGTTTTCAATTGTTCAGCTTAAAACCCATGTCATGTCTAAATGGTGGTGATTTCCTAAAGCAGAGAATACAGTATGCCTGTGGAATATCTACAAGATAAATAGTACTCCCATCAGCAGGGATACATTGAGGGTGACAGCATATTCCAGACTATTTCCTTCAGATAATAAAGTTAATCCTCCCCCATGGTTTAGTTGGATACCCCAGGTGCTTAAGAGCCAAATGAAATTAGAAAACCAATTAATGATCATTACCTAACCTGTATATTTTCTAATAAAATTATGGCTAAAACTTTCACCAACTCCCCCTTAATAAAAACATTTGGGCTGTGTTAGTTAATTGACCATTACTCAAGAATATCATATAAGGTTCCCCCCCACAAAATCCCAACTACTGGTATTCTAGTCAAAACAAAGACCTCTTCTCCCTTGGCTGTTAACAAGCTGACCTATCTGTTACTCCAGACATTATATAAAGTACCCAGCCATGTCCAGGTATTCTAGTCAAAACAAAAAATCTCTCTCTTTATTCCTTCAGATCTCCTTGTGGTAGAAAGGTGTGTGGCAGAACCTTAACAAGGGGAAACACAGGTAGAGCCCCATGTGGAATGTTCAACTACCTTAAAATCTCAGCAAGAGATAAACTGTTGTTGTAAAATGTCTGCATATTTTTTCAGTTTGTCAGGAAATTATTTAAGTAGAGTGAAACATCTTATTTTTGTACTGATTGATCAATAAACAAAAAGAATCCATGCAAGAAAATTTCATATTGTAAGTTATTATTTTTAATCCTTTTTTTAAATATAGTAACTAACAGTGAAAATGTGCAAAGGGTCCCCACAACAAAAGATAATGTCATTTATCTTTAATGTTCAGTATGAGAAAATCGTGGGGATAACCATGATATTCTAAAGCATCATTAATCCAAAATTACATACTCATGCACCTTTTTCTTTACTCAGTGAAAATCAGTTTGAAAAAAAAAAAAAAAAAACAATTTCAGGTAAGCACATCAGCATTAAGGCCAGTAAGTATCCTTGTGCATAGGTTTTATACTAAATCAGTTTTCACTTTGAAGTACCAAGTGCAAAATGTAAACAACAATATTGTACAAGTGGCTTCTAGTAGCTTTCAAAACTATTCGTTTCTAAAAAACAGCGCTTTGAAAACAACTTTTGTTAAATACTATTTTGGAGAGAAATGTATGCAAATTAGCATTAACAGGTTTCCTGCTTTATGCTGTCCATGAAAACATTCTTACCATGGTATTTTGAATTCTGGAAATTCATAGGGTATGGCAGCACATTTGATGATAGAGATCACAGTGGCAGAGTTTTGATATTCAATGAATATTACAATTTTAAGAAAATGGCTGAAAGAATTTATTGGTGGTGTTGGTGAAGTGAGGACTTAACTCCTCTCCAGATAAATGTCTTCCAAAGGCACCATGACATGAGGATCTTGTTGGCAACAGCCGACCGTTGATCCAAGATCAAAGCAGCTTTGCAAAGATCTGTACAAACCCATCAAACTGCACTATGAAGAAACTCTCTGAAACCTTGACTGCCATAATGTAGATGTTCCAGAATTCCACAAAATAGAGGTTGCAATGGTAAGATCAAGGTTCCATGCAATGCCACCAATTCCTAGAACCACTGATAATGTCCAGATCACCGGAAAATGGGCTGAAACATGAATTGGTGACAATTTCCTTCTCCAACTTGATGATGATTTGGGTACTGCCATATATGATAGCAGTGGCAACTTAGCCAAAAGTGGTACACTGATGGAACTTTCAAATCATCCCCAAAACCATAAGAGCAGCTAGTCACAATCCATGGCCTATGAAAGCACAGAGTGCTACCCCTGGTGCTAGGATTGATGACTAGAAAAATCATAGGACAATATCGCCAAATTTTCCAAGTGCTGAAGAGTGGAGCAGCACAGTACCGTGAATCACCACCAACCATCCATGATGGTGACCAAATCTGAGCAAGCCATTATCAATTTTATTGAGAATGAACTGCCCAACACAGGGATCAGTGCTTGATATTTTGACTGGAAAAAATTGCAGAACTTTGGCCTTACTATTGGTCATTGCCTGAATATTGCTCTAAATATGTGTATAAGGAAGGTGATATCACTGGGATTTCCCACCACTGACCCTGATCAGAAACTTCCACTTTGATGAAGTGCAAAAGAGCAACACATGACAAATTAATTGCCTGAGCTGAATGACTTTCTGAACTTCTTTGAAAACTATTATTTGAATGGTATTATTGTACGACAGTAGTGGAACATTTGGAATAGAGACATGAAGACAAGGACCAACAACCATGTGGAAATATTTCACAAGAAGTGGAATTCCTTGGGGGTAATATGTCACTCCTCTTTGTGGATGTTCATATGCAGACTTAAAGTGGAGATGACATTCCTCCTGTTCATAAAAGAAAACAGAGAACCTTGGAGATTCAAACTAATCTGAAAGCAGATTATAGGTGTGGCAACATGGGCATCGAGTAGTATTGGGCTGCTGTAATCCACTGCATCGAAAACTTCCTTTGAACAAAACGTAACTGGATAGGATTGTCAGATTTTATCATAGTCTTATTTGTAATGTAAATTTTTGTGTTGAATTAAAATTGTTTTTCTTGAAATATTTTTTTAAAAAAAACACAACAACTAAAAATCTACCAAATTATTAATAATTCTGGAGAAATAGCAACCTAGATCGCTTCCAAATGTATATGAGTGCAAATTTGTACTGGAAGTACACTGGAGTTTTTTTTTATTTTTTTGATAGAGCGTGGTAAACCCTAAGTACATGTGAGAGTAAGTTTCTCTAATTTTAGTACCATTTCCCGTTTTTCGGAATTATTGCACTTTGGATGTGTGTGTGGCCATGTTATTTTCAGAAAAGTTATCATGAAAATTAATGCAGATAGGTTCATAAAGCCCCCTTGAACAACTGAGTTCGCTAGATTGTGGTGTGATGTGATGCAGAGGTTTGTTGAGAGGGAGAAGATACAGGGGACTAGAGAGAGGGGATCTTCAATGGACTGATGTTTGAAGGGGAATACATTTTGTATTTACTAACTATGGATTTTATAGTGGGTTTTATTCTGAAAAAAAAAAACAACCACAACCAAAAAACTCAAAATTATCAACTTCAAACAAGGAAAACAACAAGCAAACAGAGCTCACTGTAATTATGTGGCAGGAAGGCTGAATACATGAAAAATAAGGGAAGTTGTGTTACAGTGTGTACATTTTTTGGAATTTCCAACTGGATAAGAGAGAGAAATAAACAAAAACAGTTTCAAGTGGTGTACCCACCTTTCCTGGACAAGCACTCATTGTCATAACCTAACTGCTTATACTAAATAGTCAAGTTGTGACTTGGCTCTTAAGCTTTCAGGTTCGACAAGTGCAAGCCATTGTTTTACTATAGCACCAAGGGAAAAAATCATCAAGTGCCAACTTAACATCAACATTTTCATTTAAATGTCATTTATTATTATTATTATAAATCAGACAAAGAAATAAAAATAATGAGTAGGAAGACAAAACATTACAGACACTTTGTCCATCTGGTAAGGTCCTACTTACGGGAAGTTTAGTAGGCTGCCATTTTTTTTTTTAAAGAATATATTGTATTTTGTTTGCTTGATTATTAGTACAGACTGGAAATTAAAGCTTTTGAAAAACACTGGCAAACCATAAGCAAGCATATTGATCACAATGCAATAAAACTAAATATCATGTCAGAAATTGGGCCTCTAATCCTATTCAATTAATCATAATTTACACCACAGTAAAAGTTGAAAAAAGTGGCCATACATTTTTGCTTCCGCAACTGATACAAGACCGAAAAGAATCGATGAAACACTAATGCTTGATCGTGATAGTAGCCTCTTAATAGATTCTCAGATATTATAGTTCATCATAAACTACACAAACATTGGAGAAGACTGTGCAATACTAATTGCTCAAAATCCTCACTTGCAATTTTCCTCCCACACCTGACAATCGATCTGAAGGAACTGGATTGTTTAGAGGGTTATGGTAAAAAAAAAAAATTTAATGAGAAGAATGGCGACAAAGTAAATTAGTGTAATACAGAAAATCTAGACTGCTATTACTGGTAAAGCATATTGCATCAAACAATTTTTCTCCAGTAATAGTGAAATGAAAGTAGTTATGATTTGTAATTAAGCTAATTCCTGCCCATTTCCTTTCTGTTACCAAAGCAATTCACTAGGTGATATAAAAATAAGCAAAACAAATCTGACTGACTGATATGAAATCCAAAGATTAATTTGGTTATTTTTAGAATTAAGACAATGTCACTTTTTTGGATTAAAAATAGTTAAAAGGGAGTCTCAAAGGCTGAAGCGTCTCATTTAACATACAAAAAAATAGGAAAGATTACAGAAATAGTTTGAAGAGATCTAATATAACTGTTTAATTTAAATTGCCAAATAAACATTCAAAAATAAACCTCAAATTCAGAGTCTACAGAAAAAGGAAACAGGAAAGATGGTGCACAAATATGACATAATTAAACATTAAAAAACATAATAATAAATTTAAATTTCTCCTTTTCTTTTGTAAGGCGCATGACAGTTAAAAAGAAAAAATCTGGTCATAGATATTATCTCAGTAAAAGTTCATTTCCAGTTCAATAAGGTTGCCATGACAGCGGAATTGCTACCAGAGTAGTCTCCCTGCCAAAAGTAAAATAGGTCAAGTTGTCCTGTTAATTATCTCCAGCTTAGAAGGGGCAAAAAAAAAAAAAAACCCAGGGATTAAAAAAAAAACAAACACAAAACAACAACAATTAACTTCTTGACCTACACATAACATTAATTAAAAAAAAAAAAAAAGCCCAAGTAAACCAAGAGAAATTTGATTTTATCACCAAACTATATCAACAGAGTTGATCTATAGTCCTTGAACCTTTAGTAAACATTTTAACCCCTCAACCTTCCAGTGCATATTTAAAATTCCATCAGTGTGATTTCAATGATACAGTTTTTCAAATAAAACAAAAAAATCTATTTATTACATAATTTTATTTCGTGTGTGCTATTTCATTCTAATCTACCATGTCAGTGGCCAAACCTCGTATTTCAATCTTTTTTTAAAAAAAATCAAGAGAGCAGGCAGCAAGTAGTGCAGTGGCGGTCTGCTGAGTTGAGTGCCAGAGTTTGAATCCCAGTCGGAAACAGCTCGGTTTGGCACACCCCTGCCCAACTCGGTTTCTGTTTTATTTTTTTAGCTTTTCGTCACCAACTGGCCACACAGGATTCTTTCAAGGTCTCTGATTTCCTTCCGCATTAAAAAAAAAAATAAAAAAAAAAATGAAGAGTTCTGGCAAGGTTTTCTGGTTGAATGTCGACAAGTAATTTCTGTAAAAAAAATTATTTTTTTTTTAATGTAACTAACAGCTTTGCCTTTTGTACAGGTGTGTGAAGACAGGTGTGCCATTCCTTTCAAATTCAGTTATCTATTTTCTCCACAGAACTCAAATTTAGTCTTACTGTTTAAAAATAATAATGCTATAAGAAATGTTTTTTTTTTTTTTTTTAAAAATTCTACATCTATATACTCTCTCTTTTGAAGAACCAGAAAGCAAATGACTAAATATCATGAGTGTTGGCTTTTCGTTTTAAGAAAGATAAAAGCACACTCCCCTTTGTTGGTTAAAATATAATAAAAAATAAACTGAATTATTGTGATACTGTTGACAATGCCACGATGGTCAGTGCAGCCAAAGTTTGAGGGTAGACTTCTAGATTCAGTACATTACCAAAACCACTGAACCTGCTAAAGCTGAACAAAATGTTAGCAAGATGCCCAACGATTAAGAAATTAGAGAATGGAAGCAGATATCTCACCTATCAAAACTAAAGCTTGCTTTGTGTAGCAGCACCTGGTTTTATTGGAGACCCGAGGGGGTGGGGGTGTTGATGATAATCTTGTCTTCTTTTGGAGCTTTTTCTGATGTTTCCGCTCTAAGATAATCAGTGAATTGAGACAAGCTACTTATACAACCCAACCTCTATCAAACACTGATAAACTGCTGTTGTTTTTTCACAAACATTGTAGAATAGTGGCATGAAACTTACTAAAAACCTGGTGGATTACATGGACATGTGACCATACAGAAAAGGTAGCAAAGAAGGAAATTTTTGCTATGTAAGTTAATTATTTATTTTTTCTTTCTGCCTAATTTCAGAGCAATGTAATTTATAGATATTCATATTAACATGTAAAAACCACCACATTGAGTCCGTCTTTATTTAAATGTGCTACATTTATCTTAAATTGGTTTATAAATTCACTTCAGGAAACCATGATTTATGAGATTTTTCTCTTTTTTCTCTGAACCAAAAATCAGAAGTACAAAAAGAAATTTAAAATGTATATTTTCCTATGTTCAGATGTGCGCACACAATCAAAGCCCTTCAACGACAAAATGCACTACATCCATGACTTACTCCTTCAGGTACAGGTGAGAAAATTTACAATGATAGTGTATAATTTTGTTGTTGATGATGTTGTTTTTTAGAAAGTTTAGATGAAAAATCCATAATTTCTGAGATTTCATCTACTTAAAAATCAGATTGCTATAATGATATACCGTAAATTTGTGTACCAGACAACCGGATCATGATACAAAGCCTAATGCTGGAGTGATGCACACCTTTCAAGAAACTTATATTTGTTGTTGGCACCACAGAAAATAATGGCAAGGCAGCATCTGACTGGCGCGCACATGCTATGTAGAAAGTTTTGCAAATGTTGTCAGATAACATTAGCACCCAAATGCTGCTCTGTATCCAAATGCCTACCACATCCAGCAGACATCATTACACAGGCAAGCCCTATCCTGCAGATTTTAAATAGTTAAATGCCATTCGTATTATTCAGTTTTTGCCACACGACAGTCACTGTTACTAAGAAGCAGCATGTTCACAAGTTGGAAGGAATTTCAGCACTGTTTTCAAATAAACCACTAGGACTCTTAAGTTTTGGTCTGTGTATATGTTTCTGTGAATGTCCATTTGGCCATAAAGCAGAGCTGCTGCCATTTAAAGTAAAATGTACTGGAGTACAGGTCACAGATTTCCATGCCTCACATGAGAATCTGACTATAGTACAGATAAATGCTCCAGCTCACATAGCATGAAACAGAAAGGACTGTGGATAATTGCATGGTGGGTCTATCTACAAAGTGCTGAAACATGGATGATGAGTAGTGTATAGACCATTGGTCACCACATTTCCCTTTCACAAACACTTCTCTAAGATTGCAGTTTTAGAAACAGTAGATGTTCAAGCTATTAGCCTATCGCTTGGAACTACCACTTAATGGAAAGCACCAGGTAGCCCTCAACAAGATGCCAGCCATTCGTCTTACCCACTCCATCCATAACAAATCTGACAACATTAAAACCCAAGCACAAACCTGGAAGTGCACTGACAGTTGGGAATATCCATTATAAGTTCAACAGTTAAGTATTAATAAGCACCCTTAATGCTGATAAATAATAGATGCCGATCAATGTGGCAACCAATCTTAAGCTTTTATTCATACACGAAGCTAGCTAGCTCCCTTGCAACGCATCCTTGCTGCAATTTAATGAAAATATTTGAAAATCTCAGTTTAAATTTCAAGCAAATATTCACCAATGATAATAAACATGGCCATAGTGTATAATAAAGTATAAGGAAGGTTTATTTGATGCTTAAGGAATGCTAGAAGCCTGACCCGAACTGTCAGACCGACTGCTCGCATATTAACAAAAGAGTGTAAAGGTTATGTTTTATCTACATTAATCAAAATTTGTGTCAGGCTGTGAGTAGAAAATTAAAATCTGCTTTTTATTGTGAAGTTTATAAGATCCGCCTGGTTCTTCCAAATTACAACTCTCTTATTTTAATCCTAGCTCCGCCATTCCCAGCTGCCAGCTGTTTTTTTTAAAAAATGTACTGAATACATTTTTACATAACTGAATAAAATGGCGGCTCGAATTTTTTAACAAACCCAAACATTCATATTTGAATTTAAGGACTGTTTATGTGACATCTTTAGGAAAAAAGAAAGAAATTTACAGAAAAACTAAGCCTCTCTCATTTATTAAATCTTTTTTTTCTTCTTAAGGATATCTTTGACAACCCCAAAGACTTAGAATTGAGAAAATACATTAGGAAGATATATATTTGTGACTCCTAAAAAATACAGATGTTAATAAAGTTGGCGGTGGATCTTGCTTATATAAATGGCGGCTATTTGATTATTTACATAACCTGATCCTAGAAAATCACACTCAGCTCTTAAGCCAATTAGCTTATGAAAGAGAGAGAGAGAGAGAGCTAAAGAACAAAATTTGTAAATATTATAAAAATTAGATGTGAACATCATAAACGCCATTCTTTATGGTTTTTTTTTTTTTTTGATTTAGACAACTTCCGAGTTATTTTTTAAAGCATTTAAGGCCAGAAGTAGGAGAGGTAAGAAGTCGATGTCTGTTCTCTGCAGAATGTAGAGATGATAAAGCTAGTATGATAGCAGTGAACGCAGACTCTACTGAAGGCATATGTGCAGTTTCTGATAACTTAAAAAAAAAAAAAATTACGACTTAGCGTATAAAGTAGAAAGCATAACACAGTCAGTAAAGCAGACGTAAAAAGACAATCAAGCTTGTTGTGAAAATAGATAATATCATCATCCACTTAAAGCATGATAGAATTACCAAACTTTAAAATAAAATGCCGTTCTAAACATTAAGATATAAAAAAAAATACTTGCACATAACAAAATTTAGAATCTGAATCAAAAGCATCGCTTACCCTATTGCAATAAACAAAAAGGTTTGAAAACATCCCTTTTATCTTCATCGAACATGTATAGAATACCTAAGTTGTACCAACAAAGAATTACGAATTCATATAGTGCAAGAGAACATGTCGATCTCTTGCTTATTAAGTCAGAGTACAAACTAATCAACATGCAAGTAAAAAACGACAACACATAAATCAAAAATCTTTATACGCTCCAAATGTTCGCTAAATTATAGAAATGAAAACAAATTTTTAAAACAAACGATGTAGTAAAAATTCACCAGTTTTACCAAAATTGCCTAAAAAATGTATAAGTTAAAATTCAAAACATTATCAGCAAAATTAAGAGCACTTTTTTGTAATCTATGCAGGATTTGAAAGTGTTTGTAAGGAGGTAAAAGGAAAAAATAAAAATGCAAAATACCATTTGTTGTTATTATGTTGCATGTGATTATGCAAAAATCCACACCTGTTCTCTCTTGAGCTAAAATTAAGGTAGAAGATTCTATTAATAAAATTTTTATAAAATGTATTTTTAAGAAAAGAACAATATTTATTCATTTCTTAAAAATTCAAAAGATGTGATTTGTACAAACAATGATCACAAGCTCTACAGCTTCTGACTTTTGTCATATCTGAGAAGAACATCTTTTTGTTGGAAATTTAGAAAAGAAAGAAAAAAGAGGAGAGAAAAGGACAGACAGAAGCCAATGTCACCTAACTGGAAAATTTATAGGTGCTATGTATGATGAGTGTAATTTAAACTTTAGATACCACAATCACATATCCATTATACTTCATCTAATTATGATGCACATAACTTCTTTAACACCTGTAAAGTATATTTCATTTAAAGAACCCGGAGATAGAGATATATAATAGATGATAAAGTAATGACCAAATGTCACAAAGTCAGATTTATAGAAATAAATCTAGATAGGTTAATAACAAATGTAAAACCAAAAAAATATTTTTTACATATACAACTGATGGAATTTTTAAAAGTAAAGATGTCGTACTCTTTTACTGGCAGCTTTATTAAGTACAAAAAGCTATTAGCACTAGTGAATTAACAAAAGATCATTTCAGACTCAGATTTTAAGTTTTATACATGTCAAAAGGGCAACGTTCAAACCTTAAGTACAAGCACTGATGTCCTACTTTTGGCTGATGTATTTGAAAATTTTACAATTGTATGTTAAATAGCAGCCTAGAATGTTTGTTTACAGGTGACTAAACTAAAATTAGATTTCTTAACAGATTATGAAACGTTATTATTGATAGAACAAGGCAGACTACGTCTAACAACTCCAATGTAAACAAAACTTCGGAAGTCTCTAACATAAGTGTAACTGGCAGGAACAAAGTATCGGATCTTACCTCTGAATGTGTTATAAAATTAGATGATCAAGAGTGTAGAATTTTAGATATGAATTATGACTCAACTAGAGAAAAATCTTTGTTTTCTTTACTTAGATGCAAATAATCTCTACGGTGAGGTGCGTATCAACTAGTGCCAATGGATGGGCAAAACCGCATTAGAACGATATTATTACAAGAGGAAAACTGGATTCACCGATAAGCGCGATATATGAGGTATACTTACAATAAGCCACAGGATTTACACAACCACCGGGAAGATTATCCGCCAGCTGTAGGAAAACTTACCCTAAATACCGAGCGGCTTTCACCGTATCAAAATAAGAGGATAGAAAACAAACTCTGATGTAAGCTACTATTAACACATTGTTAAGCATTCTTAATATCAGACAGGATTATGCTGTACATTATCGAAATCTTCAGCTTCATTTATCTCCAGGTATAAAGCTAAAGAGAAAAAATGCACAGGCCTATTACTTTCAGTCAGTGTGCTTAGTTAAAAGTCCTTATTGGGCTAAATACAGATACGAGAACTAAGTCCACAAAGGATTTTGAAAAAAAAAATAATTTATAAACAAACGAATAATTCTGTTTATGGTAAAACGATGGAAACATTTAAACAAAATTGCAAGAGTTTGCACAACCAAAGAACAACTTTAAAAGGAACCTTTAATAAATTACCTAATCTATATATTACTAAAACTCTGATTTTGTATTTTCCTGAAACTCCATCTAAACGGTGTACGAAATCGCTATAATTTTATGGTCACCTTACTCGCCATCTGACTGCGGTGTGCGGTAGCGAGTTTCGTTTAAATTGGGCAACGAATAATGGAATTATTAAGACTTTTGTAATTATTACTAGCAAACTGTGTGTTTGAACTTAGCGGCTGCTTTGTCCCAATTTATCAAGAACAAGGAAAGACCGATCCTAATAGGTCGAGAGTAATGACGTAGAACACGGCTAGTGGTTATTTTGAATACAGCCTAAGTGTCCTCTGTCCTTATTTAATATCCTGAAATCGATAACGAGGCCAGGCCAGGTGGATCCTAATAATGACAACAGCAGTGACGTAGACTGAGATCAGGAAAGAGGCTACTATGGCTGCTTAAGTGAGGCTGCCAAATTATGATTTGGTAGTCATTTTGACTACCACGTGGCATCCGGTGGTTGTTTTGTCTAGAGTGTGAACGTCCGGCAGTTGGGCGCCACGTTAAAATTGTGTCTTTATTTTTTTCGTCAAGCACTGTCACAATGGGAACCCAACGGGTTCATGGGTCGTCTAGTACTACATTAAAGAGATTATTAACGAAAACCTTTTTACTTGCAGAATCCCTTAATAAACCTACCGCAAGCCGCCTTCATGAGTTATGCAAATTTTTTTTGTTTGTTTTTTTAAATATCACAATGAGTCACTATGCTGGTCAAAAAAAGTTTGACCAACTTTTTTCATCTAATCTAGACATTGTGATCTGATTTGTGAATGCACCTATTCAATGGTCTTTAGGGTAAAGCATGTAGGCTGCGCCTCCAAAGTCGAATGTTTTCAACTTTGTTTGAATTTTAAACTAAACAAACAGCTAGGTTACCGTTTTCAAGAAGTCTGGAGATAAACGGCAGCCACGAGTATAGCATCAGATAGTGTGCAGATTCAAGGTCCCAAAGTCAACAGTCAGCCAGGCAAGTCCAACAATTAACTTAGTAACTAGAGAAGGATATTAAAAACGCAGCAATTTGTTTGTCTTAAGTGTGTAGTGCATAGAACCCCAGGTGATTCAATGTAAAAGTGAGGGGGCCTACCGTACCATATTCACTACAGCCCTGCTCTCATTGTCCTTCAAAATTAAAATTTTGAATGCTACTGTAAGTGGATTTCAAGTGTTACTGAGATATTTTTGGTTAATCTTTGATAAATTAACTTCTCAAAAGTTTGGATGATTATTCATCACTATAAATTGTTTAATCAAAGATTTTTTTTTTTTCATCCTTTTCTTTAAAATGAAAAGCGGTGAACTCGGGCAAATTACATCTTATAAAAACTTGCCCAACTTTCCTGGGACCCAGTTCTCCCCAGCATTTAGAGAAGGGTGACAAACGAAATCTGGAAGAAAACGACTCAGTTATCGGGGGGAGGGGAGAGACAAAAAGAAGAGAAAGAAAGAAAAACACATCGCCAATGCTGTAAAGATTACCAATCTCAGTACAGGAAATAAGTCAAGGAAACAGAACGAGGAGAATGTATAGTTTGTGAAGAGCAGCTGTGCAACTTTTGTCTGGCACTGGCGAAACTGAAGTGACATCTTAAGACAAATCACGAATACAAAAAAAAAAAGGGCATACTTCAAGAGGATGCGTCAGATCTCCAGCAAGCAGAAAAACTCCTTCAAGTCTACAATGATGTCTAATAGCTGACATATGAGAGCATCATATCGCATTGCTGTTTTTTTATCGTAAACAAAGGTGACCATTCACTGAGGCAAATGTTATCAAACAGAGCCTTGTCATTGCGGTGGAAGGACTTCATGGTGAAAAGGCTGTCAGGAGACTTAAGGATCTGTCTTTGTCCAGTCACATGATGCTTCAGGGTATTTCAGACATCAATCTCAATCTGACAGATCAATTGCTTTAAAAAATTCAAACCACCTGCTGGTATCAATGAATCTACTGATATGAGTAGTCAGGCATGGCTGTTAGCTTACTGTTTGATATCTCAATTCTGAGACTGTCTGGGAATACCTTTGCTGCTTGGATGTGGGAATGTCGGTGATAGGTAAAGCCACACATTCCCCGGCACAAATGCTCAGCTATTACCACAGATAGAGCAGTAGCAACGACGGGGGATAGTTTCAGGAGTAATCACCTGGATATGAGCAGTTGTTCCCCACTGAGTCTGAAGCACTGCATGATTCATTGTGAGGCACTTGCTTTGAAGCAATTCACTGCAGGATATCGGCAAGGAACTTGGTTTTGTTGGAAGATATGATAAAATCTGTATCAAGGCTGGTGGAGAGAGAAAAGCTGTACATACGCTGCACAGATGAATTCAAAGAGATGAAAAAACTTGTCTCCTTATTTGAGAGGCCTAGAAGAAAATTTTGTGATATACTTTCCCACAGAAGAAAACACTAGGCTGGAGGAAAGGCATTGGATTCTGGATCCAATTTCTACTCAAAACCTTTCTATGCCAAAAAAGGAGCTTATGGAGACAGAAAGGTTTTGGGTGACCTTGTTGACAAGAAAGGTGATATGCCTATAATATGAGGCAGCTCTCAAAACCCTCGTTCAGTTCCTGAACACCTTCCTTCGTGAGGAGGAATTTTCTTGCCTCTCACAAATAAAAACAAAAACACGGAACAGTCTCAGAAAAAAATCTGGATATTGCAATGCAATGCACTTGAGTTTGAGATTATGATGAAATCAAAGCAGCAGCAAGTCAGTCATTAATTAAATTTATCACTTTAGAAATATGATTTAAAAATTACATAATGTGTGTATGCATGGTTTGCTCAGACATTTTTTGGTGATGAGTGTCATAGGGTTCTACAATGCAGTGTCAAGCTCTGAAGGGATTCCATGCTTCAAATAAAGTTGAGAAGCACTGCTCTATGCTATCATAACACAGAACACACACACGCGCATAGATGTAAACCATCCCACTAAAGACAGACATAATTTAAAGGTTGCAGGTAAGGGCATGCAGTAACAATAAAGTTTGTAATGAATTTTAAAATTTGTAATTATAAAAGAATTAAAAACAAAATTATATATATATATATAACTTTTATAAGACAGAACAAATAAACAAAATATGAATTTAATTAAACAGGCAAAACAAAAGGTATACATTTAATCTCAATGAAATTCCATCTAATGCTTCTAATTTATACGCCCATAGAACAGTGGTTTTTATCTTTATGATATTAAATATTTCATGTCCAATTTTTAGTGTATCCTTCTTCAAAATGTTTTTAAAGCAACATATTGGTATTCAATTATTAGTTTTAAATTGTTATTTCTCTTCTTTATTTAACTTTTTGGTCTACTTTACTTTCATCATTTTTTCACTTGTTTTTTTTATTCTGACATGCCAGATGATGTGCTTTGTTGTTGTTAATACTCATTCAATAATGTATATGACAATCATATTCAATTACTACTATTATTTTCTGCACATTTTTCCACATTTTTAAAAGGTTTTATTAAATCTCTCAACTACTGTAAAAGTTTTGTTAATGAATTCACTTCTGATATTGCTTCATAATTTGGTTTTCTACTAAACTGTTCAAGTATTTAAATAATTCTACTAAAGATTTTCTGTTATATCTTTTTAAAGGACACCACATGCAAATGTAGAAATATATCTATTACATTTATTATGTTTATAACCTTTATTCCATTAAGAAAAGGCCACAATTTCAACAAAATATGCTGATCAGATACCATCTACACCCATCCTCTAGGATAATTTTTCCCGACAGACTTACATAACTTTCCAGCTTAGGCGTCTTCCAAGTCTGTTTGTTGAAACTTCAAGTAGCCATTTTTACCTAAAACATCAAGACATTTTTCTCTTAAACTATAATTCTGAACATTATTGAGAAATGAATTAAATGTATATCAGCCTTTTGTTTGCTTCTACTACAAGCAAAGCTGCTTGCAGAATCACCGTCTTTATATCTTAAAGCGTGTTTGTAGCACACTTGGTCAATTTTATTAATAGGTTCTTCACTGCGCTTTTGTGAATTATCTGGATTGCATCTTAAATCTCATCATGTTCCCCGACCACAGTAGTTATATCCTGGTAAATGTTTTCGCACAAGGATATTTAACCCAAGAGAAACCAGGAAATTTTCCTATTAAACGACCATATACCAGCTCAATAAAAAAAACTTTAACCCTTAAATAATATTTTTATTTTTCACCATGAATTTGACATGCCCCTCTTAACATTAACCATTATCCTTACTCATAACCCTAACCCTTCATTTTTTTTTTTGTTTTTTGTTGTTGTAGTATTAGTTTTACAAAAGTAAGTTTCTTCTGGTAAT
Organism: Nautilus pompilius; assembly: GCA_018389105.1. NCBI lineage: Eukaryota > Metazoa > Mollusca > Cephalopoda > Nautilida > Nautilidae > Nautilus > Nautilus pompilius. The sequence continues at coordinate 142,716 of JACATO010000690.1, forward strand.
GTTTAAGTTCACAGAAGAGTGACTATGAAAGTTACCCTAAAACTAGACAAATTAATTTAAATAAAGATGAAGCAAGCAGTTAAAATTCAAATTTTTTTTTCCTCCTCCTCCACAAAACAAGTGAACTCCATACTTTCGCGATTCAAACCATTCGATGTCGCTTAAGGCAAACTGCCCAGAACCAGTCAAGCACCGGCGAGTCATGTAAATGATCACTATCATCTATACCAGGGGTATGAAACCAAAGGCTGACAGGCCAACTCAGCATTTGGAACGGGCCCGCATGGAGGTGGAGCAAAAAAAATGCAAATCAGTTAAAGGAAAGGAAAGCACAAAATACTATAAATTCTGTTCTGCACACTAGTGAAACTGTCAGCTATGCTGAGAGAGATACTCCCAACCAGCTGACCAACACTGCTATCAAGTCACCTGATTCGGTACAGAGTTGACTCATCCGATGTTAGTCTCTATGCAGGTTGCTAGCTGTATCTGTTGAGATTGACAGTGATTGTATCTTAGATGTGCAATCTTTTTATAACGCGAGAGTAAATAGGATTGCAGTTCTAACAAATGGAATGCCAAACGAAAACATGATAATGTGGTGATACAGGCTTTTAATAACGATTGAGGAGGAGGAGGAGTTTCTTTTCACAAAAGGGAGGTCATCAAAACCTGCATATCTGATCTGTTTAGCTACATTTGCAGTACTGGAAAAATATAAATTGAAAAGACACCTCATACAGACACACAAAGACTTCAACAGTAAGCATCCTGCTGGATCCCCTCTGATAGCTCAATGTATTTTTTTTTTTTTTAAAAAAGGGGAGAAAAAAAACAAGAAATAAATAGAGAGTCTGAAGAAAGCCTAATCTCTCCTTGTGCTGAAGACCAGAAAAAATTTCGGGTGGTGGAATAGCAAAAAGAACTCATCCATTCTTTCTGAAAAGGTCGCTCTAACTCGCACCAGTCGGGTGTAGGTTGAAGACATGGCAAGTGTTGCATCAAAAATAAGGCTGCTGCATAGTTATTTATGTTCAACATCTTAGTCTCTGGCACGTTTGACCACAACCACAAGTTTAACATATCTCAAGAACTCAAGGGATGCATTGAAAATACTAAGAATGGTGGACAACTTGAGTGGAGTAAACTGGAGAACATTGCACTGATGGTGCAATGGTGGGCAAACAGGAATGGCTGTATTTCTATGTTTGAAAATTACTTTACACCTGAGTTATTCAGACACCATTGTATTATTCATCAAGAAATGCTTGTTACACGCTGTATCAAAAAAATTTGAGCACGGGCACCAAACCATAGTGTTCAGAGTGTCATCTGAAGATGAAACCAACAAACACAGAAAAATGATACAGCACTGCTCTCATTTATTCCCAATGGTGTTTAAGATGATTTGCTCTTTTAGAGTAAAACTGAAATTGTTTTCATGCAGCTTGCCCCAGAAAAACCCTGATCACTTTCCCACTAAAAAAAAAGTTAGATGTGACAACTTAGATTTGGACTTTAATAAGTATAATTCTACTATTGCAGTGCTGAATTGAGTCTTTTAATTCCTGTTTCAAAGACTGAAGATGATAGAAATAACTGTATTCTCTTCATCAATTCATTTTCCATTTTAGACAGTGAAATAGGAAAATACACACCCAAAACGTGGACGGAAATCGCACACATTAAAAATCACTCAGGACTTTTAGCAACATTTCAAGAACTTTCCCGATTGCCAACTTTCTCTGACTTGACCTTTCTTTCCTAAAATCAAGTACCCAGAAACACATGAACCTTGCATTGCATTTTGTGTGCAAATTCAGATGTACCTACGGTGAGTAGACATCTTCAACAATGAATTCTGTTAAAAAAACGAGATTTGTATTGACAGACATACATGCAGCCAGTCAACTCCTGTCATCAACCTAAAAAATCTTTTTTTAATCAATCCTAACATTGAGAAACTGATAACTGAAAAAGCAAAGTTCAGAAACTAAATTAAAACATTCTAAATTCATATTATTATGCTTTCTAATTCAAGATTTCAAGTTTTTTGTTTTTTTTCAGTAAAACAATTTTATTTTTGGTTTTATTATTCCTGCTTGCTTTTGATGTTACCTAATTTAGCTTAAGCTATTAACTTGAACTGGCGTAGAGGACAGTGGCCCATCAAGAAATCCAAAAAATTCATACCCATTTATTGGCACGTTTGGGTGGGGGGGGGTGGCCACCCACGGATTATACTAATGATAGTTCATGCATGAGGATGCTGATCCACATTATCACTTCCTCTCTATATAGTGATTTCTTTGTTTTTCCACAAAGGTGACTCTTGAACTATGTGCATCACCTAGTTGCTTTTCCCACTTGCTGTGTGATGGAATCTGACACTGAATCCATTCTTTCTGGTTGATGTGAAGGTCTCAGGTAACTTAGCTGGTCTTGACAGTGATCCAGACACAACAAAGAATGCATGGCAATGGCAAGGTCCTTAAGTGGAGTTTGAGTAATCTGCTGTCAATCAACCTCCAGGCAGTCCATCCCTACAAAGATTGATGTTCCCCCCACCCCACTCTCATATTATGAGGCCAGTGGATATCTTCAGTGAGCTGATGCCACAAGATTTTTTTCAAACACAAGGCTAAAGAAGCCAACCTCTATGCCAAACAGACCCAGAGAGAGAGAGAGAGAGAGAGAGAGAGAGAGAGAGAGAGAGAGAGATGCAGACAAAGCTGACAACAACTTTTCAAAAACCATCAGATGAAATCGCTAGTAGCTGTAAGCATAACTGTAATTCTGCGCAATCCATTGAGAATTACTAGAGTGAGGAAGACAGAATTAATGTGAAAAGTAACAAGAGTGAGGAGATTCAATTGATTGGTATTGGCACCTCTGTGACAACAGCTGAGTGATTTTACTTCACATTTTTTCTGCAGTATAAATTAAATTTTTCACTTCACGTTCTGAACATATTTCCTTTTTATTTAGATTACTAAGTTGTGTGCTAAGTCATTTGTGCTATCTGAAACATTTTGTGACTTCTTAATGTTTTTAAAATAATTGCAATCAGAAAAGGTGCATTTTGTGCAGCCATCTTGGAAATTGTCTGATTGTGTAAAATATTGAGTTTTTTGACAAGGAAAGGGTTAAAACCTGGGGAAAATAAAAAAAAAACAAAAAAAAACAAACTATTTTATCAATCTATAAATGTAAGTGGAGGGAAAGTGAATGTGGTAAAACTACTTATGCGTATGTTGGTAGATTCAGGGTTTATAGATTATTCTAGATTATGTTCTTGGAAAATTTATTACATCGACTGGAATATCAAATAATAAAAAGTGGTTTTCCTAATAAAACAAACAAATATTTTTGTAAATGAAAATGTATTAAATAGTGAAACTTTGAAGTCACAAAATGCTTGTGAAATAATATATATGGGAACAAAAAATAGGCATAGAATACTTTGAAGGCCCAAATAATATTCTTGATCCAAAAGACCCTGATTTAAAATGTGTTTTTTTTTTTTTAATGACCCTTTGCATGACAAAAATTCGCCCCCAAATCAATTTTAATTACAGGCAGACACAGTAGCAGTGATGACTTCAGTATTTCCCAAAACCACCACAAACTTTCCAGACAAACCATCAAAAGTAATTCAAACACTCGTATCCTGCTTCCCTCATCAAAGATCTCCGGCATATTTTGGATGACTCGGTCAGTGAAGATACAACTTCTGATGAATTTAAGCATTTTACAGAAAACTCTTGGGAATTGGTAAGTTATTAACAAATCCGATAAATATAATGGAAGGTGTCTTTCTAAGTTTGATAGATTTTATTATACCACCTAATGACTGTGTAAGAAATTTTGGACTTTGAAAGTTTAGCTTATTCTGAGAGTGTTTTTTTTTCCACTTTAATCACTAAATGTTGTCATAGGATACTTTGGTAGATCAATTATATATAAATATATTAAAGATTATTTTATAAAATAAAAGAAAAACTTTAAGAATTTTATCTCATAAAAAGAAATTAAAGAAAGTTTCTCAATGAAAACACAGATGAGCAAGATTTCAATGCCAAATCAAAATTATTTCAGCCAATTACAAATAAGCAGCTAGCTTTAACACTGCTCTACTGACCCTCAAAAGTACCTTTAACACCTTAAATTTAATTTCAATAGAAGAATCGTCATTCATTCTTGGTTTCACTCGCTCCCCGCATTCAATTTCTCCACCTCTAAAAGCCTACAGCATTCCTTTTAAAACAGAAGTAGATGCAGATGCTACAAATTATTTGGTTTCTAAAGATCTGTCTGCATTTGCTTTGCAACACTTAGAAGAATCTAACACACATTCAATTAGGTTATGTACCACACGCACACACAGACGATAATTATAAAGATGACACCACTCTTGGCTGATGGAAACTTTTAGCTAAGACAAAAACAGATAAAAATATTCTTATTGAAGATATTAAATTTTTTTTTTACAATTTTAATATACAGTTCAGCTGTTTATTACAATAATAATGCTTCACAGAAAAAAATTACATTAGAGTAAAAATTATGAAAAGAATCATTCAAAATCCAGCAAAAGATCCATCTGGATGAAGACAATATAGATTACTGACTATGAAATGACCATATTTGGTGAAGGTGTGAGAGTGGAGTTTTTTACTCTCAGATCCAAATAAGTTGACTAAAAAACTTAGTTTACTTTTAACATCTGAACAAGCCGGAAATAATCATCTTTTTAATTAAATAAATACAAATGACGATCAATTGTTTGAATTAGATTTAATAGATAAAACAATTTTTTAAACATTATAAATGCTTGAAAAATTATTGAATAAAATACCAAAAAGCACAGAACAATTAGTAAATCCCAAGGTAAGATTTTTACTTTTGTTTTATTATCAAAACTACAATTTTTAAAAAAGATATCTGGAGAAGATTTAGCTCTTTTTCAAACATAAATAAAACAAAAATTTTTAAATATGGTACCTCTAATGGAACTATGTACTTTGACCACAAAAACTTTAGATACAGATTCAGGTAAGCTCACAAATTAGCAAAAATATTCAAGGAAAAAATAATATTAAATTGCCAACAAAGCTGATAATGCTTCTCTCAAATCTATCATTGTTATTAGTTCTTACAATAAAATCAACTTTATTGTTGAAAATAATTTAAGAACTCAAACAGAATTTAAAAGTAAAACTGTCTCTTCTGGTTGTAATTAAAACGATAATCCAGTTAATATTTTATCAATTAATCCCATTCTTTACACTGTGATTTAATAAAAGATTCATGTATTAGTGAACATAGCTCAAATGTTATATCTATTTTTTCCAAATGTTTCTGCTGAATATATAGTTTAAAAAACAAATTTATTTACCAGTTAGTAAAAATAGTATAGATCTCTGAAATGAATTTTTAAGAGAACAAAAAGAGTAGAAAAAATATATATATTGTAGGGAGAGGACTGATTGTAAAAACACTTACATGTGTTTTTAATAAAATTCAAAAACAATAAAAGCTAATGGAGATAATGTTGAAAATATTAGTAAAGTCAAAAAAAGCTTAAATTATTTTTTAAAGTAAAGCCAAAACAATAAGTAATAATTCTAGTAATTCAAAAAAATGCAAAGTTCTGAATATTTAAGCATTAAAAATTCTAGTAATTTGCAAATTAAATCTCCTATTCAAGACAAATACTTTAACTGGGTGATCAGAAACTAAAGCATTTAAAGCAAATAAAAATGAGCAAACTAAAGCTGACCTGACGAGATAAATATGAGTTTTGTGAGAAGACTAGAACTGAAACAAATCTAAATAATCCTGCTGCAGAAACTGATATTACAATTCAAAATTAGAATTTGCATTTGTTGCCACATAAAAAGCTGGGATACTGTTTGAAAGATAACTTTGACAAATAACAGCATGGTTCAAATTTAAGCGCTGGATATTTTAATTTAGCTAATCTCAAAATTAAAAACACTAATAATCTTGTTAATTCTAATGAAGTTAAAACATGCGTAGATAATTTAGTCCAACATAAATATTTTTTTTTGTTGACAGAATTGAATTCTGACTAATCATATTATTCATTTAAATGAGTTTAAAGCTTTTGACAAAAATTAATAATTGGATATCAAATATTGGTTGATTGATGTTTCACTTAATCCATTAAATCCAATTTATCATTGGAGTGATAGAATTATAGATGAAAATGAGAGCACATTGTATTTTAACTTAAGTAACATATCCTTTTTTTTTAAATAAAAAAAAAAAAAATGAAAGTTTAGATATAACAGATCTGGACTTTTAGATTTAGTTTTTCACCAAAAATTCTAAGCTACAGTAAAAAAAATTAATAATCAGCATTTACTATAGCCCAAGATACTCATACATTTTATTATGTATTTCAAGATAAGTTATAGTTGGGGACCTGCATATTTAAAGACGGACAAAGTTTAAAAAAAAATAAAACTATAACTATGGAAAATCAAACTAACGATAATGAGGCAATAACTAAGATTTTGACAGTTTAACAAACGTTGTTAACTAAAACGCAGTAGGCAACATAAACCTAAACATTAAAAAAAATTGCAAATGTAACCATGTAGACACCTGGATCAGATGCTGGAAATTAAACTTATATTGATAATCATCTTCTGAGTCAAGTACCTGGAGATGCAAGATATTTATAATTTCATGATCGAAATAAAAATATTGAGAAATAATGATGGCGACTCTTTATACACTACGGTGTTTTTTAACCAATAATAAGTTATGCAGAAATATTGTCCCGCAAAAAGTGATAATAAAATTTAAATATTTTTTGGCCTATAAGTCAATACACCCCCCCAACAAAGTCCAGGCTTTGACTTATATTCCAGAGACTTATCTATGGATAGATTCATTAAAATGCTTTAATGAAAAAATTTTAAAAAATGACTATTTTCTGAAATAAAATGTAAAATTGTTCATTTGAAATAGACTACAGAAATTGTTGAGAGAAACATAAGGTAATGTGATCAGTGAAGCATGAAAAATTATCTAACGAATAACAAACACATGCACACTAATTATGCTCTATCCCTTTAAATTATATGTTTAAATACTCTCTTTCTCTCATCTCAAAACGCCTCTCATAAAGCCATGCAAGTCTGTACACAGCAGCTTTAAAGCCGGGAGTATGGTGACACGGCTGCAATACAGAAAATACAATATCAGCAAATAATTTTAGGAACTAGTGTAAAAGCAAAAGATACATTATGGACTACAAAGAAAGCCAGGGCGGCAAATCGTGGCTGTGAAGTTAGGTGCACTAACACTGAGAATAAGTTGGAGAAATGAGTACTATCCCAACGCAGAGCTGTAGAGTGTTAAATTCATGACATGTGGAGACAAAAGGCCAAGCAAATTGCAACTCATCTGGAGGTTGACAGTTTCGGAGGCGGTCTGTCACAGTGCTTCAGGTTTGCGTAGAAACTTTAAATTTTGCAGCGTCATCATGACACAAACTCCCCATCTGCATGTACCCCTCTTTTGCCCTAGTTGTGAACCTAAAATGTGGGACAACTTGAAACAGAGCTGAGTATGTTTTTTCGCTATCAAAAACAAAAAAATTGGGTTGAATTTCTAGATTTGAGTATGTTGGAATATTTCAAAATCATATATTTTAAAATAGGCGATTTAACACAGTGCAAATCACATGGAATCAGCTGATCATCACCAACATCATGCAGTAACTAAAAAATAGCCACCAAGCATTTTTCACCAGAACCACCAGCAACTTTTGCAACTTGTTTCAAATCTCTCTTCTCGATCACAAACACTTACAAACTACCAAGAATTCAGAATCATTAACCCGAAAAATTGTCCCACAAAGTAGGTCAATACGTACAAACAACTCATTAATATTCATGAGCCTGGAAGTACTGTAGACAGCAAAGGTGACATGACAGTGTTATGAACTGAGTGGTTGAACAGTTGGCTAACTACTGTAGCTGATCCAGCCTCATCTTGTACTCCAAATAAACTTTTCTATGAATGAAACGAAAAATAGGAAAATTACCCAGTTTGATTTATAGACCTAAAAACGTGGTAGAACGAACGATTAAAATAAAATTAAATTGAAAACAAAAGCTAAAATGGACAATCCATAAAACGGGTTGATGATAAGCTGTTTGTCGAGGAATTTTCACCCCCTCCCAAAAGAGAGGGTAAGGGAAGCACAGAACAAGAACAGAATTTAGTGCATAAAAATGAAGGTAAACTGCAATCATCAAAGTTAAAGCATCAGGTTTTCCTTGCCAACAGATTGGGTGTCTAAGGTAGAAAGAAGAAAGTTAACAAGTCGAGAGCTGCTTAAAATAAATCCGCCCAGCCCACATTCTGGCAGGCAGTTGAAGCTAATGCATCTGTGCAAATTTTCTTTACTAATTCTGATACAAAGCACATGTTATGGTATCCATCCACCACCAGTCAATATCTGTTATACCCCCTTTTGCAGAATTTCACGTTCCAAATTCTTTTACCAAACAACTAAACACCAATGTATTAATCCAGCAGTTAAAAAGGGCAGACAAGAAAACTCCAGCTCTTCTTTTGTTCCAACTTAGTCTCCATTTATGATTGTAAAAGAGAATTCATATAAGTTAATTGCCATTAAATTCCACTTGCTTTACACACACATACTTCAGATACTGAAGTTAATCAGGCAGGCATTTCGAAGATCAAACATTGAAGTAAAATGAAAACATGCTCGACAGTTTGACAAGCAGTCACCACAACAATTATGCTAGAAATATTAAAAGTTTAACAAAAGTGTCAAGATATTGTACTTACTGCAGTATACAGTGATCTAAGGAGTTTTTTTTGTTTATATAACAGTTTCAATTACAGGCATATATGGCATCTGCAAAAAAGTTGCACAATATGGTACTCTTATATTAGTCACCCAGGAAATATATTAAGGTGGAAACTGCCTCAAATTTTACCAAAATTTATGCTTCTACCATCCTATAATTCACTTCTGTTTTCTTTTTTATTTCCCCAAAATTGCCTTTTGTCCCTTACACCATGTAATATCTAACCTTAACCCTAACCACGACAAAGTATACTACTGACTTCAAACAATTTTGAATTTGGTATATATGATGCAGTAGCTAACTTCAACATTGGCAGAAAGGCATCATTTTTGTTGTAAGAAAACTTGGCATGATTCCAGGCCATTATACTGTAAAAGGTTGTTTGATGTGAAACAGAAAGCCGTTATTCAGTGGAAGATACAAAAACAAAGAAGTTACAAAAACTCACTGGAAGGTCATTTGGGGACAAAAAAAAGGGGGGGGAGAATATGCAAACATTGAAAAGGAAGGAAAAAGTATATGGTGCTGCAGTGTGTTATGTTAGGGTGAGTTGTGTTGTATAGATCATATTTTAAAGTATTTTTCCATGGTTATTTCCTCTAAAATTAATTTTCTTTGTTTTTCACAGTTTAACAATATTTTGCAGACGTCTCTACCTGAGGAAAAGATATCTCTAGAATGGCTCGAGTGAATGTGTTATGAAGATTTCAAGATAAATTTAATACACTGCTGTGATATAAGCTAAAAACTATCCTCAAATAAAGTAAAGAATAGACAGAAGTCAATGCCAACTGGTAAGAACAGTTTAAAATTGTAATACTCTTTTGCAAGAGTTTCAAGTTCTTCATATCAGTCTAAGATAAACTGTTGTTAGATTACATCAGAGATGTATCTTTAATAAACAAGAACAAAGTTTCATTTAAGATGAGCCAAGAAACTTTCCACCTAGTTAAGTCAACATTTTTTACTTAGTTGCCTTGATAACTATTCAAAATGGCAAGCAAATGTAATATTAAAACCATAAATCCTACTAATTAACATTACTAATAGAAATAAAACTAAAGTTAGTTTGAAACTTGAATATTATATTCCAAGCTTAACTGTTAAGTCAAGGACTTAAAATTTATAACCCATTCAATACCATAAGCCTAGAAGAAGGAACTAATAAAAATGAACAAAGAATGAGATAACTTCACTACTTAACAAGTATGGATAGTAACCCCTTTGCACATACCTCACTTTGGCCTTTATAACTGATCCAGAGACTTTATGGAAGAGAGAAGCTATGCTAACTTCTCTTTTTAAGCATTTCTATTAAATGTCAACAAATAGTATCACTTGTTAGTTTGGTTTTTCCAAACACCGCCAAAACAGTGCAACATATTCCTCAAACTACTGTTGTCAAGTCAATAATGCAGTCCTGGGTCCAAATTTTCAAGTCTACACATCAATGTAGCAACCATAAGAACAAATCCAAGATTAAGCAATGCAGGTTCATTTCAAGTGCTGTCTAAATTTGAAATAAAAGGGAGGCCATTATCCACTGTTATGTCACATCTGAAATTCCAGATACTCATCTATCTCCATCACATGGTTGCCGAGGTAATTTGTATTATTTTAACTTAAGGGCATTAATCACATGCACACGCACTTTTGTTCATTACACGAGACAATTTCATTCGGAAGCATGTGAATAGTAGTGTCCATTATTAAAGGGATGTACAGTCAAGCAAAGCTCTATAGAGTCAGATAAGTTGACTTTCACTGTTTGGTGAAAAGAGCCAGAGGCAAGTGATCTCCCTCTCAATGTCAACTGCAAACCTTGGACATAGATTATTCAAGCTTCACTGGAGACTTGGGAGTCATATGAGACTTTCATTAAGGGTTTCTCAAGAGTACTTTCCATCTCTGCCCCTAGGGAATGGTAATCATGTCATTAATGGTGACTTATAAATAGTCTAAACAATGTTCTATGTCCATTTCTTGGGCATGTTTTATGAAATCAGTTTTTAAGACTCCTCACAATCTTTTGATGTACAGATGAGTCTTTCAATTAATTAAATATGCAACCGCTTCTGTATGCCGTGATACATAATGCTATAGCATTGTTATTGGCTTATTGATAATGATTACAAAGTTGCATGAGTTTTACAAAGTAGAATCAAACTTAGCACAATAACCAGAAAATATTATCACCAAAACTGCATTACATTTTAAATATTATATCTTACCAATGTATGATCAGTAGTAGTGCTGGAAATTGAATTGATTTTAAGCTTTAGGACTGATTCTGGTGAATGATTAAATTGATTTATTTTACTTTTAGAATAGATAACTATTTTTATTCCTCAACCAAAAATTTGTCAAATTATTTTGCTTCTCACCTGAAAGGGACCTACACATATCTGTAGGAGGAAAGGGACAGAAACCCATCAATTATAAGTACAAGTTTTTCAAAAATTAGTTTAAACAAACATTAATTTTTTACAGTTCTTAATGAATCAATAATTTCTTTATATTATAGTTGATTATGAAAGCTCATAAAACAGCACCTGACCACAAATCTGCAGCCAAATCACTGTATATTTTGATTAATAAAAACACCACTATTTACCATTTATATTATTTTAATTCTACATAACTCAAATAACAACACCACTTTCTGTGGTTATGGGTTTATATATAGTGCTTTATGCAAAGCAGATTCTTTAAATAAATAGATGAACCCTTACTTGACATCATAAGCTTGTTTTTCTTATAAGCACCAGCATATTTACATGATAAAGATTTCACTGATCACAGGCATGATCTGCACAGTATGTCCACTGACAGTCAAGCAACCAGTCTTGACAGCCAGACTGATTTCCTGCCCAGTCTCTTTATTAATTAATTTACAGTAGACGCATTCACCTATATGCACTCAAATATTTACAAGAATGACATGGTGGATCAGATTGCAAACTCTTGATGAGCTGTAGCTGGCAAGGAAAAGTATCTGAATCATCTATCAATGAATGCTTAAGGGCCCTAATCTGCACAAGAAGGTTTTCTAAAAAGGGGTGTGCAAAAGTAGCAAAAAAAAGTAAAGCAAAGCAGTTTAGGTAAACTCTTCTCCAAAACAAAAACAAAATGCAACAAACTCAATTCCCTAAACAGTCTTAAATGCATTTATCAGTATTAATATGTAGTTTTAATTAAGGTGCACTTTATATTACAAATATTAGTAAAAGTACAACAACAAATATAATTAATGCAGTTTAATGTGCGCACATACTTCTATTTAACAAACTGATAAATCTCTAATAATGTTTTATACTCAGTTCATTTTTTATGCCTCTAAACAAGAATTTGGCCCATCAATCTAAAGACTATAAAACAGCTTTATAACAAAACAAATCAAAAGAAATTTCAAATTTTTTCATAATTAACAAAATATTATGATCGTCACCATTATTATTATTATTATTATATACTTCACACGCGTAAAGGCCTTTTGCACGTCTAAAGAAGATGGTAATACAGCAGACATTCAGAATTAAAAAAAACAGCAAGGCACAGTCACTCACAAAGCCCATATAAATCTTTGATGTTAAACATCAGCAAGTTACTATTTAAAATGAAACATTTTTAAATTATGGAGATATTTTTGGAAAGTTAAACGCATACAAGTTCTCTCTGTTGTGCTCAAACAAAATGTTTCTGGTTTTATGTCCATTCTTACAAACAAGACAATTACCAATTTAGGAAAAGGAACATTTATAAGTAAACAACAGAAGCGGTAAGTCACGCAGAGTATGTGGATAAATGGTTTACTCTTTGGCTGATGAATCAACCAAGTATGTATGCTTTGCCATAAGCAGTTAACAGAAACAAGCAGCAAAGATTAAACTGGAGAGAGAACTATCGGCAAAGGGGAGGGGGTCACTTTGTCATTTACAAACAAGCAACAACCTTCTGGCATTCATCATAAAATCGAGGATTATCCATCTATGCAGCAGACTGCATTACGTTGTGCCAAAAGGCCCAACTCCTCCTCTCCATTTTTAGACAGACCTTTTACTTGTCAGTGAAAGTCAAATTCATCACCAGCATCAATAGTGCACATGCTAAGCACTCTGGGAATGATATGGAACTGTGCACAAATTTATATATAAAAAAATAAAGTATTCTCATTTAAACAGAGAGCTGTTTGATTAATTTCCTGCACTTTATATATATAATTTTTATGGTATAAGAAAATGGTAATAACATAGTTTTAATCTGAGAATGATAAAAACAAAAACAAAAAAAACCAAAAAAAACCATAAATATCATACTTCCACTGAAAAAAGAAAAAAACTTTAGGTATTGATATCAACTGCCAGTTAAATATCTAATGAAGTTAAGAGCCAAACGGTTTTAAATTTTATCATGAAACTTTCCTCTTTCCTTTTAATGAACCATAAGACAGACAGATTGATTTCCATTACTACTTCTTCATCAATACAACAGATCTTCCATTTTGTGCCCTATGGAGAGAGGTCTCAAAACATAAAAAAACAACAACAACAAAAAAGAAAACCATAAAAGCAGCTTCAAAAATGTCCTGGCACTAACATTTTCTTGTGGTATAGCATTCGAATAATTTACATTGAGCCCATCTTTAATTTCTCATGTTGTGAAAGTGAACTTTCGATATAAGACCCCAAACTAAAAATTAAGCAAAAAGATTTTTAAAATGGAAAAAAGTAATAAAGAGTAATATATTATGCAAGTACAAAATCTGTTAGGTCTAAAGTATTAATTGATTTTAAACACATGCCAATGTTCAGCAGAAGAAACTCCCTGGTTTCAGGTTTCCTAAATCATTTTCTAGATATGGAAAGAAACTAAGAGTGCCCAGAGGACACTTATGAAGCCAGGTGGGGGTGGTAAAAAGAATAAGAGGAAATTATGCTCAAGAGGTACGCCAAACTGAGACGATGCCAAAAGGCATTCAAACTCAGCCCCTCAACCTGAGAGGTATACTACCACTGGATTGCCACAACTATCTTGAAATACCAAAACTATATTATATTTTCTTTCTTGTAAATTAAATAGGACCAACTATTTATTTATTTGTATATTTGCCATCTGCTTTTATGTAATAATAAAGGAGTTTCTGAATATTTTTTTAAAAACACAAAGTTAATGACTTTCTGGAAATCATTGACATTGGGATTTCTGTCAGTGAAGTAAATCCAGTAGAGATACAAGAGCAGAAAGCTCAGTGGTATGTGTACACCATAGATGTTGAATGGAAACTGCCAGCCAACACCTAATAAGTTCTGCCGGGAAGATAAAAATGCAGTCGCTTGCACATAGTTGGTTATCTGCAGCATGCGTGGAAAGAACCTCAAGCAAGCAGCAATGTGTTATGAATTTCATAATCAAATAAACCACTGATAAACTATACTACTGCCTGGAATAAGATTAAATTTAGAATTCCCCATCGCCTTAGTAACATAAGTAAATGAACCTACATTCCAGTGATCTCACTTGAGAATATCTTTTTTTTTTTTTTAGTGCAATGATATTAATTTACAGCAGATGATTATTTTGCAATAGGTTTCTAGGGTTGTAAAAGCAGCCCCAGAGCTGGTCCGCTGACCTCATGACCTGACCATTACCTTTTTTTATAACCCAAAATTTTGCCACTTAGCACAAAAAATGCAAAAATGAAAAAAAAAAAAAAAAGAAAAAAAAAGGGGGGGCACCCCCTTCAGTTTTTTAAAGTAAAAGTTTACTTACATTTACCCCTAATTTAGGTCCTAGAAATAAAATACAAATTTACAGCGCAAAATTAGCTTTGAATGTTTACATTCAAACTCAGGATAACCGTAAAATATGGAAGGCTACATAAGAGTTTTAATCAGCACACATCTCTTCATTGTAACTTTGCCTTTATTCAAATTAACTAGTCAGTAAAACCGTTCCTTACATTATTAACCGCCAACCAACCAACCAACCACTCTGTCCATTCAGGATTGGTGCTATATCCGTTAAATGTGTTTGGCATACCTCCCTGGCATGGTTCACCCACCCTCTCTCTTTTCTTTAACAGCTGGCCATGTGGGGGCCCATCCACTTGAAGTTGAAGTGCTGGACCCCACAAAACACACAATTGGCAACACTTTCTAGCAGACAACCACAGCGCTACACCCTCCCCACTCACCAGAGTTGCCTCCCTTATAAGTATTGGTTTACAAAAGTTAAAGGAAAAAAAGTTTCTATTGAAAAGATAAATTTTATTTTTACTAAAATTTTCTAATAAAGAGTACAAACCATTTCTAGTTAGCTTTAATCCTCAAATCTTTAAAATTATTTCTCATCCAACCAAATGGAAAAATTCAGCAAGCTCATTGAGAGGGAGAGAGAAAGATTAAAACCACCAAGATTTTAAATAGCAACAGCTGTGTAATTAAAGTGCTAATAAATTCAAGAACCACATTGTTAAACATCGCCTCTTTGTAACAACTATACTATATTATATTATCCATGGGCACTTTTCAAAATTGGAAACGTTCTGTAAGTTGTATAATACAGTAAGCAATATATGGACATGTCTCAAACCTGCTTCCCTGTAGCTACTATATTATCTATGGGCAATTCTTAGACTTAGAGGCCCTGTACAAGTAGTAATCACTTCTAGCCTCACCTTGGTATATTACAATCTCAATATGAACCAAACTCTAACTGTACAAATTTTAAAACAAAACAAAACAATACTCTTCAATGTTGGGTTATGTATAGTGTTTTCATTAAAAGTCATTAGAAAATAACCAAATCATGACTAACAAGGTGATGAGAATCTGTAGCAGCAACATTTCAGTAATAACATATGAAAGCTTCTTATATTTTAGCCTTAAGAATAACTCAGGTGACCTTTACCATTTATTTGTTGTTGTTTTTAAATTGAATTTTGTTTTCGTGAATGCTCGCCACTTCTTCACCTAAGGTGATGAAGCAAGCTGAACCTGCCTTTAAGACATATTAACAATTCATGTGATGGAGAGAATTTCATTTGAGAACAAGGTCCCCAAGATGTAATGTGTTAATGGACAGCCATTGACCAATGGTTAATTTGATTTAGCAGCATTTGAGTGCCAAAAGATTATTTCTAAGTAGTACAACTGTAAAATGGGGACAGGTTTCAACAGAGGAACACAGAAACAGCTGAATGTTCTACTTTGTTTTCTTCAAGAAGGGCTTGAGAGGTCTCCTAAGTAAAAGATGAATATTTGTGAATATACTCTTTAATAAATTTTATTTGGCAAGCATTAGAAAGAAAGAAAAAAAACAATTTATAGACTCTGCTGAAATTTGAAAGACAACAAATGGAACAAATCTTGATAGGATAGAGAAGTCTAACTTTTGTTTTGTATAAGCCTTGGTTGTTAATGCGAGCAAGGATTCTTTGTGGGATAATGTCTCCTTTAAACGCTATAGACATAGCTACAAAGAAAGTCAGAATCCAACAATACCCTCATCCTCCCCCCAGCTTGAGTTGTTCTTGGGACAGACTCCATATTTCTTGGAGGTGTAATGCAAGTAGATTATCCTATATTGCAGGGTAAAGTTAAAAATAATTGATATTCATTTTAAAAGCGCATAAAATAATTATCAAACATCATACTAGTGCAATCTCCAAGAAATAAAACTCTAGAATTATGGGAAAAAAAAAGAGAGCTTTTCCATTAAAAAATTCTACTAGTAACCTGACATAAATAATTCTGTTGTATGATCCAGGTCACTTTTGAAATTAAAGACTTAGTAATATGTTTGGGCACATATATATTGTTTTCTTGTTTTGCTTTCATTAATTTTCAGATTTTTAATTTAATAAAATATACCACAAATCTTTATCTAAGGTGGTTTCATGTCTAAATGAGTTGTCTACCAAATAACCATCACTAAAGGTAAATGCTGTGATTGAAATTAATCAAAACACAGTAAGATAACTAGCTGAAACTTGCTGTCTTTATAGATGCATTAGTTTGTTAGTCAAACAGCACTACTAACTATTCTGTAATAAATCATGTTACAAAAACAAACATACATAGCATTTTAATATTAGCAATGTCCACAAATTTAGTGAAATCTCCTGTTTGCATTATATATTCAAAGCATGGAACCAAGTAATAGTTGTTTGAGTGTGGCCTGCAACATAACATACAATCTGAGAAACACACCTGTATCAAATCAGAAACTACATTAAGACTATAGGGGCAATGTGTTTCCACAGCTAATGGCAATTCTGAACCAGAAAAACTAAAAGGTAGGCATTACTGTGATGATATATATATATGTGTGTGTGTATAGCCAGTACAAATACCACAAGGGAAAGAAGGTAAGTTTGTTTTTTTTAACTAAACAGAAATTACAAGATTCAGTTGTTTCCCCTTTCTCTATTTTTACTGTGACGAATTACCAAATAGAACAGCTAAAACTTGGCCTTTACACACTTGAGTTCAAACTAACCGCATACTGATACGGTTTAGCACCTTTGTTTGGTTTTTTTTTTTCCCAGCTACCAAATAAATAGGAAACTAAATAACAATAAGAAATTAAAAACGATATCTGATCTGTAGCGTAATCTGTTCTAACAGTCTCACCTGGGAGCCTTGCTCACAAAGTGTGAAGAAAGATTGATTTAAAAAAAAAAAAAATATATATTACTAGGTTTCGCATTGTGTTTCAAATCCTGTGTGTGTGTGTTATAAATCAAAATGACTCAAGATAGGATTGTTTTCACCTGTACATAGGACATCTTGTTTCAAGCATAACACTAATGTGACTTATTTTCCCACTCTGGCATATTCGAGAGAGACTAAAAGCATATGCTGCTACACTGATTTACATTAGTGAATGGCCGGTAAAATTTGATAATTGGGCATAAAACTACCAACAATGTTGGAAAAAAAAGAAGAAAAAAGCTTAATAATTAAGTGCTCATCTACTTTTTTAAAAAAGGTGTGATTAATAGTATTAGCTTCAACTAAGTTTCATTGCTGTGACCTTGATGCTTTTCAGGATGTCACTGACCCTATTTTGATTTTCCACTATATCAACGATTTATAAAATAATAATAATAATAATAATAATAATAATAATAATAATAATGTAAATATTGATATAACACCTGCTTTGAAATAAAACAAGCACAAATTTCTAACTTGATTTTTTTTTTTAACTTATAGACTTTGAGAATGAGGTTAGTGTTTCATGTACATTGTTCTTTCAAATGTACTTAATACTGATATTCTAAGTAGAGCTGAATATGCTGAGGTAGTATCAAGAGACTTAATGCTTCAGGTGTCCGCGTAACCAGAGACAGCTTCCTGCCTCATAAAAACCGAAACTAAAATCACTGGCACATTCAAAGTTGTTTTGCTTAATCCATTAAACACAAATGCTTCCATGCTAGAGACTCTTTCAACAAAGGTTGTGGCCGTCAAAAGGCTAGTAGACATCCTAAAGAGAAACAAAGACCGAAGATTTATTTAAAAATCATGCAACCAAAGGGAAAAGTATGCAGTAGTAGTGTGGCTAGAATCTAAAGATTTTAAAGAGAGAGAGAGAGAGACACAGAAAAAAAGGGAAAACAACTTCATCATTTACAAGTTAACGGGTTCCAAGTCTGAAGGCCTTGGAAAAACAATTGCACAACGTTCCAACCACTAGTTCCATTCTTCACCCCTTACTGGAGATTGGTCTTGACAGTTTGCTATTCGGGGAAGGTATTAGAATAGATTTGCGTATATACTAGGAATTAGTGTGCGCTAGGATTTAACTAAAAGTATATAACAAGTGAATAAAAACAGAACAATGAGCCAACCGTTTTTTTTTTTAAATGGGGCAAAGGGGAAGTGGACAAATTCACATGCTGAATCCTTACTACAAAAGATGCTCAATAAAGAAATCAGCAGCTTATAGCAAATTTCAACACCAACAGTACACTAATCCTTAGTGAAAAGTGTGATGCCTCAAAAGTGCAAAAATAGGATCTTCAACTTTTAAACAAACCTAAAGTAGCTTTGAGCTTTGCCAAGCAGTTTAATTTTCATTAAAACCCCAACAAGTGAACATTCTTAATAATGAGCTGTAGATTCTTCTACTCACAATGCGCGATGATAATTAAATACATACATGCATAAACATCAAAGCCAAAGTTACACTAGACTAATGGAATAAATGGAATTTGCCGTTAAGGCATACACCAGTCTCCATAATGGAAACTACTTAGTTGAGAGAGAGCATAGGACCGTGGCCCTGTGCCAGTGTCTGCTGTGCCACAAGGAGAGCCAGCACTTGCAACTTTGGTGAGAAAATCCCAACTAGAACACTTCAGAGTACCAAGAGAAAACCAAAGATGCAACCGGCTAGTGAAGGAGAGAAAGATTAAACTGGGTACGCCAAACTAACCAGATCCCAAATGGCAAGTGAACTTGAGCCCTCAGTGTTGGCAGAACAGCAGTCTATCCGCTAGCCGCCCAAATTTTCTCTACACTCATTAATGCAGAAAGAAATTGTACTCTTTAAATAGTTTATAGCATCTTCCATAATTGAT
Source organism: Nautilus pompilius (assembly GCA_018389105.1). NCBI lineage: Eukaryota > Metazoa > Mollusca > Cephalopoda > Nautilida > Nautilidae > Nautilus > Nautilus pompilius. Next base: position 162,183 of record JACATO010000690.1, read on the forward strand.
TTCCAAATCGCTCTATTGATTACGAATGACAAAATTCAGATATTTAAGTTCATTCATAAAAGTTTCTCTTCATTTAAATTTCTTGCTGCCTCTTACTGTTGCAGATGCCCAAAACTGTCCAGGATGAAAACAGAACATTCATTAACATCAAGAGGCAGGTTCAACACAGAAAGAGGAAAGAAACAAACCAGCTGTTATTTAAAACTCAGCTAATTCTTCTTGAAGTACTGTATTTTTAAAGCAGCATTTTCTTATTGAATTAAAAATCAAAACACCACCACTCTATCCCACACAAATGTATGAGTCAGTCTGGAATGTTTAATGGAATCTGAACTTCTCTAGTATAGTGAAGATTACTAACCACAAATATTCATTTTTGTATTCTATGACTTTTTAATGCTTAGTTCAATAATACGGCTTGATATAAAGATTAATTTGCACTTTCTCTCTATTTTTCCCAAGCACTGAAGGGAGGGAGCTCTCCCACATCTTCAAAATTCATTGTACATCGAGGAATGGATATTAGTAAATCCATTAGACTACTGAGTAGAAAGCAAAAAAATAAGTTCCTCTTTACCTTCTGGGGCACTGGTATTTGTTGAACTGTTACTATCTTGATAGAGTCATAGATATCAGAGTAGAGGGAATGGTTGGCGATAGCTTCTTTTAAACCAATCCACAGAACAAATGCTTCTGATCATGTTTTTTTTTTTTTTACACTGATTATTACAACAGATAACTTATGTAGTAGCGGTAGACTGCCCAACTGTCGGTTACCAGACAGCTAGATACCTGATTAAAAGCTAGTTGTACATTTGCCTCTGAAACTCCAAGAGTATGCATCTGTTGTTCATGCTTGATGAAAAACAACACCATCTGTAACCGCAGAAAAACATCGAAAGAAAGCTGTCATGACGGCTGGCAGTTTTGCAGTAATGCCAATGCATATTCCACGAGAAACAAACAAGGACCTGGCATCACAACCAAATTTTGTAGTTTACCGATTGCAAAGCTTTAGTTTGATGGATTAGCAAAATGGAAAACTACCACCTAATGCAAGATCAGAGCCCACTAATCTTCTGCTAATAATGCATCACCAGTTTTTTTCTATTTTTATCTGCCGTTTCTTGCACAGTTTATTGTTCAGAGGTCACCCCTGCTTTTAAAAAAATTGGCTAGACCAACACATCTGCTTAACAAACAAATAAAAACTGCATTCCCGTTCCACGTTGCCCTTGCCAGGTAATCTTCTTTCTTCTTCATGGTTTCAAAACACTACAGGGCAACTTTTGTTTAATGGTCAGATGGAATGATTTAACTGGTTTTGGCTATAACATCTGCAATGTAAAACTGAAATATGGATGCCACAAACAGTAAGTGAAGTTATGAGGTCGCACCCCTTAGGAAGGACATGGAAGATTTTTTGCATCATACACCAGCTGTTCCCTATGCTCAAAAGACCAAAAGATAAAAGAGGGAGAGATAATATTTACTAAGCAGAGTAATTCATTAACTGCATGACCAGCAATGATCAGCTAAATAAATTCATGACTAATGGCTTCCTGTCACTGACCAAATGCAAAGCATAATGGTTTTGTTCTCTTACACAACAGGAAGTCATTAGTTGTTTGTTGTTAGAACTAGTAGCCTGTTAGGCTGGTTTTAGCAGGGGTTCTGTCAAATGAATATTGTAATCAATGAATCCAATTTAGAAAGAAAACAAATACAACATTCTGCTGAACATAATAGATGATACTCATTAAACTTTATTGCTTGCTGATCATCTCTCATATAGTGGAGAAATAGAAGACCAGCAACACTGCATTTTTAATGCAGAGAGGAGCCTGTATCAATAATTGGAGTGATTTTCATGTAATTCTATGATGTAGTGAACTTCCTTGCTGTCAAAATTATACTAAATGGTTAGAACTACGAATTTGTATCACTCAACAAAAAAAAAACAAACTAAAAAATAAAAGTGAAATAATAAATTTTTTTAAAAAAGATAATTTGGAAAGGAGCAACTGCTGCATTTGGTTACTTCAAAAACAATTCATTTTATGTTTCAAGACAACTGCTTAATGCATTAGAAAGAGAATATGATAACTATGATGTAAAGGAGAGATGAATGAGCAAATTGCAAGCCCAGTTAGATCCGTAATTCCGATCAGCTGAACATCTGATATGATCAACCATTTGATCCACAAAAAACTGAGCAGTGCAGGTAAGCCTTACTTCTTGCTACCTCACATTTTACTACAGTGGCTGACTAGAGCTTACGATATAATTAACTCAGACCATAACGGAAAATTAGCTGATTTTTGATAGGACCTTGATTTCTTTGCAGCTTCGACGTACCGTGCAAGGGTGGTGATCCATACATTAACATATTCATGTGCACACAGACACCTTTCAAAAATTCACAGAGAAAATATTCAAATTTCTACTTTTTCTTAACGAAAATGTTTGATAACAATCAAACATCAACTCTTTGAAGATTCTAGTAAAAGTACTTTCAGACAATGTACTCTTTAAAGTTACAACTGACACCTGGTGTTCCCAGAGAGAAGAAAAAAACTTTTTTTTTTCCCCAATTATTTCAAACTGAAATTTTATTTCTTGATTCTATAAAGTTCTAAGTGGCTAAACATCTGACATTTGTGTTTCCAAAATAATTGCCCTAATTGAAGGATCAGTTATGAAACTTATTCTGCCATTTCATTACTTGATTGTGTTTTGAAATAGCTATTGTTATAGAAAAATGGTAACAATTAAACAGCTGTGTTTGTCAGTAGTGCTGTTCTGCTTCGGCCCAGAGCCATTGCCCCACTGCCCCCAGACAGATACTTGCCCATTTATGAGTAAAGAGCTGTTTAGCTTTTCACTCATTAATGATGCAGCATGGTAAATGTTTGCTCATTAATTCAGAATCCCCCCCACATAAATAAGACATTTTCATCAATTGCTTTACACTTTCGAGTCCCAACTTCGATACAAAATTTTTGCCACACGCACGCGCAATTAGCACTTTGGAGATTTCCACTAAATCACCCCATCAGTCGAGAACGCGCGCCCATCTAAAATATCAACATCTAATCTCAAGCCATATTTCACGTCATAACAAAACATAAAAATACTTTCCTGCACGAAGAATATTTCATGTTTTCAGATGACAAAGAGGACATACCGAATGATGTTTTTCAGCATAGAAATGATGTAGGCCTCTTTCTCTGTGCACAATTTGTGCACAGCGCATTCAAAAAGAAAATAAACACCAACCCGACTGTCGTAATAAATCAGGTTTTGCTCAGATAGTTGGAAGTTTCATCACAGTAGGAATTTTACTATCACTGTAAATCTTGAAATATTAAAGGAATGATTGTGATTATGCCTGTTCAAAGGAAAACACCCTCCAACTTTTTCCTATGGCATGTTTCAGATATTTGGAATTCTGATCCTCAAATCGGAATATTAAAAGTCCCCCAACTGCCCACCATGATATCCATTAGCATTACTTGATCAATTTATCAGGGCTCTTAGAAAATATGTATACAGACAGTAAGATGTGCTACAATTCCTTCACATTGGAAATGTGATCACTTTCTATCAACAAAATATCCTGATGGAATAATTCGTTGGTAGTCCACAATTATGGCTGCCATTGCACATAAGCCCTTCTAGCAATTTGTCTTTTTTATATTCAGTGCCAGTCAGATACATTTATTCGCATTCATTATTTCATTTGATTGTCATAAATTGTCAAAATATACCTGTTAATCACTTTACGAGGGCCTGTGCCCCCTTTCAGACTTTGACCTAACCAACCACACAATGCGGCAGGCAATCCCTGTGGCACTATATGTACATCACGAACAAGCACATTTGGCGTCAGTCCAAAAGATGTAGGGAAAGGTAATGACATTACAGTGCTTGAAAGAGGCATGGCAGTGGACGCACATCTAGCAGGTGCCACAAATGCCAAGAGTTTGTAAACTGTCTCCAAAACACTGGTCATCTAAATTTATCAGCAATGACAAAACAGGGAAGAAAATTTCTGTTGTGATAAAGGCTTTGTAGCTCCAAAGAAATCAGAGGGAAATTAGATAATAGTACAAACCAACCATCATACCTTGCAAACAATGTTGCAACTAATGGACTATAACAATGAGGAACCACTGCATAAACCAATGATCACAATTACCAGCATAAAAGGACATTTCTTTTTGTGTATGGAGTGCAGACATTGGACTAAAGAGCAACAGCAAAATGTTGTGGTGTGGTCCAATAATGCTCACTCCTCTCCTCTCAATTTTTTTTTTTCACAGATGGGAAAAAGTATTGGAGAATACCACAAAAATCTCTCTACTCTTGTGGTCAAATCATGAGTCGACTGTTTTTCTGGCATATCCTGAGCACCTTTAAAAAGGCAGAATGAATGCCAAAGCTTACCACAGCATCTTTTCTGATCAAGTGCATCCAGAATGCTTCATATGCACCCTGATGAGATGACTACAATGCTCCCATCCACTATACTCATATCATGTATTCATGGTTTATGGCCAGCAAAATCCAACTGAACATCTGTGCAAAAAACTTGAAAGACACATTTGTCAATACGCTCCTCTGCCTACCTTGCTCCATACATCGCACATAATATAGACTGAATAGGTAAATATCCCCCAAGACACCTTTTCCTTGTGGATTCTGTGCCCTTGTTGTGTCAATGCTTTTATTTGGGAAAATCGTGGCCAAGCTTGTTATTATGTATAGATTCCTAATAAAGTAGCCAATCAGTGTATACATATATTTGACACACACGTTAAGCTATTATTTGTAATAGTGCCTATAGACAGCTAATTCAGGCATTTTCCATCATCACATTACCAGTAAAGGAATCAATGAATCCACATATCAGCAATCACTCTTTGTTACCTTTATAAAGGCTTAGTCCCAAGAATGACCGTTTTGGAGATGATTTTCTCTATAGTTGGTAATATGTATTAACTAACTGTTCAGTAAACATTTCTGTAGTTCTTTTGGGCACACAAAGAAGTATTGTATAATGCCTATATAAAGGTAAACTATTGTTTATAATGGCAATATATTGCACTGCCTGAACCAGTTTCACATACCATCAAATGCATGTATCTGATATAACTTCCTGCTTTAAAAAGTATTTCTTTAGACATTAAGTAATTTCACTTGAACTGAATTGCTTATATTCAAAAAAATTTTTTTCCAGCATGTGACTATTTATATATAAATAACTATTTAGATACAACACTATTAATATAATATGCATAGTGTGAAAACATAAAAGGCATTGCATCTTTAATTTAAAATCAACAAATGATCATGTGATGTTCTGAATTTTGAAGAGCAAGCAATCTGAAATCCCAAATTCAGCAACAGAATGCAATGATCTACTTGTAATGTTGGTTCTCTTCAGATCTGATTAAGTTCTTACTTTTCGCAATTAAATTCTCAAGGGACATCATTAAAAAACTGACTAGCCTCCCTTCATTCTCAACCAAATAGCTTTTCTTGCTTCTCTTCCACTGAATAGCATTGTACTTTTAAAGCTTCACCACCCTTGATGTACTTTGATTGCCATGCAAGTTGTATCTGGTTAGTTCATTAGTATCAAATGATTATAGGCAAAAATTCTTGTTACTTGGAATGACCAATGTTTGAAGGTTAGTTCAGGCTTTTCCCCATCGTCTTATTATTAGCAATAAAACTAATGAACCTATCTTTTCGGCATCTCCCCCAATGTGGCAATCATCAGTGTTTATACTTTCTGAAGCGGTTATTTCTATTTTTTGGCTCAAATTGGTCTTAAACTTCAGACTGTTAGTTGCTCGAAATCCTGGATGTCATAATTTGGTGAAATCTATAGTCTGCTGCATGGCAAATATAACCACAGTAAGCATATATTGATCCATTTTGCAGAAAATTTTTGAGAAATTTATTTCCAACACATTCTACAAAAGTTTGTTTTTTCATTTCTTCAAAACACTAACATAATAGTCCAGACAAAAGTAATCTGCTAAATTAAAATTCTCTCCACGCCAGTAATTAAATACACATCCGCAAAAGTTTTCACTTTCAGTTAGAAGTGTTACTTTAACATTCCAGTAGCATAAGATTTCTATCAGCAATAGCTAAAGTAACTGGATTCTTTAATATCAGCAAACATTAAAATTAATTTCCAAAAAATATTATTTCTAGAATGTGAGCTGTGAAAAATTGGCTGCATAAATGTTGGTTATGTAACACACTTTATTAGAAGCTCAAAGAATTCGATTTCTTTTCTTCTATGATATCTTGATCTCACTCTCTGCCAGATGAGGTAACTTAATAGAACCTTCTTGGTGAGAATAACTCAAACGGCTTCATGTCGATTGATGTATGCTGAAAGTCAACATGACTGACCATATAAACACCGGGGACTGGACAGCCATCATAAATGTAATTAAAACGCTTCAGAAAAGATAAAAGTAATTCCACAAGCAAATACTTTTGCTAGCCTTCACAAAGTAGTTTTGTCTGAATGCATCAAAACCAATCAATATAAACAATCAAACAGTGGTGGTAAATTTCATGCTGCCACTGTAGGAATATTTTTATTTGAAAAAAATATGCATAAAAGTCACTAACTGTTGCAGGTTGGGGAAAGATGAGCAAATGCATTTTGTTGGTAAGTGATATTGCAATCAACAGTAAACTAATGATACAAACCTCTTCACATCTCAGCATGCAGAATCCCTAGACACAAACTATTTCTCAAGACAGCAATCTGATTTTACATGCAGCCTAATAAATAGCCCTTTCAAGTCAGTGAACCATTTAGTACTTTCCATTGCCCGAGAGAGAATCAACTGATTAACCCTAACCCTGCCTAGCTTTAAGAGTCCTTTGTCAAGATTTCACAAACCACTTTTGCATACGATTATATTTAATTACAAGAAAACTTACTGCAAAATAAACAGCACGCTTTTAAAGCCCCTGAAAGAGCAGGAGTCAGTCAGATAAGCTAGTAATATCCTTTCATATCTATGGTAATTGCACCCCCCCTCCCTACAAATTCAGTTGGTCCTCTTAGAAATTTTGGGTCAGGAATGGTTAACCATTTAAATGAACCTGTCTTTATCATCTAACATCTCCCCATGATAAAACAAGGTTTGCCTGTGATTGTTAATCAGTAAATATACTTTTTTTCCTAAATTTCTTTCATAAGATATATATACATATATTTTTTTAACTTACAAGGAATTTGTATACATTCTTTGTTACAATGTCCGTATGCTGCTGTACTTACAATGTACTAGTTGAAATTTTTGTCATAAAATGTGTTAGCACATCAACACACACACAGCCACCCCCCCCCACAACTGGCCATCAACAACAACCACAAGTCAAATGGCAAACAAGTTATGCTAACGAAAGCAATATTCGTCATTACAAAAACTGTTGTTGTTGTTGGTTTTTCTTAAAAACATTTTTCAGATTTTACTTTTAAAATTTGTGGGTTATTATTTTAGATTTAAAACAAAATTTAGCCAAAATCTGAACCACCTCTTTTCAGGTCCAATGACAGGAGCTAAACATGACAAAACAAACAAAAACCAATAATCTTTCTCCTTTATTTTTGTAAATACGACTAAAAGCATAAAAACTGCATAGAATTAACAAATTCATAAGTGTATTACATAACCATCAAGGATACTTCAGTCTCACCTTAAAGCCAAGCCTATGAACTTTGGTTACAAGCTAATTTAAAAAAAAAAAAAAAAAAAGCTGATTTATTTGCTGTCAATAAGAAATACTTCAGCCAAAAAAAAAATCACACAGATTTTCAGGGTCGTTATCTAACTTAAAAGATGTATCAAGCTAAATCACTAAGGTCTGATAACGCCATATTGCAGCATCATTACCAATGTTTACTGAACTCTGGATTTTCAGATGTTTCGGACAGTTGATAAAAAGAGAGAGAGGAAAATTCAGCCTGCTTGACTGGTTGCCCAGGTTGTTGAAAGGAGAGGGGCACTAAAACTGTGCTGAAGAATAATCTGGAAAGAAAAGCCAACAGAGATGATTAATGAAAAAGGCGCATGATCGGAATAGTCAATAGTGACTGGAGAGTTTTCAAAGCGATTGTTTTGTCAAATTAATTGAATTTCTTAAGAATAATTTATGATATTTAGTAGCAGCATACTGCAGAAAAAAATAGAACTTACTCTGCTGTGGTGCTGATGAATAAAGGGTCCAAGTTTGAAACCTAAAATAAATTATGAGAAGTAAAAAGCAGCAAAGTGATTTTTATTAAGTCAAACTGAAGGGAAATAAGAAAATCCTTTTAAAAACAACAACCCCAAACCTTATTCATTTCAAGCAGTAAACAAGTGATAATGATTTTATCTTCCTACATTTAGCAAGGAGTTAATTTTGCTGGATTTTGATAAGAAGGGTTAAAGAAATAACCACGGTTTCCAATAAAGATGAAAATGGATTTCTTGTCCAAAATTATTCCAGCATTGATGCTCCAGTCAGCCTGCCATAGTATAGCTAGCTATAAATAGAAAGAAAAAAAGTGTCACTAGTTTGTTTTTTTTCCTCCAAATTCCAGAAAGTACTCCCACACATATGCCCTACACTCTTCCAGCCAACACTCTTTTCATTCATATACATAACCTCTTCAAAATCAGCATGCTGCCATTATTAGCATCACATATTTACAGTATATTCAATGCAGTTTTTAGATGCTTGATCTCAATTATCCTCACATGCTACAAGAGATCTGTGCGCCACTACTAGTCTTGCAGTATATGCTTCTGGTGCTGGGTTTGTGCAGATGTTTCTTAGATAAGGGATGTGGATGCTGAGCCCTTCCTGTCAGCAGTTTTATATTTAACAGAGTATAGCCAAAGCAAACCTGCAAAACCCATTGGGGAGATGGGAGGAGTGTGTGTGTGTCTGTGTGTGATGAAACAGTCCATTAAATAAGGTCCTGGCCATTCTAGCCTGTGACACCCACACGCCTTGACTTGAGAAGGATAAAAGAAAACAGTAGCAGTCTTGTTCTTTGACTTCTATACCCAATGCTTCACCTAACCTCTGGATGGTGCAGAAATTTTAGAGACACGTCATGCATACTTAGACTTGGAATGCAAACAGTCATCACTTAGCAATTTGGTTTCAAAAAACTTTTAAGTAGTACAAATGGGCTGGTTGTGATATTATGCAGCTGATGACAAATCTCTTGCTTGACTGCAAAAGTGCACGTATTGCCACAGCATAGCCCATATAACACAAAATGGCAATGTTGCTGATACTCTGTTTGCTATACACTTTTAACAACATAATACCTTATAATGATAAAGAGGAAAGGTATCTTCTCTGTTTCCTCCTACTGGAGTTCATGGTTTATGTGAATCATATACCACCACAACTAAATTGAGGATCTGGAATTTTTAAATCAAGCACAAAAAGTTCTTGGGCTTTTCTCCAACTGATATAATTAATATTTATCTGTGACACACAAATACACGCAACCATGTTCTAAACATTAGGGAGAGAGATACCAATGGAAATAAGCCAAACTTCCATAAGTGCATATCTACAAATCAAAGAAGGGCATTAAAGGTAGAAACATGCTATTTCTGCAAGATGCAAGACAGCCGATATCTTTCTTTGTTCTTCAGTTAAGATAATTTAGTACACAACTTAGACAGGTTAAATAAACCAAACATTTGTGTAAAAGTAGGGCTTCATCTGTATAGATGAAAATGGTGGTGGTCAGTGTAAGATTATTACAGGCCAAAATAACAAATCAAGAATAAAAAGTTCAAAGTTTAAAAAAAAAAGTAGTATGAATTAAGTTATCAGTAAAAGCAAAAACTAAAAATTCTATTATAAATTCTAATATTAAATTGTGGTTAGTTAATTTTGCTTTTATTTTTAAGAAAATGAGCAGATGGTTTATCACAGAAACAAGTTTATGCTGGGTGTAGGATTCTAACAGCTGGTGAATGTTAATTATCCTCTATCCTATCTACTGAGAGGGGAGATTAGGAACCACAAAATTAAATTAATGGATAAGCAAAGTAAACAAAATCTGCAAACACTCAAGTTAGTCTAACTTCCTAAGAGTCTTCTGAAGTCTCAGACTAATCAACTGCTGACTTCAAACCCATCCTGAACCACTAACGTCTTTATATTTGGGGGAGAGGAAAGAGAAGTTTGGCAAAATGAACAGTGGAAGAAGATTATACTTCATTCCTGAATCCAAGGTTTTCATTTCATAGGGCCAGCAAAAATCTTTTCCAGAAGCTACTCTACCGACGAAGCAATGTACACTGCAACAATCTTTTTCTTCACTTCTTGCAAGCTACAAAAAAACATTACATACATCATAGGTTCCTTAAGCACTCCAATGCTTTTTTATCTTCTTCAGAGAAATCACTCTCAAGATATAAAAATGATAGTTTGTTAAAAAAAAAAAAATTACCATGGTATATAAACCATAATAGCACCCTATAAAAGTTGTTTTTCATGCTCATGCTAGAACCAATAATTGCGATCAGTTTGTCTACCCATAACTGGCACCATGAAAAATATCCAAGTTGTCATCATTCCACAACTTATGCATGAAATCATGTAATACTAGATAAGGAAACAAAAATCTAGTCCATAAACTGTATTTTCATTAGATCTGAAACACTCTCTTTTTTCCACCTACCTGCAAAATTCTCAACTACTCTACCTTTGACAAGATGAACATTATAACATTAAGAGTTAATAAAACAGAACTGATACTGTTAAATCCAATTAAAAGTATGTTCATTTAAGTTTAGTGGTTTAGAATTTTATTTTTAAATAATTTAAAATTAACATTTTTTAATGTCTAAAATCTAGGATATGGTTACAGCTCCTAGATGTCATCTATTTACTCAACAAAATTTAAAAAAAAAAAACAACAAAAAAAACTCTACAGGTGTATTAATCTTACTCCACAGTTCAACAAGTGATTGAAATATAAATCTTTAATACATTTTGGTAAACATAGTTTAATGAACCCATTCATCACGTCAATGATAATGAGAAAAGAGATGCTTCTTGACAGATGTCCACTATCAGCATTTCAATTTACTGCATGCAATTAATGTTACAGCAGGACCTGCGTTGTGTAACACCGGGCAAATTTACAGCACGATAGAAGATTAAAACTGTGCACAAGACAAACAATGAATTGTAGATCAGTAAACCGATGAGAATTTCAGGCCTAAATGAATATTATTAATAACCACCACTGCTGCTGTTCCACACCCGATAGATAACTCTGAACAGGAAGAGCATCGGGTCGGTCATTTATAATAAAACCAATGGTAGCGTAAATTATAAAAATAAATCCACATTCTTCTTAAACAGAAGAAAAAAAGAGAAGAAGAAGCAAGAAAATCAAGACTTCTACTTATTTAACAAAAAAAAATTCTACTAATTGTTAATTTTAGGCACTGATGTGCATTTAAATGTAATCAGATTTTACCTAAATATAAATAATTAAATAGCCGCATTTAGCTTTTTACAGAATTAACTGTAGAAAACATATGAGAGAATCAATCATCTGCTAGGAATCAGTTTCCTTCAATTAAAATCTATAACAAACATGGTTTTCAATCTCATGATAGAGTGAAATAAATTGTAAATTTTGTTTAAAGAACAAGCAAAACAAAAAGCAGTTTCCTCTTTTTTGTTTTATACAGGCTAGCCAGCGAGTTTTGTTGGAATTCAACAGGTTTTTCTTCTTCCTTCAAATTGTTCACCTCAACTGAGATGATAAAGAAAGAAAGAAGCAAAAATTAGCCGAAGACCTTTAAATTCTACCTGGAAATAGTTGTTTCTTTTTCTTCTTTTTGGACAATTGCAAAATGACTGCTGGAAAACATTTATTGACTTGCAGTATCGGCTAATGGATCTTCCGATCTTCAAATCAACGCAATGGAAGCACTTTCAAATCAGTTACAATCACCAGCTCACGGCATCCATGTAACTAATTCAGAAAAGTAAAGTTAAGCATCATAATTAAATGACATTTCTTTAAATTATTCAGCAATAATTAGCACGTTGTTTTTTTCTTTCTTTTAGCCCATAAAATAAAAGGCAAATATTAAAGATTAAACAAAAATATAAAACAAATGTTAAATAAAAACCATGGTTTTGTTTTCTCCATAACTCGGTGACCGTTGTCACGATATTTAAAGAAACAGCCTAAGGAAGAGAGAATCTTTGCCGTTTCTTCACGCGGTTTGTTTTGAAATTGGTGTTTCAGGTGAAAAGCAGTCCTGTTTCAAAAAGCTAACCATTTAAAGATAGTCATGGGGCAGCATGGTAATAAACTGCCGGGTTGGAAACCCAAGTCTAAATCCCATTCAGGTCAGGTCAGGTCAGCTCGATACGTCCATGGCATGGTGTCTTTTAACGCTACTTTACCAGCTGGCCACATTGCTTTCCGCATATAAAAAAAATGAAGAGCTCTAGTATTGTTGTGGTTTTCTTAGAAGCATTGGCAGGGGGCCCAACACTCCTGATTCCAGCAGGGATATTCTACAATACGTTCCTTCAACAAGAAGCCATTCATGTTTAATCCCATCTAATTTCTTTCTTAAAATTTGGTTAACGTAGGTGTGAATAGCAAAGCTAGAAATAAGAAATTTTGATATCTTTAAGCACGTCCAGTAAAGAAGAGAGAAATGTTTTAAATATGATGTTCGCAAACAGCAAGCTCGTAATTCTTTTTTTTTGCAAAGCTTCCAAACCAAAGCCATGCCGCAAGGAGGACAGCCCCTTTTTTGGTAAGTTTTGAGGTGGTAATAGAGATAAGATTTGGTAAAAACTCACAAGCTCCTCTACAGGTTGTGTGTACTCTTGTAGCTATGTCAGCAAAGTGCTGAGCGGATTCCCCAGAGACTGCTCATTCAATCCCTGCCTGGAGCACACACATCGCCCCCCCCCCCACACCCATGTACACGTTCTTTTGTGTGAAGAGATTAATTCATTTGTTCACGAGCAGGATGCTTTCATTTTTTTTTCACAAAAATCTTGTCGCCTGACTGAGTTTACTTAGACCTAACTTCCTAAAGAGTTAAAATGGTAATTTATTTACTTGTCAGCATGTAAAAAACAACAATATAAAATTAAATGCATACTTAATTTTAAAACATTGTGAACTCTGCATTTTAGTTTCTTTGTATTAGTCTCTCTCTCTAGTCTGTTTTTCTGTTTGATGTAATCATTTTATGATAATAAAAATGGTAAAAAAATTAATTCAACTAGTATAATGTAAAACTCTTATTTCACCTAATTTAAAACAATAAAAAAACAACAAAAGCTGTCAAACCTTTTTTTTATTTTAAACATGTAATATATCAATATATCATTATTAATATCTAATTTGCTCTAGGACAGACTACAGAAAAGAGTTTCCTCCCCTGTTCACTCTTATGACAGCCTTCCTTTGTTCTTTTTTTTTTGTTCGTTCTTACTAAGTTTAATTAAATTAAAAACTATAAAAATTGCAGAAAAAAAACAAACAAAAAAAGAAAAACAAAAACATTTTCAACTATAACAAAACACACAAAACAATGAAAATTCTATGGTGCAATACTCCTGAAAGAAAGGAAAAATGACAATCAAAAATTGGCAGATTTCCAGCAAACGTAGACGTCTTTAACATGGTTCAATGTACAATAGCAAAGATTACTGTTCATCAATTAATTCTATAATTAGGAGATTTTGTGGTAAAATTAACAGCATTTTTCGTAGCCGATGCTAACAGCCCCTCCTACTCATTAGCAAATGACAGTCAGAATACTTTAACTTAATACAGCTTGAGGAGCAAAAGAACAAAGCCTATTTGTTTTGTAGCTAACTAAAGATGTTTGAAATCATAGGTAAACAGTAATCATTCGAGACACGTGAGAGTATACAACGAAAGCGTTCGATTATTTGACACTTTAAATATCAGTTAAATTTATAAGATGTTAATAAAAAATGATTTAATGAAAAGAAGAAAATAAAAGGAGTGGGCACAAATCAGTTCTCTTGGTCATTGAAAATAATTACTGCATTATCCCCAAAGATAATGTTTTTGCTATGAACATTAGCAACTTCTCTCTCTCTCTCATGCGCGTGCACGCTGTGTGTATCAGCTGACTAGGTGAATCAGAAATGACACGATACATAGGGAATACACGCTAAATGAAAGTAACAAATGGCTGTGCAAGTCTTCAATACTCCGTATCTTCCATTCATTATATTTTCGGGTTCTAAACACACAAAAACGAACATTCAGCTACTTATTTGGGGGGCATCTTTTCTATTGGTTCTCGTACTATTGGCTAAATAAATGCAGCAGTGCCTGCAGGTGACTGGTTAAGCCAAGAACCACATCGTATGATAAACATTCACATGGGAAGTTTGACTCAAAAAGGTCATAAGTAAGTTAATTACTCTACATACTTCATTTGTTCTATAATTAAAAAGAAAGAGAGAGAGAGAGAGAGAGAGAGAATGCTAAATTGATGGGAGTAAACAATTCTCCCCTAATTTCTTTTTTTTCCCCCCTTTATTTTTGGTGCGATTTGTATTAGTTCACTTTGCTGCATCCCCTCCTGCCTACTGAAATTATTTGCTTGGCAGGCAGAGCAAATGTCAGCTAAACAGAATCACCAAATAAATCAACATCAGAGGAAAAAAAATATATATATTAAAGGCAAAATCCAACAATTTCCAAAATGAAAAACTAACTTAACTACCTCAGCAGAAAATTAGAGAAGTTAAAATAAAAAAGAAGCGAATATATCTCCCCATCATGTCAGAAAAAATTCCCTTAAAGAAAAACAAAGAATTCAAGAAAATAGAAATACACACACAATCTGTGATTCACCTGAAATGCCCCTTTTCTATTCTTTGAGAAAGAATTTTTTTCTAAAAATGATTTTATACGTAACCTTATTTGCTAAGACGGATTTGCTCTGTTACCATTGTTGAAATATGCTTTTACAAATATTAATAAAGTGGCATAATTAGCTGCTGAAAGATTGATGGAGCACCGCCTGCTATCCACGCAACTCTCACTTCACACAAACTTAATAACAACTAGAGTTTGAAAGATGCAGACATTACCATTTAGTGTGCTAGTGGAACTTTAATAAAACCTGGCCTAATACCGACAATGTCCACTGGACACAATGAATTGGCATAAAATGTCTGCCAAACAACATTTTATCTCGGTGTATACTTGATTTTTAATGAATTCATATCATAAAGAAATTGTGTGCCCTATTTGCTGTCACTGGCACTGTAAGAGGTTATGTACATAAAATTATTCTGACAATGGTAAATAATTGTAGCCATCAGATCCATTTTTAGAAGGGGAAGGCCAGAAATGCATTGAATTTGCTGGAAAGAATTTTTATCCAAATAAGAAAAAAAAAATTTTTAAGTGATACAGAAGACAAGATAAAACAACTAATTCTTTTACAATATCTACTGGAAATATGTTGATTTCGGTAATGATGCCAAAGCAAAGTGTTCATTTTAGACGACTTGTGAACCATCTTTTATCAAGATTGCGTTCATTTGTCTCCCCACCAACCAATTTATTTATTATATCCTTCCCATCTTTTAGGCACCCCCAGAAACAGCTAAACTTTATAAAGCTGGACAACAGTAGGCCGGCAATGATTCATAAGCGAATAGCTGTACCCCTCACCATGATATGCATGATCTTATTAACCAAGTTTGAGGTCTGTACGGACGAAAAGTAATCTGCAAATGCAAAATGAAACTGATTATGGAAAATCTAGCAGTCTGTACAGAAAAATATGGACGCCAAATGCCTAACCAATCAGAATGCGCCCTCATGCTGATAATCTAACCCGGTCATATAAATCACCCGTAGAACCGTAAAATCACTTGCCTTCAACTGTACTTGCTCTCTGGGCAATTTTATCCCCTTATTTACTGCAATTTAGAGCACAAACAGCAAGACCGATCAATCAAAAGCCAGCTGTACAGGATTTTGAACTACATGATTTTAGACTTGTGGAATCTAACTTTAATTTTTCAAATAACTTCAAGAAGCCTGCTAGTCGTGGTAAAAGATTAAAGCAGCCATGCTTCCCAGGACAATCCCCTATGAATACCGATAGAACAAAAATGGATTCTCTTCAAAGATCCTTACATAATCATAAAAAGGTCAAGTGAAAGTATAAAAGCCCAAACCAGCTTCATACAAGACTACAGTTTGGAAATACTTTGGATTTAAAGTAATCTCTAATGAAAACAGGCAGAGTGTCAACAGACACATTATGATATGTCAGAAGTGCTTGAGTGAGCTGCATCACATAAGAGAAACAACAAATGTAAGTGTTCATCTAAGATGACAAGATAAGTGACTTATTATAAGAGAAAACAATGAATGGATTTCTCTTGTACTTTCCACTTTTAGGCTCATTTTTGTTTCAACTTTAGAAATAAATCCTTTTTTATGCATTTTATTTTGGTACGTATCATATTGTGAGAAAGTGCAATCATTACAAGCCTACTCAACAACAATCAATCCACACACATGCCATGAAGCCGAAAAGTTTTTCTTTTTAAATGATGTATTTTAGATGCCACACCCTTATAATTTGTCACTATTGCAAGCTTAATGTCAATAGTTTTTACGCTGATTTTGGTTAAGTACAAGCTTCTATCAAACGTATTTACAAATTATTGCATTAATCGTAAAACTCTTTAACTGCTGTACAAGGAGGTACTTTTATTATTCTTGTTCAGAAGATTGTGAACAAGTACCTTCACAATGTTTTTCTGCCAATAAACCTAGTTGAAAGCACGTACGGATAAGCCAATGCTTAGTATAGGGCTAGACTTTTGATGGAAGTGGGTAGCTGCCCCAACCCTGTCACACAGCACCCAACATTGAAACGTTAAAATTTAAAAAAAAAGAAAAAAAAAAGCAATTCTTCACATATCGTCATCAGTTAATCTCATGCACAGAGTACTTCTTTCCATTTTTACATTTGTTCAAAGACGGGAAACATGTATTTCAAAAAAATCGGACCCATACATATTTTTGGCCAGCAGGCGCACAAATGCTTTCAAATCACCAGCATCTGAGAGTATGTGTGTGAGGCTGAAATACAAAGAAAATTTTACGGCTACAAATAAGGAAATTCAAGCAAGCATTATTTGCTGAATGCAATGCTTTATCCAGATTTAATCCAGCTCTCTGCTATTGGAAAAGGTTACTGTATGCAAAATGCCACAACCAGTAACAAAATATTAATAGCTGTCCATGTCATCACCATGAGGAAACTGTTTTGCAAAATACAGAGAAAAATGGTTTGGTTAGTTGGCGGGGGGAGATTGGTGGATAATGACTTAAGCATGTGTGCTGATTGGATGATTCTTCTTCTTACTAGTCAAATGGGTGTGTGTGTGTGTGCTATAATGGTCTTAATGATTGGTCCAGTGCAGATTAACTGTCAAGAATCTCGATGGCTTTTAAGCCGGGATTTTGTTTGAAACTTATTTCAAAATGCATACAATAAATCCAAAGAAAACGTTCACGTTAAATGATGTAGGCAAACAAAGCAGAAAGTTAAAAATAAAATAACAGCACAACACACTAATGTACTTTTCATAGCTGTATAGGAGAGAAACGAATCAATCGGATTAACAACAAAAAACAAAACAAAAAAAAAAAAAAACAGCAATTCCACTTCTTGCTGTAAATACCTTTGGCAAAGCGTTGCACTGCCATACTGCATCACCATTGAATTAACTCAATGCAATTTAATTCATCTTGCACTTAGTTTTCTGGTGAAAAAGGGGTCACCATTCATATAAAAGACCAATCTATAGTAATATATTTTAAAAAAAGGGAGGTTATCCTAAAACTAAATTTCAGTCAAAACCATGGTGAATCCCCTCCAAGATAGATTTTTTTTTTTTTGCTTACGAAGACTGACTTCCACACCCAAGCTTCAAAATTCGTCTGACCTGTTTAATATGGATAAACTTTAAAAAAAAAAAAAAATTAAGTGAATTACTAGCGTAGCGTAAACTCTCCAGTCTTCCGTTAATTGCAACTGTTATATCTAATTGTGGCTGCGAATTTCTTGTTAGAGTTACATATAAACGTCTGTCATAGTGCTGCATCAACTATTCGCTATGCTAACAGCTGTAGCAAAAACGTCAAGACGATGATACTGAACGTGGCAGAGGTCAGAGATGAATCAGAAAGGTTCTGACATCTTGCATGCTTACTGGCTGCAGAAACCAAAAGCTGAAGAGAAGCTATACTTCAGGCTGATGAGTAGCTGACAGACAGTTCAACATTTATTTCTCAAGCTTGCAGACTACAGGGAGCATAGCCAACCAGCACCAGATTGATCGGAGCATATCTTTATCATCCATGACAGTACAATAATCCTTGGCTGTATATATTAATGCCACTTGAAAACTCCATAGAATATATTGTCAGAGCGAGTTCATTAACTGGTTTTGCACATCCTCCTCCTGAATACCAAAATGGTTCCGGCAGACAGTGGTGTGAACGACTCATGCTGGTCATTCCAGCTTCTCCAAAATGGATTTGCTAAGTGAGGATGAGGAAAGCAGATGCTAAGTGCCAAACAAGGGCATAGCTTTGATCATGGATTAACCTGCTACAATGTTATCTGGATTCAGTACCATAAAAGAAACAGAAAATCTTTAAACTGATCCATAAACACCCTGCCATACAGAATTGGCCTATTTTAGAGATCAAAAATCAATTATAAAAAAAAAAAAAAACAGAAGGTGAACACCATTCTATTGCTGGAATTAGCAGCTTCAAGGAGCTTGGTTGCATTATTAGGTCTAGAATAGCTCGAACAACACTAAAGAAATACAAGGTGTAAGTCAGCACTTCTCCAAGTACTAATCGAGGCATGTCAGAAAGATCCAGATGTTGCTAAAGGTGCCCCTACTTTAATACCAACTGTGAAGATCTTGCAGAATACTACATATTGTGGTCAGATCAAGACAAGTAACCCTGCAAGGCAACATTGAGAAGTCACCAGTGTAGGCCAGCATCTCAGACAAATCTTACACATTCAATGACACAGTCACATGCCATAACACCAGAATTTTTAAAAAAAAAAAGAAAAGAAAAATGGGATGCATCCCAAAGAGACTGTTATGGCGATGGGCAGCACCATTTTAATCTGGATCACTATTAATGCCAATAAGACTGATTATCAGCAAATGCCATGATTCCCAATACTGCATTGGCATCATCTGAACCAAGTGTTGCTGCTGGCAACATTTCATGAAAGACCTTCACCAAGAAAAAACAATCAACCATGTACTTCAAAAAAAAAAAAAAAAAAAATTAAATTCATAAACTGAAGGAATTTTATGGTTAGGTGTTTTGAGTCCCATGACCAATTGACAAGTCTGCCACCACAAAAAACACTGCACTGATTATGTAGGCTTCTCAACAAACTCCATCCAAAACAGGAACTATTTTTGACAACTGTTACCTGATGATTAGATTACTTAAGGTTTTTCTGGCTGGGTGTCCACACAAGGTGTGTACTTTTGTGGATAAAAGATCTCTCTTTAATGTCGTAATGGGTAACTTGTGCAATTCTTTTAGTAAATGTCCAGAACCAAATAGATTATAATGCTCTTTGTGCAGAGAATAAAATAAAATCTAGATTAACTACATTGAAGGTAAACTGATCTCAATCTTTCCTTACCTGGATTAGTTAAGGTTTGTTTGCTTGCTTGATATATTAGAAGTACTCAATTTATTTACCCATGATGTTATATTATCTGATATAAATTGGAATTTATGTATGATATCAAGTGTAAGGCATGTATTAATAAATGTCTTCAAAAAGAGGTGACCCATAGCAAGTAGCCAAAAGCTTCATTCCTGATGTGTCATGTGATTCAAAAACTACATGGCAAACTCTGCCTATCATCTGAAGTTATTTAGACTGCACATACACTAAAGAAAGTTCTTAAAGACTGAGCAGCAGCTGAATTATACAAAACATATGTAAGAAAATCACTTCTTGCCCCTCCTCTCAAAAGGTTGGGTGGTTAATACAAAGTAATTCTTTTTTAGTACAATGCAAATGCAATGTAATAAGCAGTATTAATTAATACAAATGAGCAGTCATCATTTCACTTAATTGTTTTTAATAAGTTTCAAAATAAGATAAATCTCCAATTCACTAAATAATATATATCATCTATTGGCTGATTGTAACAGTCACCAATAAGGGTTGGTGTTTCTAGTTTTCATTAGAGTAAAATCTCGTTATAATGTTCATCAGGTGAAATGAAGACAAACAATATTCATTAGCATTAGTTAAGGTCAGGAATAAGTTTTTATTAAAATATACCTGTTATTAACAGACATTTTAAACTAAAAGTGTTTGTAGTTTAGTATAATTATTTATTAGATAAAAATATACCAACATTTTTTAAAAATTATTTTGTGGGTTTGAAAAATGAAAATTTTAATTCTGACTTTCCAATTATCTTTTATGCAGATTTAATTTGATACGAGCAAAAACTAATTGATGTGTTACCTGTGGAAATCAGATGGTTAGTTCAGGCATTTCCCATTACCTCAGTAACACACCCTGATAACAGATAGCAAAAGAGAAAGATAGGCTAATAGGGAACCAAGATTTAAGCTAACTAATAGTCTAGTTTCTACAGACGCATTTTCATTTAATGACAGGATATTTGGGAAGAGAGTGGGGAACAGTGGTTAAGGTTCAAATGGCACATGCAAAGTCAATCAAGGTTAAAAGAAAACTACAGAAACCATTTTAAAAACTGTCAAAATATAATGGCTTTCAAATACCTCATTCAGGCAATGCGACAACCAATACATTGCTTTTTCATACCAGTGGCTGAGTAAGAAGTTAGCAGTTAGGAAAGTGTTGTTTGTAAAACTGTTTTCACCTTATCCAGTCCTCAATCTCTTAGTAAAGCTTGTAAACTTAGCTATGTGTTCCAAATGCAGAAATGGAAGGGATCGCAATAGTGGCAGAGAGACTCTCAGACAAAGACTAGACTGTAACATCCAAAGTTGCTATCTTCATGGATAGAATCAATATCAGAGACAACTACTCCAGACCCAAGCAGAACAGGAACCCCCCCAACAATAAACAGTTTGAACAGACTTCAAGCAACAGCAAGAGAGACAGAATAGTAGTGGCTAAATAAACTAGGATCTAAAAAAGAACATGGGGAAAGGCCTACATCATAACAAGATTGAGCACATGAGAGGATATGGAAAATAGAAAAATTTAACTCATTCACCATAAGCTAAGTACTATAGGCTTCCCAGACAAGACCAAGTGACTGCATTCCACCACTGAACAGAACATGGTTACTTCAGTGAAACCAGGATCATATGCTCTACACAGAACTAAAAAACACAACAAAAACCTGGCTGACTAGCGTACCTTTACAGGTGAAGCAGGACAATGATGGAGTCTGGCTCCAGGTGGTGATGACGACACTTTATTTGGATGGTTAAAATCCAGATATAAGCACATGGGATGAATGGATGCTAAAGAGGAAAATTATCAAGTTTACTTAATGTCAGTATGATGGATTTCTTAACAGTTATGACTAACCATTTTAATGGAATTATCTCTTAGTCGAAATTTTACATAAAATCATCTTTTTGAACACACAATGTAACTCTGTACTTGATACATGTTAACCGTGCAACTCCTATTTTAGAAAATAAGGAACAGCTGGAAGTTGAAAGAATTCGTTTCAGTTGAGCATTTTCCATTCAAAGCAGAATCTTTAATATGGTCTTTCCATGTTTTTATTTTTTTTAAGATAAGCAATCAACATGAACACATGTTCATTGCTTGTTTTCAATTTTTTTTTTAAAATACATTTTGTAACAGAAGGAAAATATCTTTCCAAACCACATAGCAGGCCCCAGAAACTTCAAGGAAAATGTGTAACTATATAATACTTTGGTAATTCACTAAATGTAAAATATACATGATTATTGACACCATGTAAATGAAATGACAAATAAAGATGTAGCTTCCTCCCAGGCATCAAAACACATCATCAATCAAGATTTGCAGCAACGAGCATCTTTCTGCACAACAGGCTGTTTAGTTATTTAAAGAACAATGGACAGGTAACTGAAGAATAATGATAGATAATGTCTAAGAACTTTTATTTTGGACCATTTTTTTTAATCACTCAGCATTAAAGATTTTCTTGCTGTTTAAAATTCTGAGAGAGAGAAGAATGCAGTGTAGAGATGTCGATGCTGAAGTTCACTTCCAGAACTATGACGAATAAGCTTTGAACCCCTTATAACTTTGTTTTAAATACTCTAAGTATTGTTATTCCATCAACTACCAAACACACGCACAAAGACGCAGGGAAGTCTACTTGTGTGGTAACGATAAATCAGCAGGATGAAATGCACTGTTCTATCTTACAAATGTGTGCAAACTTTATGGTGGCTCAAAGCAATGCAGATAGTGAGAATGGTTTCTCAGCAACTTTGAAATGGCCAGTGACCACTAAGCAAAGTGATACACCCCAGGGTCTCTCTCCCTCTCTCTGGAGCCGTCACTGGATAACCTACACACATCCACTTAGAAAATCTCTGTCAGGGTTTTCTGTTTGAAAGTCTGGAAGTTTTAAATGAAGTCACGCGGGACAACAAACCTTCATGCCTAGTGTTAAATACTTGCACAGAGGGAGATTCAGCTTAACTGTTTTTATAATTTTCTTAGCTGAAAGCAAGCAACGTGCAATGACAATTCTTCAGTAGTCCACGATGGAACATTTACAAGCCACACTGAAACTGCAGTCATCAGTGGCTATGCTGATCCAGCTATATAGTAAAGATGGCTAACAAATGGTGGCCAACTTAAGCAATCAAAACACTTAGATAACCCTTAAGAGATTATATATTTTTGGAGGAGCCCCAATCTCCAGTCCTGCTGTCAAACCACCACCTAATAGAGGAGCATGAGAGCAGAAAGACCAGGGGGAAAAGAAGTGATACCACCAAATGGAGTTGACTGCTACATTAACTGTGGAATAAAATGTTCTTCATGAATTAGCCTTTTGGGCATCTCAGACCTAACCCATGCTTTCAGTGAATCGTTCTACATCGTCTTCATTTTCTTCAACATCTTTGTGGCTTTGACCTTATCTCCGATTACAAAGGAATGCCATACCTACATACAGGAGGTATGCACCTCTGACCATGACAAATTATTTGGTTACCCTAAAACAAGCAAGGCTGATTGAACAATAATTATGTAGTTTTGCTATTTAAAGTAAAATTTTTGTGGTATTTAACTAACTAGAAGAAAAAAAAAGAAGAGGGGGACACTATATAATGCCTGAGGAGGAGAGAGGTTTACATCATTATTTGAGTATATAAAGTATCTGATTTGCCCCCGAGCTACAGAAATTTTTGCATATAGGTGCACCAGGAGAAATAAAATCCTCATTCAGGTTTAAGTCCATAACTTAATATAATGCAGGGATGTAGAATGGCCTTGTGAAAGCCAACAAAATTTCATTTCCTAAACCCTACATCTTTGATTAAATGTAAAGGAATTGACATGTTCTGCCTACCTCATTCTCTGAGAAGCCAATGTGTGGATTCTTGTAGATCAATACAGCACAGTTGTCAACCGAATGAAGCTTCAGCACCTAGAAGAAAATGGTTAAGAATTCAGCACCAGTAAAATCAAGCTAAATTACCAATCTATCTTTAATCATTCACAACCAGGAGTTAGTAAATGCAATACACATGCAAAACTAATTAATACTAACACACATTTATATATATATATGTGAAAGGCATCATAAAAATGCCATTATTATTATTTTATAAGTTTGCTTACTGTACTATAGGGCAACTAATATAAATACATATAAAGTAAAATAGCATTTGATATTTTTAAAAGATCAGTAGTACCCAAAAGCTATTTCTGTTTTATTTAATCTGATTTCAGTGAGTAAGAAATCATTCAAAAAAGAGTGTGCAAACAACTCAGGGTATCTCAATTTTAAAACATTGCTAGTTTTCAAAGCTTAGACATAGCATATTTGGATTGCAGGCTACAAACTTACAATATTTTAATTTCCAGTTCTGTACGTATATACATATATAAGAGCAATGTCAGACATGTTAAAACACAGTAGCTACAATTAAAAGCCTCTTCTATACTTTAATCATTATGCATGACCAATTCTGAAACATCATTTATAAACAAAGTGAATAAAATTCCATAATAGTGGACAGTTATAAATGTTCATAGTAATCTTTGCGTTTTTTTTTTTTTTTTCCTTTCCAAAATCTAGAATATGGCTGTCTGTATCAATCATTCAATATTGACAAATAACTTTATGAGCCTTCACATTTAAAGTCACTGATGCACACAGGCATCCATGTTGCTTTAATAAAATATTAGACATTAGTTGTCTCCCCTGGCAAAGAACACTACATTTGAAGGTCGCATGCTTTTCCTGTTAAAGTGAATTGCTTATTATTATTAATCAGATTATTTGTTCCCAAAGGAATGAACAATTAACGAAATGGAATGAAGCTGCTCAACACGGCAAACAGTGACATACACAAATCAGTCTATGGGCTGTGCAGTCAGTGTAAATACATCATCGCAGACCTCATCATCCCTGACTTAAATTGCATGTTGTTGTTGTTTTTTTTTTAAAGAAATTAGTACTATTGGCTGGCTAGAATTTGCATTAATCCATTGCAACTCAATTAAATCTTACGTTACTTTCCTGTAACTCACCAAAGGCATTACTTTTTAATAACAAATTACCACTGGAGTGTTATTCAGTAGCAACACAGAAACTGCGGAAGGCTGCACTAGGTAAAACTCACTTTCCATCGGTGAGAAGCTGGTTACATGTATCCTGGTACATATTCAGTATAGTTCTTATTAAGTTTTTCACTGCGTGCATTAACAAAGAGGATGGACACTTCCATTCATTGTTTCATTAAATGTTTTGTTCGGTTTGGTGATCACAAGGCAGGAAGCCACTATGCTTCATGTAGGGCTGTTGTCCATGGGGAAGATTTTTAAAAAAAAGTCAATCAACTTAATGCAAATGTTGGTTTACACTGTAACTTAACAAATACCACTTGTACTTTAATCCAAACTCTTCAATTTTCTTTTTTTTCTCTCTCTGATGTCTAAATATGCTAACATTTCACATAATTTGTAATTATGACCACCAGTGCATTTCTCTCAAAATGGCTAAAACATTTTTACAGCTTGTTTTCATGTTAAGCAAAACAATTTAATATTGTAATTGCTCAAATATGTTGTAAAATATAATTCTTTTTATTATGTATGCATCAGAATGTTTACAAATACAAGACTGTACTACGAAGAAATTGTGTATACAAATAAGGTTTTATCAGATTTGCCATATGCTGCACAACATATTATTATTGTAATGGTTTTGTTCTTCTTTTGAATTCATCCTGTTACTCCTTCGATGGCTGATTTCTGATATATTCCACATAGAAAAACCAGTTAATATTGGTTTTAAAGCAGTACAGAATACAGTTGGAGGACAATATTTTAAAGTATTGGTAGGAGACAACCTCATGTGAGAAATCACTGATGGCCTTCTCTTCCAACCAAGTTAGTTCATCCACTTCTGGATTAATGTTGCACACGTGGAGCAACTTGAAAACTTCTACCATTACCATGCCTGATGCTAAGGAGAGACGAGCGATGTGCGTGCGTGCGTTTTAAGCAGCGGACCACCATTCATTCATCACTTCAGCTCACCTCATTCTAAGATAAAAACAAGCAGTCATTAAGCATCCGTGAAATAACAGAAAGTGAAAGCAATCTGCTTCTGTCTCAGCCAGACCAGTTTCAATATATCCCCTGCCATTAGTCTTCTGAAGAGAGCAAAGAACTTAAAAAAAAAAACAATACAAATTTGACAAGTACTTCTAATATATCAAATTCAATATTTTGTTAGTAAATTTTGCAACTTTTTGCTTTAACTAAAAACGCCAAGTGCATAAAAAATAAAACGAAGCCATTCATATTTTTAATGCTCTTTGGGGAGTTGTTCCCACTTAGGCAGGAAAAATTAGTAGTTCATACAAATGGAATTTTTTTTTCCACGGGAGCATTAATCTTCACAGAGAAAGCTTTCTTACAATATATAAAACACCAAAAAATAATAAATGGCTAAAGAAATATGAGCATTTTAACTTAAACAAAAAAACAACTAAAAATTGATATGAAACAGGTGCTCCAAAAAATTTTCTAGAAAGTAAATCAACTTTGAGAGCAGCTTCAGCAACAGGATAAACTATTGAATTATTTTATTGTCAAACCAGATCCCTCAGTAGTAGCTTTTTGAAAAGATTTCCACTTTTCTTATCAAAGCTAGAACTATTAAAACCTACATAAAATGGAATGCTGAAAAGTTAAAATTCAAAATTTTGTCCCCCCCTTTTTTATATTATTATTTGCAGCACCTAATTAATGATTTTTCAGATAATTTGTTACCTCAAGCATTCCTATTTAAGAAGGAAAAAAAGCAACAACCAAACATTAAATGTCCACTGCATGCTAAAAAAAAAATGATTCAGTTAAGGGAAGGTGGCAGAATTTCCATCAGGGAGTAGCAGCCTATTTCTCAGAAAACGAACAAGTGAACTAGGCTGGCACTGAACCTCTGTGTCAATCTTCTTTAAACAAAAGAATAGCAGTTTTGACAAAATCAATTAAATGAGAAATAACTTGTCCAAATTCTGTCAGAGTATAATGATCTCGAGGAAATGTCGCAACAACATTTTCTAGTAGCTGAAAGTCAGTGATCATATCCTAGAGCAATACCAGTTGATGATAATATGAAAATAATTAATCATCTCATAAATGTACATCAACACGCTGCCTCTTTCCAGCAGTTGATATCAATGGAGAGCTTAGTGCAGCAACACACTAAGCAGTGTTTCCATACATGATGATGGAGTCTGGCAGATTTTTATTAAGTTCCAAATAATTCCCTCTTAAAACATGGCATTTAATAGGCATGCCCGTATGCACTTCAAATAACTATTGTCAGTCTTCGAAATCATTTGTACTTTATCTATTATAGACCACTAACCATCAACATCCTCCTCAAGCCTCAAAGCTACCCCCCTTTACAATGCAGATATTCCAAACATCTGGCTTGCAATCATCATCAAGAACAAAAATGGTAGATACTTGGAGAAATGAGTGAGGCCCCTGAATGGTTTTACACACAATATTGCTTTCAATGGACAGTTGGAAAGCATCTATTTCTTCATTGTCAATATTTAATAAAAAAAAAAAACTGTTTATTTGTTATGCAATTTTTTTCATCAGGATCTTCTATGCGACGCTGAAGTGTGTCTTTCCTGCAGATATTTAAACATCTTTTCAGCATTCTATATAGGTACATTATTAGCACTAAATGTTTCCAAAGCAAATGACCTCATTATTCCACCATCATCATCTGATTGTCCTTTTCCATAAGGGCTCTAAAAAAAATAATAATCTGTATTTACAGACCTTTCACTAAACTACGAAAACTTTACTACTTTTAAACCAAGCGCTGCAGCCATCATTGAATTCTAAGTCATGCTTAAACTCAGTGCCTAGCATTTTATAGTCGTCGAGAATCTTCACACTGAATAGTTCAACAAAAGCAACACCATAGAGAAGTCAGAAGGAATGAACACTAAAAGTAAATTGCTAGTGTTTCTGCAAAATGTAGTAACTGGGAACAATGCCACTTGAGTCGGCATCCAATGGGAGAGATAGGTACCCAAAGTAGTACGAACAAGTCAAATTCTCACGAAGAACCTGCACTCTCATTAGCTGGTTAACTCCGGGTGAGTTTTTAATGTCCGTGTATAATAATGATCATGGTCAAATTTATGCCGAGAAAAGTCCCTCAAGGCTGCTGTGATTGTATCCAGGACTTTTAACCGTTGCTAATCACTCGGATTCCCTTTTCTGCTCATTCTTCTCTTTGTTGTAAATTCAACACATTTGAACCTATGGATGATGACAGTATGTTCCTGACATTGCTCATCCAACCTAACACGCACATGGACAAACTTTTCAAATTTTCTGCTATTAGCAATTTTGAACCACACCAGATGCTCTCTCATATCTGTGCACTGCGGGTTTTTGGAACAGCAAAGAGCAGCACTAACAAGCATCTCATTGTCAAGGGATTTAAACAGTTTCATACTTGATCAATGGCTATGTACTTTATACAACAAGACCTGGAGCTCTGCTTATCCTACTAACAACGGGACAAGGTTCTTTTGCCCTCTGAAATGCTTGTAGGGGACTTTAAAAAAAAAGCAAAGTTTTAAGTGAAAGTGGTATATAACTGTTGTTGGAAACCAGCATTTTCCGTGTGTGTGGACACTGCACCAATTCTAATAAACTTAAGTTGGGGTTCCACAATTTTTCAAGATTAAGAAGGGGTGGGCTCTGAAATTTTGTACGTCTTCTCTCCCCATAGCGCCAACTTAGCCTAAATGTCCAACATGACCATTCTTTATATGAGACCCTCTTTTGATGAGCATTTAAAGATGAGAATGGCCACGAGTTAGTCCTGCCATATTAAATGACATGTAGAACACTGACAATCAGTTTGTCCTGGGTGACATTCTTATAAAAGATTAAGGAATTGTTTATAGTCATTAGGTCCTGTAAAAGCCATCTCCACACTACTTGAATTCACCAAAAGAAAAGATGAAAGTTTAAAATTTTCTTTTTCTATGCTACCATAAGAAAGCTATAATTATAAGCAAATTTCAAAACTCCCAGAAATTTCTTTTTGTTGAGGACAGTAACTACCTTAAACCAATGAGACGGATGCCCTTAAGATGTGCCTAACATATTGAAAACCACAAAATGGGGCTGTTTTACATAACTGACTGATCAGTATCCCATGAAACACCCATCCACCCACATTTCAAAGCAAGGAAGGCACCTAGATACCATATACAACATCTCTCTGGTAGCAGCAGCACGCGCAGTTGATGTATCTAGCCATCATGGACCAATCACGTTTGTATTGTTTGATCAAAATTATGACCAATAAAGAAAATCCATATGAAGTGTTATTACTAAAAAACAACTTTGTTAGAGAGAGAGAGAGAGCAACCCCCCACCCTACCCCTAACACTGCCAATGCTACAGATTGTTGGCTGTTGAATTCAAAGTGATTATTCTATTCAATTTTGTTATCATTACAGGGAGAATGAAGACAGGAAATTTCCCTAATTCAAATAGGTATTTATCAAATCAAATATGCACAATTTAAAAAACAAAACGATCCTAGATACAATCCACAGAACTTTCATTGGGTAAGTTTATAGCTAGTTATATGGCATGCTGCTTTTTCTGTGTATCTTTATATGCAGCTCAGCTATACCTTAATAAACAAAATATAACATAACACACCTAGCAGACATGAAAACCTAGTCAACAGAACTCGGGGAGCATAATTAAATACTGCCATTCTCCCAAAAGATTCCATGAGTTGGTAGCTACATCAGCCATCTGTTGGTGCCAGGTAGATAAACAAAACAGGAACCAATAAAGATAGCTCCCCAAGGCCAATGTAAAAGATTAGCACACTGCACAAGGTTTGTTCAAAATCCAAAGCTGAAGTCAAGTTACTACTAAATAAAAGTCAGCTTTATATATATATATATATATATACCCAAATCTCATTAAACTATTAACAAGCACTTGTTACATTTGTCTTTTTATGCATACCTAAGAAAAATGGCATTTAATAAATCTTCCTAATGGCAAATACTACTCTAGCTTATCATTTTTAGCATTCCCCCCTCACAGGAATTAATCCATGTATTTACTAATGGTTAAGATTACTTTTAAGTTAATACCTTAACTACAAAATTTGTTTAAAGCTTACCTCCTTTAAAAACCAAGTGGTGAAATTTTGGTTTGCTGTAATGTCTTCAGCTAAAGCTTATCCAAGAAAACAGGATCTCTTTTTGCATTAAATAAAACAGCAACAACAGTTAGTAAATGGATTACGTGTCAATGACGCTGTAAATTAGCTGGAGCCTAGGTTTATCCACAAAAAGTTGTCGACATTAATCCACAGATCAGTTCAGAAATATAAGCTGCTCACTGCTACTGTTCAATTAGAACACATCAGCAAAATCAAGATAATTCAAAATTCCGTTAAAATAACAACAACAACAGAAAAACAGACCTGGATATCGCCGACTAAGCAGTTACTGTAGTTACATCAGCACCAGGTGTCTATTAATGCACAAAGTAACAGGATGGAATGCTGGCTATAGCGGCAGTTACTGCCTTGCAGGTGCAGGTTGCCATTCTGTCATCGTGACCATATGGAAATGTCATTGTCAAAATTTTTTATTTTAATGGCCACAAGACAGTGACTTATCGCCCAGAGCTGCAACAAAGTGATAAGAGCAAAAATTATTGCAAATCACTGTATCAGCAGTTTGCAATTTGTACTTATTAACGTTGATCGTGATTTTCCTTCCTTGCTGCTGCTCTAATGTAACAACTAGAAATTAAACAAAACATTGCCCTCACTTGCACGATTAAAAATTCATTTCAATTTTAAAACAGTAAATATTTATGTCACGGCTGGTTGTTCCAAGGCAGCGCGGCTAGAAGTTGCATCTTAAACATATTGATCGTGTGTTTCTTTCTCTTGCAATATCAATAGTTAAAATTAAATGTCTACACTACTTTTCCAGCTCGCAACCTTAATAAAAGCATTTTTTTTTTACTTGACGACATTCAAATGAAAAACTGTTCGAAATAGTATTGCTACAATGGCATTCAGGCTGAGTTTCATGCGCATGTCTCCAGTAGGCTAAGCTTTGCAACCAACTCTGGGCATTACCTCTTAACTATTATAACAACCTGTAGCAACTTTACCTGAACTGCTCTACTGCAGCACACAAGGACTATTTATCCATAGTTGGCAGACCCCACTCCTGACATCAAAATTAAGAACATCAGCTGGTGACTAAGCAAGTTACTCGAGTACAGTTGTTGGGGGGGGACTCTCAAGTACAATGGTAAAATGGGCAAACCAGTAAAAGTTTCTCTCAGAATCTCCATCACATACCCAGAAAATCCCTACCAGGCCTTTCATTTTTTGGATGTGGGAGGAAACCCAATCAAGGGTGGGAAGTATGCCAAACTGAGCAGGTACCGACTCTGGCTCTCCACCTTAACAAACCTTACATGTCTTTGTTTTCAATGCTGCTGCTATTTTAAAAATATTACACCTCAGGCTAACCATAACTCTCTAACTTGAGTTTTCTGCAG
This sequence comes from Nautilus pompilius, assembly GCA_018389105.1. NCBI lineage: Eukaryota > Metazoa > Mollusca > Cephalopoda > Nautilida > Nautilidae > Nautilus > Nautilus pompilius. Next base: position 193,664 of record JACATO010000690.1, read on the forward strand.
CAACAGATGAGAATTAAACAGGCATTGTGTATAACTAAATGGCAAGGGATTTATATGCCGTAGAGACTTCATAAATAAATCAGAAATAATAGTTTCTGAAGTAGAAATGATGCCAGGCTACACAAGTTAGCACCACATGAACCCAGTTTAAATAGTGTATTGTTGCCCAGTTGTCTTTTTGTTTACATAAAATATTAAAAGTAAATTTATATATATATTAATGGCAATAAAAACAAAAATAACACTGGAATAGAATACACACATGCTGTCAGCTATAATTTAATTGTGAAATCAATGAAGAAATAGCCCTGGAGGATATTTTAACAAAACCCCTCGTGTAATCAAAGTCAAAAAAAAAACACTTACTGTAACATTTTTTGCTATCTATATATTTTGTAATAGCTATATGCTGATGATATGCAAGTAACTGTTGCCAGGAGTGTTTTTGTTAGCAACCTATATCACCTTGAATAAGAAAAATTAAAATTTTTTTGTTAATTTGCACATATACAATTAACTTCTCCAATAGTAGTTAAAAAAAAATATATATATATATATATATATAAATTCAAAAACTGACATTTTTTCAAAACTTGGTGGAAGCAAAGGAAAGATAACCTAGCACTACAGTACTACAGTTTAATCATTTTGATTCATACATAACAGATTAATGTAGAATTTTAAGGTAATATAAACAAAATCTTTGTATTATTTCCAGTATATATTCTCTCTTTTTTAAAAAAAAAAAAAAGGTTTCTTTAAACTGCTTGACCAAATAATTTTAAAAAAGTTCTAAACTTGACAGCCAATCATTATAACAAGGTGCAAGGAAATAGGTTTAACAGCACTCAAAAGGATAGTCCATCAAATAATTTACAAAATTAGCAGCATGGCTATAAATCAGGTTATCCACTCCAGGATGAATATTTAATATAAGCAATCAGATCAAACCTGAATTGTAACCAGTGTGTCAGATAAAATCTGGCTTTATAATCACTTGTTTTAATCTTGATAATTTAATTTTTTCAAACAGATGCGCAGAAAGTACTGAACAGGTATGAGGTGCAAATACTGTGCTGAGTTTACAGACATTCTCATAACAGATGAACCATATGGTAAATTGTCAGCTGGTAACCGAGTGTTCATTATATGGGATATGGAAGCTCTTGATTAATGCTGTTAAGAATCATGTGTGTGTGTGTGTGTGTGTGTGTGTGTGTGTACCTAATAACATCTATTCCCAATATATCAGCATTAATGAAACTCTGAAAATATCTTTCAATATTTAATGTAGGAGTTAATCAAAATACACCATCACTAAGCTGAAGGGCTGCCTCTTCTTCGTCTAGAAGCAACACAGTGCAACATCATATATGCCAAATTGAAGATTTTGAGAAATCTGATGGAGCAGTAACTCAATTAGGTACAGGGCTTAAGCAAAGCCCACTCTTCTATTCCAAAACTTACCGGTAAAAGATGGGACACACTCCAAATGGTGTTACCAATAATCTGCTTTGTCAAGAGAGGCCCTAACTGCAAATAAATGCTGCCCTTTCCCCGAGTACAAAACTAGCACCCACTAGTAACAATAAAAATATCATAAACAGAAGCTTCATTTTCTTTTAACCCTCTGATAAAGAAAACAGTGGCTTTTATGCTTAATTACACAGCTTGTGGCACACAATCATATTATCAGACAATGGTTCACAACTATCAGTCACGTGAGCTTGGTTCGTCTACATTGTAGTAAACAAGGACAAAATCTAGTGTATAATACGAGGCAACACTCCAAAAGTTTGTTGTCCCCCCACTCACTTTAATGATTCACATTGTTAACGCTTTAAAATCATTACAGGTGAGATTTCCATGTCAGATGTTGTAAACTATAACAACAATTACAATTTTTAAACCAAGAACATTTAGAAACTAGCGTTCTTCAAGTATGCCATGACGAGCTGAAGCACTCGTGAAAAATTAGTTTCATAAATTGTTTAAAAAATTAGAAACAATTATAAGTATTAATTACTTGGACTATCATCGCTAAAAATACTATCTGTTGGATCATGTAAAAGTAGAAGGAAAAAAAACAACAATTCAACTCTTCTACACTGTTTCAAATGAACTGTTCCCTCATTGGCTTTTTGTTACACAATACTTACTTGGTCTACTGCTACAGCCATTTCAATTCAACCACAAGACAAAAGGCCTAATTTTAACTTTAAGTGTAATGTCAGGGAAAAAAAGAAAAAATAATAACAGAAGTAATTTTCAAAAAAAATAAAAATAGGGACTTTCATTGGAGGCTTTGACCATAATACTACTAGAAGAGAGCTAAGGTTAGGGGCCTGAGTTTGAATCTAGGTTGAGACCAGCTTGGTTTGGTGCTAGCCACATAGGCTCTCCAGTTTCCTCATGGGTTCCATGGATAACTCTCAACTGGCATTCACCTTGACCACTGATCAAAAGCCCATCCCACCAAACATGCCCAGGTAAACTTGCTTGTCATCCAGGCAGATGCTCCATGCTTTCCCCTTCTAGTTCAATTCTGAGAGATGCCCTCAATCTTGAAGTCAGGACAGGCATCCACAAAAGGAGCATATATATATATATATATATATTCCTTTACGTTATTTTCAAAACAAACTTTTTAAAATTACATCCTCAACAAGGAGGGGAAATTACTTTTTATGACCTCCCAAAAAATGTATTGATTATAAATAATGTCAAATCAATTTTTAGTTAATTCTAACTATATGATATAAACAAAATCAATACATGTACACACACAAAAATGTGGTGGTCATTAATTCACAAATACACTTCATTACATTTAAATCCCTGATATATCTATCTCACACACGTGTGCGCATGCTATGTCAGAAAGATTCAATCATCCTAATTGATTTCTCTTTTAACCATTGACATCCCAATGCCAATATTAATGCAATTTTAGAACTATTATTCATATCTCAAAGTTATATAATTCTTCCACTTGGATCAACATTTAAGTAATCTTTAAATGTTTCTTACCTTGTTGAACTAAGGAAAAGGTTATAAATTCTGATCAGCATCAATGACAATTTATCCCCCAGAATATTAATAACTAAAATCTGTTAACATGAAGATGAAAGCCAATCTCTTTTTTTTTTTAAATTAACTTCAAAACTTGAATTTTCAAAAAAAAAAACATCCTAATGTATCAAATTTGGCCACGTCTCAGTTATTTTTTTTTAAAAAAGTATACTAACCTGCTAAAGCATGTTACTTCAAAATAAATAATTAAAAAGGTTTAAGATCTAAATGTGTGTATAGTTCTTGTACTCTACTAGGGAAGAAAACTGGCCATCATAAATGTATCTTTGGCAATATTGGACTTGGACAGATTACAGAAAGGATAAAGTTCTCTTTTCTCTTTAAAAAAAAAAAAAATTGCATAACTTTAAGGAAATACCAAAAAAAGGGAGAAAAGTAAAATGTACAATCTTGTTAAAAATTAGGTAAAAAAACATGGATGCTTACTACTTGGTATGCACACACACACAAACACGCCTATTTTGAATGCATGATTTCATTTTTGTTTCAAAACTGTTACTATTAGGTCGATACAAAAGTTTTGTCAGTTTTTTTTTTACCACAACATTGAGACTTCATATCGTTCATAAAAGTGAAGTTTATTAACTAAAGTAAGTTGCATTACAATCAATACACCTCTGCCAACAAGTTACAAGTGCATTTCTACCATTTTGAAAAAAAAGCTGGATTCATGGAGTCGATAAACTGTTGGAAGGCAGTTTCAATTGCTGCTTGGTTGGAGAAGGATTTAATACAGAGGAAACTGTGGTGTTTGAAAAGGTGGTAGTCTTGTGGGAGAACTTCGTACCCCAACATGTTCAGTTTCTGAAGTCACTTTTGCAACATGACAACGAGCATTGTCATGGAGCAGGATTGGGCCGCTTCACTTCACCAATGCCAGCTGTCATTGGGAAAGTTTATGATGAATGATGTTTAATTCACAACAGTACCTTTCAGCTGTGACGGTTTCACCAAGTTGCAAGAAGTTATAGTGGATGACACCAGTTGCAGTCCACCAGACATCGACCATGACCTTCTTTGGGTGGAGGCTGGGTTTTGGAATGTGGCTAGGCGCCTTGTCTCTGTTGAGCCACTGTGCTGATCGTTTGCGATTGTCATAAAGGATCCATTTTTCATCAACCGTAATGATTTGGTCAAGAAATGGGTTGTTTTTGTTTCTTATGAGAAGTGAAGGCAGATCTCAAATGAACGATTTTCTTGTTGTTCATTCAACTCGTGAGGCATCCACTTGTCAAGCTTTTTCACCTGGCCAATTGCATCAAGATGTCTGAAAACAGTTGCAGTGCTTAGGTCAAGCTCTCAAGCAATTTCTCGCACTCTTTTTCTTTTCAGCTCCAACCGAGGCTGTCATACAGTTGTCATCACAGCTGGAAGGACATCCACTACATTCTTTACCTTCAAGGTCCACATCTCCAGATCAAAACTTTGCAAACCATCGTTGTACTGTGCACTCGTTTATGGCCTGGTTTGAACTCATGAAGCAAAACGGCATGAAAAACTTCTCTATCCATACTTAATTCAGAAAACAAACATTCATTTTATGATTTTTAAAAAGGTAGATTTTGCATGTATGCCAAAGCACACACTACAAAATGATACACAACTTATCTACATACACCTTGACAAGTATGCAAAAAATGAACCCTAAATTCACATAATATAAAAACCAGTAAAACTTTTGTGACAACCTAATACATTGATTTGCCATTGTATCACAATGTAAGATCTAAGTTTTTCTAGTCTGAAAATCACCCCCACCACCATTTTCTTAGAGTTAGGATTTTACTGTTTAAAATCTTCCCAAAGTAATAGTTTTAAATTGCATATCATCCAGGATAATCTATGGACTATTTGGACTAACTAAGCCTCTTTTAGAGCTTTGAATAGCTGAGGTTTCAAGAGAACAATTATTCAGCCCAATTATCATCATTTCCCTTATTGCTATATCAAAAACCCATTTTCCTGGCAATTCAATTCTTTATGATTTGGGTAAAATTCTAGTCGGTAGCAGGCCATTAACTTGTCACCACCCTGGCTACAGCTGGAGGGGTTGCTTGTTGTTTCCTAGTTTATAAAGACGGCGGTGAGCTAAGAAAAGTCTAGCTAATTTTTAGTGGGTGTAATAAGGTAAGGAGGTACACAATTGCCAGATCCGAACTGAATGGTGAACTTCTACACCCTACGAAGATAAGCTAGAATACAAAGAAATCAAGACAAGCACTGAAACGACTGTTAAAAGCAGTCAAGACATGATGGCCCAGGAAATTGTTCATAAGCTTACCAATTCAAGCAGTATAATAATCAGAGTGGGGAGTAAATAGCTTATTTTTGTCCAAAATTAGTTCTCTTTTTCTTTTATTAAATTTTTACAATAATGAAAAAAAAAAAGACAACTTAATCTGAAACTTTAAGGCAAAAGATCAATGGAGTCTGATCCATTTCACGGTTGGCTAACTTTGGAAACTGGATAATTCAAACTGATTTCTGGGCTGTGCCATTAAGCCCGCTTGGAAATTAGTACAAGAGCAGTGTTCTGTCAGTATTGGCTATGGAAAGAATGCATGTATTTTGGTCAGACTAAACTACTCGTGCAAAATTGATGTGTTCCAAATTACACTCAAACCAAACAGTGGCATTGGACAAAATTAAAGGATAAATGCGGAAAATGAGCGTGTAAAAGAACCAAGTTACACAACCGATGGGTTTGTTTTTTCATAAGAGCTACTAAATAGGTCTCAAACGAGCTTTTTATTGCAATTGTGTTTTGTCTTTTTTTTATTTCACAAGGTCTCTTTTTATGAAGCCCTTTATGTGAACAGTAGAAAGTTGTGATCTAGATTTATATATTAAATAAAAGAACTGAAAAGTTGTAACAATGTTTCATTTATTTAATCAGATCCCCTTTTCGTCAGAACACCAGCTAACGCAGCCTTAAAAACTGAAATAGCAACTGGTATAATACCTGAATGTAGTAGGTAACAGTGATTTGGTACCGACAATATTTAGTTCTAGCCTTTTAGTTACAAATAGAACCACAAAAGGCTGTTAACTTTAATGATGATCTCAAAGTATCAAAAATGCTGTCTTTCGTGTTTTATGTTGTCGCTTTGTCTTTTACTTAAACAAATCAAAGTCATCCAAAATGAGACCTGACAAAGCAGAAAGGCAGCAATGTGACCAGACCGGGGAAGAGGACCTTCCAATAAAAAGTAGAATATTTAAACAAAAATTTAAAGCTTGCCAACCAATTTTTGTTGTTAGGCTTAAGCATACATTTTTTTTTTTATCCAAAGTGGCAGATAATTCAACTACTACGACTCATTTTATGTAAGATCCATTTAATTGCATACACTACAGGGTGGTCCGAAAGTCTTGTTACCCGACATCTTTCCTTGTAGTAGCGTTTAGATATCATTGATGAGAAGGTGGAAAGTAAAAGATTCTTCTTTGGGAAGGCTGTGCAGGGTGCATTTACATAGAGCGACAAGGTTGTCATGTGAAAAATAGCTGATAGGGCACAACACCGGATCATTGTCACAAAAATGATGGTTGTCATACTGAACTTCTGGATCCTTAAGGAGACCCCCTCCCTGACTGGTATGTAATGAAGCACTTGTATACGTCTCGTCCCTTTTTACACGATGCATTACACCTTGCACCCCCTATATTCATGTTACCGTGCTTTTGAGGGGGGAGGGGGTAACAAGACTTTTGGGCCATCCTGTATATTAAAACAACAAAAGCAAGGCTAAAAATGCATACAAAGATTAACTGCTGCATTTTTTCTCCCTTATAAAACAAGACTAGTTTGAAATTTTCATAATATGAAAGCAAGCTCTTAAACACAACACAGTGAATTGTAGTATTTTTTTTCCTTTCCAAAAACACTTCCATGGAAACTCTGCCTCCTGGTCAAATCTGTCATAGAGCGAGCTTTGGGATTATCTCCCTTTATTGATTTTTTTCTTTTTTCTTCTTCTCAAGCAACGGTGCAGAAAAAAAGGGAAGGACTGTGTGAGCGGCATTATTTCACATCTTATGTCATCTTCTCAATCAGTTACAGAAAGATGTTATACACTGAAGCAAAGAGAAGATTGAAAGAACAGGACAGGTAACTGCTGTGCGGTGTTACCTTTAAATGTTCATAACTGGATGACGAATTAACAAACAATTCGTTCGTTGAACAGCAGTGGAGTGGCAGGCACCAGCCCCAGAGACAAAATAAATTTAGTCTGATATAGCAAACATTAACCAACATCAGTGCAGTAACACCCAGACTCTCAATCATTGTATGCTAAAAGATTTGTTAACCCTTTTAAAACCAACCCAAAGCTTTTGACAAAACCGAAGTGTAATTCTAGAAATTAAGTCACATCTAAAAAACAAAAAAGATTTTTTTTTTTAATCAGGTGTTCTGGTATAGTATATTGTGTGCCCACATCATAATGTAAACAGAGTACACTGCATCAGAGAATCCATGAGCATTCCTCATAGAAATGTCATAGAATTTTAAAATTTCTCAGTTTTTGAGTATCTGATACTGTTAAAAATCTGTCAAAATTATCTAAAGCAAAGATGACTGCTAAACAACACATTCTCTCTCATCTATTAGAATAATAATTAAAATTGGCAAAAATGTTCACCAAGCCATCTTTCTCATTAAACAGGAAAATTATCAAAGTTGTCTAACACTAATTAATATCAGCACTTACACACTAATAATTAACACAATTAATTCCATGATTATAATACAAGTTACTTCAGGTGACTGAAGCATACATGGCAAAGCTTTGTAATTTAGCTATCCTGAAAAGCTGAACTAAAAATCAATGAATTATTTACACAGGTCTGAATACAATATTTCAGGCGTGCATTGTCAATTTGGTTTCATCTCTATGTTGGCACATGGTGCTTTTACTTGACCAGATGTTACAAGGTTAAATAAACTCATACATGCACCAAAGGCAGGTCAATGAGGATACAGAATGGAAACGACGAAACAAGGTATTTAAATTTAATATTGCTATAATTCAAAAATACATAAACCAGGTGGAGAAATGAGTTATTTCTACCTGAATTAAACTCCTGCATATATTCTCTCGCATATACACGCATCACAAAAGATCTCAAATTTATGGTAAATCATAACTTATATCATCCATCAGTCTCTACTGATTCTGTGACCATACAACAATCTTTCTAGCTAAAAACACTTCAAGAACAAACCTCTAGACATTGAGCTAAAATAGCATTAATGCCACACAAAGAAGTTTCAAAATCAATTATTTAAAAATGTATTTGGGAATAAATGTATTTTCTCAGCAAACTGTTTTTGAACAACTATTAAATCAACATTCCATTTAAAAAATTTATTCCTGTTATTCTGCGCACATCATTAAAAAACATTAAATGCCACGAATTAGGAATATCGTCATTTCTTAATTCTCATTTTATTCTCTACTCTAAAATGCAGAGTTCTTGTAAACAAAATATGAGGAAGATAATTCTTAGTAAAGATTCATCATAATGAAATATTTCAACTGCATTCTTTTTCAGTAAATTTTCTCATCTTCAAAATGGAAATGCATACCAGAGTACAGCATTCTGACCACTTAACTACTTTCCAATTTCAAGAACCCAGAGCCCTGAAGAAACGCTCAATCTATTGATGGAAAATTTTCTACCATGAGAATACAGAACATACTGAAATGCCTGTAGAATTCAAACATGAAGCCAAAAAGAGTTCAGAAAAACCAATCAAAAACAAGAGAGAGAAAACAAACAACAAATACTGAAGATGTTCAAATGAAACTTGGCTGAAACAGCATCGAGATAATGGTATTCAGCCAGGTTTTATTTGGAAGCCCCCGCTGGTATAATTATACTAGAAGATAATCAGCAAGGATCTATAAATCTTTTATTTCCAAACCAGTTTGAACTGTTCACACTTGTTTGCTCAAAACTGGCCAAGTAATGCTGCAGTCTTGGTCTGCCAAATCTTTAGCACTTTGTAAGAGTATCTCATATAATAGTCTGAGAAACATGATGCTCAGGCAGTTGTCCTGATTTTATGAGAGCCATGAGTACGTATTAATATGTATGCAAAGATTCTCAGAGTTTAAGTTGACATAAAAAATTATAGTAGGAAGAACCATAAAAAGAAAAACAACATCATCTACAGTACAGGCTGTTTTGTGTATGTATGACATTTTATATATAGCTGCCAGTTGGGTTTTGTTACAGCATTTTCTTGCTACCATTTTTTCCTTTGTATTTGCTCTCAATAATTAAATCAGCAGTTTAGTATATATCGAGATTTTTTTGTTTCACTAAAGAAAATGTTTTTATTCATTATATATTTTTTTTTTAATTTAGTGAATGACGTTTCTTCAGTTTTGTTAAGCATATTAAAAATATACTATAAATTCATTCTATAACCACAGAAAATTTATCATGTACTAGAAGCAAAGTAAATCCCATTGTCATCCTACAGACAAAGAAACTACCTCTGCAGCATTTCTCCTTTAATGTGATACTCATTTTGTTTAGATTTTCATTTGGACAACCTCGAGATGTGACATGATACTTTTGTTGTTGTTGTTCTTATCTCAAGGTAACATGGCCAAGACTCTAAAAAAAACAACTAATCTTACTGCAACCTATGATAAAAGCAATTTCAAAAACCAAAAAAATTTATAAAAAATAATAAGTAAAGAAAATTAGCAACTCATATTCTCCATTAGAAACTGCCATTTAAAAATAAACAGTGGAGAAAGATCTACGGAATACCACAAGTCATTTATATATATTTCCATCTACTTCCCAATAAGGAAAAATAAAAATTCTTTAATAAATAACAATAGCATGTGGCTGGCACCTTGATTACGTGTATAGTATTCATTGACTTTACCTTACTCTCACAAAATTAAAATTATTTGCATGTCCTACCTGCCAGAACATCCCTGCAGGAGTAAACCAGAAGGATTCAAGGAAAATCCATGACAGTTATATCCAATACATCTGCACAATTGTATTAGTTGACACATTTTGCTTTTTTGTTTACATTCTGGCCTCTTTCACAAATGTAATCCCTTTGTCTAACTCCCCATGTCTGTTTCATCTACAATCAAAATAATACCTGCAGATCTCATTATTTGAAACCATATTTACTCACCTACCCACTGTGCATTGAGTTTTGTAGAAAAGAATCTGCTAGTAGAAAGGTGAGTTACAGATAGGTTTATACAAATAAAAGAGTTCTTCCAGATAACTAGATTTCCAAAAGTTTGTTTTTCTCTCACTCAAATTTTGTGATCATCTTTCTAATTTTCTTCATGCAATGTGTTTAAATACAGGTAACTTTTTTCCCCCCTTTTCCCTTTTTAATTATAAGCTTTAAAGAAGTTAGTAGCTTGGTTAGTTCAGGCTTTTCTCTTATTTGTACCAAAAAAAATCCGCATTTACGGAATCTTTTCCCCTTCCCATCTTTAATGTTTTCCATTCTCATAGTTGAGCTTCACTAGTATTAGGCTTTCCAATAATCTCCTATTTCCCAGTCCCCCCCCCCCACTATTTTATAATTGGATGGGTCAAACTCTTAGCATTACCAGAGTTCATGAACAGAGCTGCACAATTCTAGCAGGACGAATGGCTTTCAGAGTATGTACAGAATGCGTGTCCAGAGACAATGGGTTAAAAAAAAACAACAACAGTCCATCAAGTCAAGTTTACCTGACTAATTATTTTTAAAAAACTGGTTACGCTTTTAGGCTGAAACAACCTGTGTTCTGCTTTTTTATCCACATAATTATTTAAACAACAGAAAACAAACAAAAGACGTTATTTAAACACATCTGCCTGCCCTTCGGCTGCCTAATTCTCCCCATTCTAATATCTGTGGGCTTCGCTACAGATACTGCATGCATGTATACAGAGAGAACACAAACATCCTTAGAGTAGATTATAAAAAATAAAAACAAATGACAGCAGGAAGGAAGAAAATGATTAGGAATTACACATTAATGGATGGGCATGAAAGAAACTTACAGGTGATCAAAACAGCACATTTTTTTAAGAAAATGATAATTACACGTTATCCTAATCATCATTAGTGACAACAAAAAAAAATAATCAATATTCAGATCTATCACTTTTACATAGGAACAATTTACTTGGGTAATATTGTAGTTTGCACAGCATCCCTAATCCATTAGCGGTGGACATTCACATTAAAACTATGGAACTTTCACTCAGGCCACAGCTAAGCAGAAATAGACATCCCCTCACTGCTTCAATATCACGCCACCAGAGCTGTGAACCAAAATAATAAATGCATTATTTTAAAAGTAGTTATGCACTGTAGGTGACCAATTCCAAATATTGCAAAACCTGAACTTGTGCCACTTTTTAAACTGAAAATACATGACGACTATAACTGCATAGCAAGGATGCACACAAAGTTTAAAAACACGACATTTCTTCTCGTAAAACTGATAGTAGTTGTTTTTTTTTTAAAAAAAAAAATCCAATTTAAGAAAAATTTGAGAAAACATTGAGAAAAATACAGACAATGGCAGGCTACAAATATAAGATTTAGATATTTACCTCTATAAATGATCTTGTTTTAGTTGTTTACTTTTTAATTGTTTTTTTTCTTCATTATTCTACATATAGTAATTTGGACTGTTCTCAGCATCCATGCAATTTTGCTAGTATTAAAAACTATCATCTCTGTTCCCTTATTTGTCAGTTGGAGATGTTTTTTTTTTTCATTTCTCTTTGGAACAGCATTTAACACATTTCACCTTTACATGGAAAAAAATTAATGGATACAATAATACACAGATTCCTGTCATAATAATTTGAACATCACAGCTTTCACATGCATACATTCATTCTGTCATAAGTAAAGTAAAATAATTGTATTTTTGGGTGAAAGTACCTTTGACATATAGGAATGCAATCTATCTGATAATCAAAAGTTACCTAGTCCAGGTTTTCATGTGTTTCTTCTATTACTGCTAAGAGATTATTCTTGGTAGTTTTTCAAGATGCTATAGAATTCATATCTGAGCTCTGTTAAACCCATGGAATTCTGCAATAATTCTGAGGATGACAAGTTGCTCCATCTTCCTACAAAATATGGTGATTATGTTTGAAGATCCATTGGTCAAATACAGCTGAGAGTATTCTGAATATGAAACCAGTGGAATTCAAACAACTTTCGATGAATGTAAATTGTTTTAGCACACACTAAATGCCTGCCTAGACCACTGTTCCAAGTTTGCCATGCTGGACAGTTGTTTATACACACACAAAGGTCAAAAGCCTTGTAAACCTTTCTCCAAAGAAATATTTATCCAGAGGATATGAAATGCTGAAAGTTTGACCAAATTTCTGCAAGCATTCTAAGCACTAATATACAAGGACCTGCCAATATACATGTTGCACCTGGCTTTCATGAAAAAATGTATCCAGTATACCTAAATCTAAGCAGATAATATACATACAGCATATCAGCCTAGTAATGCTAATGATCCAGCAGCTGAAAGGTATTGTAAAAATCACTGAAATTGATGGATAGAAAATCATTTTTTTTTCTTTGTCAGGATGTGTAATGATAAAATTTGGAACCTGACCAACCAAAAATAATTATCTACCATTTGCTTTCAGCATCACAATTTTCTGGAATATAAAGTTGTTTACCTCATTGGCCCATTTGTTAGCAATGCTGCTGAACATGAATTATTATAGCAGAGATCTATATACGTGTGGCTCCAATATGGTTACTGTTTTCAGCCTGCACACCAAGGGATTTATTCACGTTCAAAATTAAAAGGTCAATTCCCTAATGTCACAGCAATGCAATGCATCAATTTTAAAACATAAAAATTAATTACTCAAAACTGAGTTTGATAGCCCCCTAAAATGCATGACTAGAGAGTAAATGAAAGGATTATCAGATCTCTTTTCTTACTGCCCATCTCCTAGCAATATGCAAAGTTATTGAGAAAATTGGGTACATACCTCTTAAATTTGCAATTCTAAAGTTCAGGAATCTTGATGCTCAGCAAAATCTAGCTTACATGGTTGTGCACTCTATATATTTTTGTTATATGTAACTCTTATTAAGGCCCCCCCCAACTAAAAAAAAAAAATGTGCATGATGCCTTTCAGAAAGCCAGTGGTCAAAAACAGGCAGAAATTAGTATTTAGGGTCATATATTGATTTGTGTTAAAATAAATAGATATTTCTGTCTGTAGACTGTTTTTGTATTTCCCTATATTTATTTCCTAAAATGGGAAAATTCTGAAAGGCCCAGGTGCCAAGGATTGTGAACTTAAAAGGTCAGACTGTATTAGTATAAGACAGCTAACAATAGCATAATGAATCCTCATACTAGTTGTATCATTATTTTAGTGTATTAAATTAATCAAATAAGATGTTTCTGCTTTTGTTTCCAATAAAACTGATACAAGTACAAAATTGAAAGGTATTCCTTCATGTTATTCAATCTTTATCCCTCCAGTTGCAAACTACAGTAAGTTGAAACAGCCTTTGAATTATGCATTTGATTTCTAGACATTTTTTAGCCAAAGATTTAAAAAAAAAAAAACATTAGTGGTGGCAGATTTAGTTAACATATTAAAAATAAAGTACAATCATGTAAGGTGTGCAGACGAAGATTTATTTCCCACTATACACATCTGTTGTGCAAATATATACAGACGAAAATGGGTTAGTGCATTGAGTAGCATCTTGGAAGGACCATAAGAGCAACAATCTGAAATTCTGTGGGGACCAATGAGCAAGGAAGCGGTGAGTTTTTACATGGAATATTAGTATCAACAGCTACAACTATTGGAGGTTCTGCTGAAAGTCCCAGTTAAAATTCTTCATTTTTTAAATGTGGGAGAAATCCATAAGCAAGCAAGCTGCTGAAAAGTGAGAACTATGCTAGGGAACCAAGTCAGTCCTAACTAGGATCTGAACTGGAGCTCTCAAACTTAGTGGTCCAGTAGTTTACCCTTGGACCACCATGGCACTGCATGACGTGAACTAAACTATGCAAATTCATTTTGTATACCTCAATATGACATTGCTGGCAAAAACCAAGGTTTTCTGAGAGCATGCTACTTTGTTTAATAATTGATAAAGGTGAAAACTGATGGAACTAATGCAATATTTGTAATTAATACAAAGTACCAGATAGAATTTAACATTAGTTATATGGTGTATATGCATATATACCAATGTTAGCAGCATAAAACCTTTCTTAATCATGGCAGCTGTCAGGTTGATTCAGACTATTCAAGGCAACCCCACTACCCATATTTTCTTCTTCTCTTGGCTCATTAAGGTTTAGTTTAAGTACATTAATACATACAGAATAAAATATCTTCACAAAGATGTACAAAGGTTTTCCAGTGGACAATCAACATGTTGTAGGAAGACTTTACATCTAACAAGTGAGGTGGAACTGCTAAAAAGATGATCATGTCCTTGTTGAGTTTTTTGGAAGTATTTCCTATGCTGCACAATTTCATGGATGATAAATGCCATGCTAACTTAAATATTCTTAAAAACAAAAACTTTCTTTAATTTGCTTCATTCGAGAATTCGACAATATATTTAATATAAAACGACAGTCAGTCAGGCCGAATCATCATCCCCCAGTGCCTCTGCAGCAACCCTCGCCATGCACAAACCAAAAAAAGGTTTATAGTAGTATATTAATTTCCATGATGGGCATTTAAATTCTACAGGAGATTAATGCGACTTTTTTTTACCCACGTCTGCCAAGAGATCCAGACATCCCTGACCGCTATGTACCGTTATACCGACATGGAGGGAGGGCGGGCCATCCATCCCAGCCAGTCCCGACGGACTTCCGCCACGTCGAGGGAGAGTCGGATCCACACTGGGAAGGCAAACAGAAAAACCCACACCCCACCTCCCCCCGTGCTACAACAAACAGCTAACGGCCTCCCAGATGATAAGCATCAACGTGCGAGTTCGTTTAAGCGGAGGGAGGACCGCAACCATGACCACGTGCGTCTGTTACCCGTCCACAGCCCACTCACCTTCGGGGCAGACTTTATCGGCAGACTGATGAGAATATTCCCCCTGCCGACCTCGACACTGGTATTAAAGCGTTCGACGGCTTCTTCGCTGGCTACCTGCTCGAGCCCGGTGACCACGGTCGCCTCCACATCGCACCACTCGCCGCCGACGACGACGAAGGACGGCGACCGCGCGGCGAGGACGTCGTCCGTGGGCGCCGCCATCTTGCTTCCGAAGTCTCGCTCTCGCGCGCGCGCGCGCGCGCTCGGCGATCACGTGACCAGACCAGGTGCTGTTATATTTCACCATGTGGGAGGGCGTTGAGTGTTCGGCGATGCTACGCTGATCGATACGGGGGAACGGAACGGCGGCTGCGGCGGCGGAGTTCGTTTGTAGGTGGGTTAATTGGCCCGGCACGAAGCGAGTAGCCGATGAAGCGTGTCCGAACTGTTCGCTTTGCAGAGGGGTACAAGCAGACGACGGTTGTCGACATGGCGCCATGAGGCTATCACTGAGAAAAGTTGCCTACTCCATCCTGGGCGCTTACTTTCTTATAACATGCTACACGGGATACCTGCTGCTGAGGCGGAGGATTTCCAAAAGTCAGGAGGAGTTTTCACGCTTCCAGGAACTGGCAGGTAAGAGACGCGGCGGTCGCCAGGCCGCGTTACCGACGGTCCGGTCCCGGTCCCGGTCCCGGTGGCGGCACCGCCTCCGCCACCATTAGTAGTGGTGGTAACACCAGCCTAGCAGCGCGCTCACCCTCACCCCTGATAGTCTGGGTGTAAAGCCATGTCTGTCTCTATGCTTCTTCATAATGTTCCGCGCTGCCCCACGTCCACAGTTGCTTCTGTTGTTGTTGTTGTTCTTTATTTTTTTAAAATTATTTATCTGATCCATCTTTCCTGTCCGCCCCTTATCGTCCTCCCCCCTCCCCCCACCCCCAACAGACGGATTCCTTGTGCTATAACCGACGGACGGATAAAGTTTCCTTTAACGACTCCGATAAAACCCACAACAAAATAATAAAAAAAAATTTCCCCTTTGGCGCCCCGGTCTCGAGAGAGAGGGAGGGGACGCATCTCTTTCGCAGGTGTACCGGCCACTCGCTCTCTCACCTCCCCCCCCCCCCCACTCCTGACTCCGGCTTGAACTCCCTAAAGTAAACCTGGGAAGCGGTCCCGGCGCAAACAGAGATGATCTGCGCTGAATCCGATAGTCTGTTGTTCGGAGAATGCGACCGAATTCGTCAGTAGCGGGTCTCCTGTTCTCCCGAGTCAAATCCAGTCGTCTACAGGCACTTACACCGACACCCCCCCCCCTCTCTCTCCCACCACCACCACCGATGTAGCATGTCGCTCGCTGCCTTAATCTAAGATCCCTGACCGACCCCCTCTCCCCCCCCCCAATCCCCTTCCCTTAGCCATGGCTATGTACTTGTCGTAGCCTTATTTTTGGGACAGTCGGCTGAAAGAGGATCGGGGTAGATCTTGATCGCGCGTCATGTCTCCTGCACACGTGCTCCTCACAAGCCTGCCCTGCCTGCCCCCCCCTTTTCTCTTTCCCTGTATTTTAAACCTATAACTTTTTCTACTTAGTTTTTGAGATTTTAAAATAAAAGTATTCAACCGGTTTTGAACTTGGCGGCTAGCGACTGATACAAACTTCGAGGATGTGTTCGGCATGAGAGCTAGCTAATTAATGGACAGGTAATCCTATCGGTGTAGGTACGCTTCAGACAGACAGTGGGTGGGAGGAAACTGGGACGTGAATTAGAAAACGACTCGTTCAGCGATAAGTGGATTCTTGTCCTATCCGGGAGTGACCCCAAGGTCAGCCATGGAAGCTGGTGAATGGCATGCCATAGAGGGTCAGTCACACAGTGCGCGTCACTGGACATCACCCCCCCCCCACCGTTTTCCTGCCATCATTCTTAGAAAACTTTGTTGTTTGTTTTCACTAGTTATCGCGTGTGTTTCTGGATGGAACCAGTTGTGTACTAATTTAAAAACACTGGATATTTCACCTGAGTGTGACTGTTTTTTTTTTTTTTTTTTTTCAAACTCAAACCCAGCCCTTACTGAATTTCTCTTTGGCCCTAACAACTAACCCATCACTGAAATAAATCGTTTAAAGACTGTAAAATAGTTCACTTTCACTATAAACTATTAGCAACTTTAAAAGCCAGATTTGTTAGCAGTTGTAAATTTTAAGTGGATAATAATTCATAATTCCATTATGATGATTGCCATACTACTACTATACAACAAGTGCAAATAACATTGCCCCTATCATTGTTGTTAGGGAGTTTTCACCGTTAATTACTATTACCGATTATAGTCACACCTGATATTCAGCTTATTTAAAGGGAAGTCTTGCTGGAATAATTCAAAATCAAGCTGCTGTGCACAGAAAGAGTGAGATGTCTTCTGGAGGAGAAAAATCAGAACAGAAATTACTGGTCGCAGAGATGAGACTGTTAAGTGCCCGATAAAATAATCACTGCAGACAGACACTTGCAGTGGGAGGGGTAGGGACCCTGAAATTTGCTGTCTTTTTGTTTGTTAGCTCGTCGGGTCGTCTTAGTTTGGAGAATATTGGCGACGCAGAAATGGTAAAGTTCCCAGCATAACGAAGCTAATCATTGCAGAATTTGGTTTTGTTATCATGGAGAATTATTTCTCTGGTCTGAGGTAGGAAACATTACTACACGGACGACGGTAACAGTTATGAAGTAAACTGGCTAACGTGGCTTGGGTTTTTCTTTTTACGCCACCTTGCAGATCAGTGATGAGATTATTTCTTAAAAACGCAAAACTTGCTACTTCAATGAAATGAGAGAGGCAGGAGGAGGAGGTAGGGGTGTGTTGCTGCATATTGCTTGATCTGCTTGGTTTTTGTCTGTTTTGCATTGTTTTTAATTATCACACAGGGAGGAGACAACAGACAGTGTGATTTATGTTGTGAACATCTCTAGAGACAAATGGGGAGGGAGAGATGAGAGAGAGATCAGCTTTTAGCATACAAATGCACTTTCTGTCCAATTAAGGTAAATGATACAGTTCATCTACTTGCACATCATTGAGTCTGATACATGAACAAGATTTGACCCCTTTACTTGTGCAAAGGAAAGAAACACATGGCAGACCTGCCAGGTTAAAGGAGGATCTTCTGCTTGAAGCTCTTTTTTTTTTTTAAATTTGCTAATAATATTAGAACACAATAATGTCACAGCATATGCAATGTTACACTGCTGCTCAAAAGTCGGTAGTAAGATCACTAAAATACATGAAGTTCCCATAAAAAAAAAAATGGAAGAGAAAAAATAAAGATGGATTTTATAAATTTTCCTTTAATTTGTAGAAAACAGAATAACCGAGTTGGGGAGTGGGTGATAAATTGAAATATGTTATCAGAATATTTTCTGTTAAGCGTAATTAATTGTTAAGTGTTATGGCAAGTTCCAAACATGACTAAGTTTTAATTAACCAAATGCATATCAACAGAAGCTGAGCCCTTCACCACCAGACTGGATTTCTTATGCACGACACCGTGTTGTACAAAATGGAAGGAAGTCTGCAACCACCTTTCTTGTTAGCAAGGAGAAAGAACGAACATTTCTGAAATCATTTGAGAGGGCAGTTGATGGACTTCTTACGCAGCAGCCAGTACTAGAATTTAATAATTTAAAGTAAAGACCCCCTTCTTTTTTTTACCAGTGCTGTCAATTAGAAACCAGCACACGTGCACAACTGGCAGCATTAGTCTAGAATTGTTTGAATGCTTTTCTATGGGGAAAATTTTGACTGCTGTGTATGTATCCAAAATCTGAATTAGCTGGCTGCAAGTTTTCCCATTAAATCTTCCAGGCAGTTTCAGGTTTCTTATTTTATCAGATATGTCCACAGAAAACTTAGTGAAGAACGCAAAAGTAGCAAGGAGAGAGAGAGAATGTGCTAGTTTTTTTTTGGTTAAAGTTGCATATTAATTAGGCAGCTTTTATTAATTCTTCAAACAAAAAAAAAACAACAACCTGGCATTAACAATAAGCTTCTCTTTTTTTTTTTTTTTTTTCCATCCTCCTTTATTGCATTCATTCATTCATGTCTGTATTGATTGATTTCTGTACCAGATTAAATATCACGTAGCCTATAATTTTGAGGCTAATTTGATGAATATGTTGACTGTACCACAAAATACTCTCGGAAAGGACCTGGATGTATGTATGCAATTTTACAAACAGAATGCTAGGTTGGGACTGATTTGATCAGCGTTGTCTCTGCAAAGCTCTAATGTTCAGTAATCTAGCGCGGATGAATGAACCTTCCAAGAGGTTCTTCACATGCACTGCAGTGTGAAATGCAGGAAACATTTAATTTGGCGATTAATAAATGACCGAGTTGCCATTGTATTTCAGCAGGATGCTGGCCAGTTTTACTGTAAATCTGACATTGTTTATCTCCCTTTGTGGTAAGAGACAGGGTGGTCACTCACTCGCTTTTGGTTTGAATGGCTGTTTATCTTGGATTTCTTTGGGTTTCTTTGGAAACAAACCTGCCTCTGTATCACTGACAGATGGTTCTTTTTTTTCTTCTCTTTATTTGTTCACAGCTTCATCATTCTTTTTTTGGTATAAATGGTGATAATATAAGAACCAGAGATTGTAATGGGTTTTTTTTGTTGTTGTTTTAAGATACTGAGAGTGCTAGAGGATAGCAGCACACTTCCATATTAACTTCACTGATCAGAGTTTAAAAGTCTGGGTGTTACATATGGTAAATACATTTAAAGCTGTTAGTGACTGTAAAGTGGATGATTTTTCTCTCTAAATATTCACAATACATTAGCCTCAAATAATGACCACATGGGTTCAACCTGTGAAAGTTGATTGCTTAAAGCTGCTTGATGAATCTCTCCCTCTGTTTTGTTATGTAATAATGGCTGGGTACATTTTTGTACTGAATATTTGTTTTATCTTTAAAAATTCAAATAGCTTAGGTAGAAGTCGTTATTAATAACGGAGAAGTGTTTGGCCGCAATGAAAATGAAGCCAGGAAAGGATACATTCAAATAGTACATAACCAGCATCCTGATGTGAAAGAAGAGACATTAATAAATTTGAAATTTTATAAAATGTTGTTTTTTAAATTTTGTTTTTAAAGGTATATAACTAGAACATAGGTAAAACAAATGAAAATGATAAGAATATCTCTGTTTTGATGCTGTACCGGATCCTGGGAATAGTTACAAAGCAGGACCAGGCAAATAAAGATGTACACAATGATATAAGCGAGCAAATGTGGTCGGCGGAAATAATGTTTGCGTGTTTTTGTTTTGCTCTTTAAAGATTTGGCTTTTTTGCAAATACAGCTTTGTTTTCTGACCAGAACCAGCCATGAATTAGGAAGTGCTGGCTGCCTTGAAGTACAGAGGTTATTTAGGGGAGGTCACTCTCTCAAGTGAGCCAATCAGGTGGGTTGGTTGTGTTCAGGTACAATGTTTAGCAATACATCTAATTTTATCTATAAACACATTCTCTCCCCATCTTTTTGTAATTACTTATGCTAATCAATAATAAAATTATGTATTATCTCTCTTTAAGATTTACAAAAATAAATTTTAAAGAAAAAAATCCTTTTGTTATAGAAAGAGAATAGTGTATGTATATAATATGCATTAATATAGATGATTTTTTTTTAACATAAAACCTAAATTTTTAATGGGATGTGAAATGTCTCTCTTTCCTTAAAAACCGTTTGCTAGTAGCCTTTGTTCACCACCTACTGGGGAAACAGCAAGGTAGGATAAGAAAAACAAATAGAAGAAAAATTAACATGGGCTGTCTCTATGGCAGGTCCTATTTATGGCTGCCTTCTACTTGAGTTGAGTGATTAATGCCCAAAGGCAGGGATGCAGGGGGGATGACTGCAGCGCAGAGTGGATCCCACAGTTTCCATTGTGATGGAGTTAGATTTTTTTTAAAATTATTATTACTAAGTTTCTGTGAGATGCGGATGCAGTGTGCGGTTTAACAGGTCAATAATGAGGCCGTGTAGCCAAGGCTAAAAGAACGGCACTGTTTTCTGGCACTCTTGCCCATCTGGACAATGGTAATCTTTTGAACGGGACAGGGATGAAAGTTAATAGCAACTTCATGGCAACGAATAGGGGTAAATAAAGAGGACCATGGAATTATAAGAACTGAATTTTAATATTTTGTGAGTTGCTCGTGTAACTGTATACATCATTGTGTTGTTTTCTTTCTTTAATTTTGGTGAGTTCTTATTAAACCCCTAATTTTTAAGGCCAGTACTTTACAGTAGAATTTACAAAATTGACTCTTTTTTTTTTTTTAATGTTTTCAGAATGTTTGTGTCTCCCCCCTCCCATCCTTATGGCTGGCCCTTCAGAGGTCTTCAGTTCATTAACACTTTGTTCTTAAGCCAGGAAGCTGGTGCCATTGCTCATCAGTTTACATTAGCGACCCAGAAATCCTTTATCCTTTGAAGTTAGGGAGTTTGTAGATCTTAAAATGCTTTAAAAAACTTCTTTTTTTTTTTAAATGTTGCAGAAACGGCTGCTAGTGCTGTCACAGGGTAAATAACAGTAAATAAGTGGATGTGTCAGTGGAGCTGTTAGTGCACCTGCGTTGTTTGTGGGAGATACAGGAAGGGGGGGCTGGTTTATGGCAGCAGACCAGATCGCTGAATTTAACCAGTGGGAAAGATGCTGAAAACAGTCATAATAACTGCATTTTTGTTTGTTGTTTTTTTTTTTTTAAACTTTTTACTTTTGTTAAATTTATAATATAGAATTAGTTGGTATCAGCTGTTGTTTTTTTTTTTAGAAATATTGTACTTTGAATTAAAATTTGTATTAGTTTGATTGATTAATTTGATTTTTATTATTTAAAAATGCAAAACCAGGAGTGTGGATTTGAGGGGGTTTTGTCTCTGTCATGGAAATTGCTTCGTGGAAAGGATGCTCAAGAGAGCGTAGTTTAATTAGAATTTTGTACCTTCACAATATGAAACAATTTATTTATTTCCTGCTTTTCTTTTGTTCGCTGTTTATAAATGCATGTTAGGGTTAATCCACCCACCGTCAGGTCTCTGGTTGCTCTCATTACAGATTAGTGTTTCATTTTATGTTCTAGTCAGGTTTCTTAAAGCTGTACGTCTCATCTTCACTCATAACAAAGGCAGCCCGCCACCGCTGCCGTAGAGTCTTCTAATGGCTACAGAACTGAGAACAACTTGTTTGTTGTTGGGGGAGGGGTCAGGTTCCTTTTGTTGCAATATTTAATTGGGATGGGGGAAAACAAAACAAATAATGTTTTGCTTCACTTTGCTTTACCTTTTTTTAAAAAAAAAATGTTAATATAGAAAATGGAATTGATTTACCTTTTTGAATTTTCTATAGAAGTTAATAAGTCTCTAAATATGTCTTTTTTTATTATTTAACTTGTTATTCAAGTGCTTTTATATCATCTGGATTTCCCCTTCGGTACTCCCTGCCAGCTGAACAGAAGTGTTCGTCGCTGGAAATCGTTTCCCGTCTCTGCTGCTCTGGCTAACTGTGTTTTCAGCCAATGTCGCGGAATCTGAAGCCGACAAGCGGGATGTTTGCCCTCACCTGTATGTGGAAGCTCCAGCCGTTCTTCGTTGTTTCCATTGTTGAATTCTTACAGTGCAGGTAAACATC
Source organism: Nautilus pompilius (assembly GCA_018389105.1). Classification (NCBI taxonomy): domain Eukaryota; kingdom Metazoa; phylum Mollusca; class Cephalopoda; order Nautilida; family Nautilidae; genus Nautilus; species Nautilus pompilius. The sequence goes on from JACATO010000690.1 coordinate 216,525, forward strand.
CATAGGCTGTATTAGTTAGTTCGTTTTTTTTTTTTCCAAATGTTGCCAAAACGAATGACAAAAAATATTTCAAGATGATGCTGGTTATTTTTAGATGCACCGGTTCAAACTAATTTCAATGCATGTGCGCAGTAACTCTCTCTCCCCTTCTTTTTTAAAATTTGCTTCGTGTATGGAGCCTTTGATATTTTTATGCCCCATCTGATTGTTAACCATCATGTTAGCAGTGCTTGAACTGACAAAGAAATAGGGATGCTCAGTTTTCTAAGAAAGTTCTCTCAGCAAAAAAACGTGTTCTTATTTTTTTTTTTCCTCCTGTTTTTTTTGAAATAAATTAATTTAAATCCTTTTGCATTTTCTGCATCCATGACCCCGGTGATGTCGGCCTGAAAAGTACCAAATTTGTTGGCTCATCTTTCTTGGAAAATTTTTTTTTTTTACATCCTCAGTCAACCTGCATCCCTCCCGCCCCCATTTTTTCTACCTATTTTTTTGTCGTCGTTATTGGGGATATGTTGATAGTTGCTGCATCTTCCGGGAAATTTGATCGTTAAACTCCGTGTTTGGGTAGAGACGGGCCTACCGTGGAAGCTGTCTTGAAGAATTGCAGAGCTGCGGTTCAACATAACGTTCAAAGGCAGACCTTCCTTACGTCAATTATTCCATACTTTTTTCCGATTCTCTTTATAGTCAGCATCGCCGACCATTCTCGATTGCTGAAGCTTATTTCACTGCCGCTATTTAATAAGAATTAAAGGACCATTACAGGCCATAAGTTTTGGGGAAATTTTTTTTTTTTTTTAAATTATTATATTAAATTTATTAGAATAGGTTAGAACAAAAACCAAACTGTCAGTCTGTAGTGCATATATTTTGTTTATTGAAACAGTAGTAAATGTTGCTTTCGTTTTCATGCTTCATTATTAACTCAACCTAACCCTGACTGACGGCTTATCATTTATTAATGTTTCTTTTGTACTTAAAATAAACAACTTGGTTTTATTCAGAAGCTCGCCTCAAGAATATTACACAACCATAATATTGTATTTGATATTTTTGTTTGTTAAATCTATAATTAAAAGCAAACAAATAATTTCTTACACTGTACATTTGTTATTTATCAGCTAACTGCACTCTCTCTCTCTCTCTCTCATACTGTTTCCTTTTCTTAGTTAAAAAAATTAGTGCAAATGAATATTATTTCACTTTGGATATGTATGCATACATATCCAATCTAGTTTTCCTTATACTAAATATATACATATATGGCTTTATGTTTTATATTGGTATATATGTTGCTTAAGTATATTTACTGATGCTTTACTATTTTATCTGTTGACTTCAAATTGTATATTTCCGGTTTTAGTTCATTGGTTTTTGAAATAATTGGTCTCAGTACAGTTTCTTTTTACTGACTTGTCTGTGTAATATTTCACCTTGTATGTGATGTTGTTTAAATAGGACCATCAGATAACTTTTGTGTGTTTTTTTTTAAATAGTTCCCAAATTGTCTGAATACTCCGGGCCACTAGTACCACAGTGGCTGTAGCTATGAAGTGGGTTTTCTTCATCAGTCTATTCACTGAACATTCACAACTTAATGGGCTTCCATCGTGAATGCCTGCTGATATCAATTTGTTTCCTGCTGGTTATCTTAAATTATTTGTTTTGTTTTCTTGCTGAATCATCAGTTTACTTGATTGGGAATATTTATGTATTTCACTGATTGGACTCTTTCATTGGTGATGGTTCTCTTCTGCTTCAGTCTGGTTTGTACTCTGTGATTAAGTGCTCTGTCAGTTGTCACATACAGGACATCCTAAAATGCTATATGCACTTCTCTATAGCCTAGTGGATAAATGCTTATTGCTAGATAGAATTTTTGCCTTATGGGTCAGATACCTCAAACACTATACACTATAATAAGTATTCAAACTGTCCACCATCATCATCCGTGTAGGGATAGTTGTTGGAGTTTATGGATGGTAGCTTAATGTGTGCCATGCACCTTATCCTTTAACGTACCATTGTAAGAAAACCTGGTCATGTGAGAATTGGAGAGGTGGCAGGTATTCAACTGGTCTGCATCATTTTGCCCATTCCCCAGTAAAGTGTTCATCTGAAAATGCAAGGGAGTGCCATCTTGCTGGCAAAACATTGTTTGCATGGCACAGTGAGATATACTTTGTCACCTGACACTTTGGCATTAAAGAAAAATGGTTTGATAAGACTTGTGGGCAGAAATACCTACCCACACTGACCCTTGGCAGGTTCACCACATTTTTTACATAAAGTTGAAGGTTCTCAGTAGGCATACTTGCCTGTTTGAAGTTTCATTCAAATTTGCATTGTCTAACCACAACCATATGGAGGAAGGTTGGATTCTGATGTGCTTTGTTTATAAACCACTCATAGAATTCAAGCATCTGGTATTGGTTACCTTCATCCAATGCATGTAACAGTTGTGGAACATGTGATTTTCAATTCACATTCTTTAGAATTCAGTGGAACCCCCTGACTAGTTTGTACCAGGCTGACAAACACTCTGTTACTTGGGTTTAGTGGTGAGCCTTTGAGTTCTACCACCAGGGTTGCAGTGCTCTCTTAACTCCATGCAGAACAACCCAGGCTGCCCTTTAAATAAACATCTTGTACAATGTGTTTGGCCTTGAGTTTATCCCCAAATTGCATGCTTACAATATGGGGATAGCAGTGGTGACTTGTACTCTGTGTCATCACATGCTGTATCCCGCCGATATTCTCGGATTTTCAGTATCACTTGTCACTGATCAAACGACAACCTGGTGCTTGTCAGTTCAGGTGCACTGAAAATACATCGCATCAGTGGCTTTTGCTGTTGTTGCAAAGTATCCATCATCTGTGAGCTTCTGAATTAACCCCGTCTTAACGTGAAGAGACGCTTACATACAGAAGTGTGCAAACACCTTTACTGGAGTGGTATTTACTAATGTTGCAGTTTTGATTTTTTTTTCTTTAATGATTAAATTTTGTTTTTAATAATAGACTTCTTGCAGGAAAAATGTATGTTAATCTTGAGTAAACATAAAATCTCCTAACAGTGTTCTTCGTAATGTCTTTCATTTTTACATCTGCAATTTGAACGACCTGATTTCTGAAACCATCTTGATAATTTGCAGGTATTGGTAGATGATGCTGTATCATCTCACTGGTGGAAGATTTTGTGTTGACCAATATTATAATTGTTTGAATTATTTTTAGTCAACACAATCTTTAGAAACATTACTTCTGTACACCACCTGGTATGTCACTCCACTCCACCATCTTCAGATCTATATTACCCAGCACAGATTGAGCCATGAGAGGGGGGGGTGCTCTGACACGCAGTACCTTCACTGTTAACATAATAATCCTTTGTAACAACAGATCTGGGTACTGATCCTAACCCCCATGTTTTGCATTACATGTGTTGGCTAAATATACAGCCATGTGCTTCTAGGCTGATACCAGGCAGTTTGCGTAACGTAAAAATTAATCTGGTATGCAGAGGGTTAACAGAAACTATGGTAATATTTCATAGCTTCTTTTGTTTTTATTATCTTGTTAACTTTCAGTTTATTTTTAAGCAAAGTAAAAAAGAAAAAAGGTCAACTTGAAACAAGTGCTTTGGTGCATATTTGTTGTTGTATTAATTAGTAGACGTTATTTATAATTACTAGTTTTGCTGGCACTATTAGACAACAATTCATGCATAACAGCATCATGGCGTCGCTAGTTCTCATGTATAACTTAGAAATGGTGACTAACACTTGATTATGATATTAACAAGTGTTTACACCAACTCTGTAGAAAAATTTAATTTGTACTCTACTCCAAACCATTGGATTAGTAAAACAAAAGATCATATTAGAATATTTTCTACTTTCTTGTCTCCATTTTATTGTCAGGCACTGTCTGATGTTTGTGGGGTTATTGTAGGCCCAATTAAATTATGAAACTGCCATTCTCGTGAGAAGCTCTAAACGCAATGCTTAGAACTCTACTCGCCTACAATACAGGTGTCTTGTTTTGGAGTCACATTTGACCTATGTTAGATGATAGGGCAGGCAATATTATTCAGCCCCATGGTGTGAATTATAAATGCCGGTTGTTGTTTTATAAACTACGTTCATAACAAAATAAAGTGCTGACTATTTCCATCAGACACTATACACAGCTGATTATTGTCCATAGATACATTAATCATATCTCAACAGAATACCAAATGCTGCTAATTAATAGCTAAATGATAGTTCAGAGAGATAATCAGTAATTATATCATACCTGAACAGATTTCTATAGCATTTATGTGATGATATAACAAAGGATTCCAGCTGTGCATAAAATATCCCCCCTGTCATTTGTTAGATGAGGCCTGGAACATCATTTTTCTTCTATTTTCAAGTGTATGAAGTTTATTTTTGGTTGGCAATGAAAGAAGGGTCCATAAAATACTATAGAAGAATGAAATTAACTTTACATTTTTTTTTAATGGCTTAAATTTCCAAAGGGAGACAACTTCCTTGTGTTGTTTTTCCACTGTAACTATCAACTGATAGAGCAAATAAATACAGGATTAGCCTGGTCTTGAAAAATCTTTTGAATTTCTTTTATTCATTTCCCAGAATAAAATTGGGTTAAATTGTTTTAATGATCAATCAAGTGAAATAAGATATTTGCCAAATAAACAGGAATCTAACACCATATTCATGGCCTCACATTCATCATATCAGATGATGTTGCAGGGAGTCCCCTCTCATGTGTAGCTTTCTACAGGGTTAATTGTGTACACTCAACAGATGTTGTGTTCCCTGTTGCACTTGGTCTCTTAGACCAGCAGGACCTTAAACACTAGCTGTGCATGGTAGGATGGTGGGGGGGTGGAGATGGGTGCTTAATACTATAACCGGCACAGAAGAGTTTGGTGCACTCCAACTGACCTAACCAACCTATCAGAAGTTACTACTAGAACTCCCCCCCCCCACTCACATCTAAAAATGAAATCACGGTTTTACCAGTATTAGAAAATGTGATTTGTATAATGCCTGGTAAATGGGTCTTCAATCAAAAAGTTTATTGGGTCAGAGCATTTAAAGGAGACAGATATACAGCTGCTTCATTTGTTGGTCAGACTTGGCGACTGCATTCCTCCAATATTAAAAGAAGAAGAAGAAGAAAAGTTCTATAGGAGACATTAGTGAATCGATGATTGATGTAAGAGAGACTGGGCACGCTGGAAAAGATTTAACAGCTGTACATTTAAGGAAATTGCTGCTAATTTCTTACTCGTTTACTGGAAAGAACTGTAATGTAATGTATATGTAGATTGACACAATTCCAAAAGCACATCTAATCATTTAATTACGTTGCACTGTAATTATGTTTGATCTGGTAAATGTTACAGTTAGGTTTTTGGATTAATGTACTAGGACACGTCTCCCAATTCTGTAGCCTTTAAAACTGAGATTTTAACATGAAAAGTCCTTGAAAGCCAACTCTGTACGAACTTCGGTCGTAGGCAGGAACAGTATGAGACCATGTAACAAGGTCTACCTTTCTAGAACACACAAATTATGGAACCATGTAGCATTAATTATAAAGTATCAAGCTTACTAATCTATAAATACAGAGTGGGGGGTGTCATTCCAGCCACTGTATAATACTATTTTTTTCTTTTCTATATTTTTAGTTGTAATAGAGATGGATAAGAAAAACAATATAGCTAGATCTTTCTGCTTTCTTGATGAAATGTTCTCTGCATTGGAACTTCCAATAAAAATCTATTTAGGTGATCTTTTGATCTTGTATGTTTATACTATTATCTTGCAATGACTTTGAATTTTCATATTTAAAGAGGATGTGTCACATTGTGAGGAGATGATCCTTGGTCATGAGATTTTTTAGCCATTTTGTGCCCGTTTGTGTGTAAGTATGCAACAATTATTTGGCAGGACAATCTTTTCTTTAATGTTTGCCCTCGTAACTAAAGATAGCCATTAGCATTGAAATACCGGGATGTGCGAGTTTGTTTATAGTGTAGGATCTGTTGCCTGCAGAATTACCACACATTTGAGTAGTGTGACCTGGTGTGAGAAGACCAGACTACTTATCTATCACCCTGCACTGGCAGAACTCTTAGCTCAGAAAGTGAACAGCTAACAGCCAGGTATCTACTTACTGATTAAAAATGGACATTTGGAGAAGGAAACTTGCCTGAGGTTTTGTCCCCCCCCCCCTTACCCTGCTCAAAATCGAACCTGGGTTCTCTCAATGTTTTTGGACCTTAGTGGCTATCTATTGCCTTCCTGGTAGGCAACAATGTGAACAAATTTCACTTAACATTATAATTCTGTTTTCAGTTTTGCAAAATTAGATTTTAAAAATTTATCTGGATGTTTTTACTAAACACGTATTTTAAAAAAAAAACACAACAATGAAAATAAGTCAAAATGTAAAGAACTAGTCAGATTTATATATATATATAAAATATAATATCTGATAAATTCTCTTTTCTTTTTTTTGCATGTCATTGTACAATTTACATGACGGTTATAACATTCCTCTAAAATTGTAAGTCAGCCGTCAGCTTGCATTTATTGTCATCTCGCAAAGTTTTTCAAAGTATCAAGAAAGATGTTTTGCGGAAAGTTTTTGTTTGCTTTCTCCATAGTTACATAGTTAAAACAGTTTCTCTACTGTGTAACTCGGCCTGAATAAGTGACTTTTCCATTTGTAGTCTCTGCAGATTTACTACTTTGATTTTACATCTTTGAACATAAACTAATGATTCGGGGAAAATTTTTTGTTATTGTTGTTGGACTGTTGAAAACTGGAATTTTTTAATTATTATCGTGCTTTATTAGAAGGTTTCTGTTGATTTATAGGAATGACTCAGAAGACTTAATTTCAAGTGAGTCTTTATTGTAAAAAAAAATTTTTTTAAAAGTTAAAATCAGTGGAGATTGAAAGTAAAAATTAAAGCTTGTGAATTCTCACAGATAGTTGCAAATGCATGCAGTGCTTTGCCAGGAGAAGTTTCAAAAGTTTTGCTGAAAATCTATTTTATTATTTCCTACTCTTATGCACAACAACATGAGGAAAATCAAGGTGTCTGAACAAATATGAAGACTATAATAGTGTTGGATTGTGAAAATGTTCATCTTTTTCTCTTGGTGCAGTGATAATGAAACCTTCCATACTTGTTTTGGCTTTTAAAGCTGTTTGTGCGTTGTTCTGGTTGTTTACAGTTAGCAGCTAAAGAACACAGTACTCCACCTAAACTAAGGGAACTGCTTTACTGGTGTATAACTTTATTGTGAACCTGTCATGTACCAATCTTCTGAGGCCTTTCCATGACCTCTGTGATTAGGCTGGAATCCAATCAGAATAGGCTGGAATCCAATCAGAATCCCTGACTGTTAAGTGTAACTTAGTTTCACCTATGTTAGAGCTATCTATCTCCCCTTTTATCCACTCTGTCAGTGAAGGGGGGTTGTTACAACCACAACCGCTTGCTTGGTATAAACAGGGGGGAGGGTTCTTATTCCTGGAAATGAAATCTACATTGACCTCCCTGCAAAGAAGTGATGCAGAGATAAAAATGTCTGGAGGAGGTACTGTTCACCAGAAAGAAGTCTGACTGAGGCTGAAGAATTTGGAATGTGAGGCGAGCTTGTTAGTGGTAGAATTGGGTTTGTTTACTTAGGAACTCTCTTCACATCTGGCTTAACGGTTACTATCAGCAGCCAGGCTTTATAGGGGAAAGGCCTCCACCCCTCTCAAAAATAAACTCGGCTTGGTGCTTCGCTTTTGATGCAGATTAAAATATTTTTAAAAAATCAGAAGGGATCACTCTAACAGAGGGCCCCAAAAAAGAGTCTCATTGGCTAATCATGCTTCATTTTTGTTTGTTTTCAAGTAAGCCCTGTTGTTGCCTTTCTTGCATTACTGGGTTTATGGATTTTTCTCCAGTAAATGTTAATGTGAAGATGCATTTTAACAGAAATAGTGGGTGGAATCTCAGGGAACTTGCTAGTTTTTTGGTTGCACTCCTTAGATCGTTGCACCAGCCTGTGATGGACATTTGAAATTTTCTCTCAAACACCATTAAAGCTTTTTTTTTAACTGCTCCCCCCTTTTTTGGAATTGGTATGGATATTTCTAATTCTTCACCAGCCAGCCAATCTCGTGGGAGGTGGTTTCCAGACACTCTAGTCCCCCCCCCTCCTCCTCAACATGTACTGGTGTTTTCCAGGTGCTTGTGGTGGATGTTCTGCAGGTTACTCTTGACTGGTTTGCATCTTGATCTCAAGAGACTGTCAACTACAGCCAACTCGCTTGCTCATCAAGCCAAACGGCCTACACCTTCCCCTTCTAGCTCATATATGAGATATGTCCTCAACCTCAGTTAGAACAAGGGTCCACAAAGCCAAGCTTCCATCTACATACAACAAGAATTTTATGCCAACAGAGTGGCTATTGTTGCCTTTTATTGTTCTCTTGTTTAACAATTCTTTCTTTACCAACTTTATTATTTTTAGTAGAGAAATTGCGAAGCCACATAGTTCTGACAAAATGTTGTTGCTGTTTACAGTTTCAGTTAAAATTTAAAACAATTGCATGCTAATACTTTGTAGATGTCTATCTCATGTGTTAGGTTGTTTTTTTAAATTGACTAAAATGCAAGTTTTTAAAAAAAGAGATGTAAAATGCATAGCACCATGTACAATGATGCATTATTTCCACACATTTGAAATATATTGACTTAAAATTCATCGTATTTTCTTTAAAATTAATGATACTAAATTATTACAAATGCTCTTGTTATGGAGAATGTTAAATTGGTTTACAGCATTTCTTCCTATTGTCTTCAAAGAAGACTTTAGTGGTGAAGAGACAGGAATCTGCCAAGGACAAATGATCAATATTTCAACTTGTTTACAAACCTCACCAAAACACATTTATAACCGTGTAGGTCAGTTGGTTTTCCGTTAATTTTATCTGCTGTTTTTATTCATTTATTTTAAAAAGGTTTATTTACCTGTCTACTTGACTCATTAGTTTGGCCTTTCACAAGGATTGTGAAAACAGTGAAAAGCATTTTCTCAACTCTTTTCTTTGTATTTTTATTAACATAATTTTAAGAATTCTGCACCTATTTTCTTCCAGAACAGACTTTGGTGCCTGCAACCAATTAATCCATTAATTACAGGTGATGCATTCAACTACACCTGTGAAATGACTGCTTGCTGTGTTTTGTCTCCAGACTGATATTCTTTGTTATTTTATTGATTTATTTATCACTTACTCAAAACAGCTTCTTTCTCAGTTACTTTAACTTTTTACTGTTATCAGATTTAACTTTACCTTAGGGCGAAGACATGGATTTGGGCATTTTACTTCTTTTGTAGTCCAACACATTGAAAAAAATATCCAAAATTAATTTTCTTTTCCTTTGTTTGCAGGGAAGCTCTTAAGAACATGTGCATTCTGTGAACTTCACTTAGAAGTATGTAGGGCATCCAAGACGGATATGTCTAATAATCTTGGAAAGAGTAATTATTGACACAGAGCATTTATATTGATTTTTCACAAACAGCATACTTCTAAACTTTGGTTAATTCAAGAATGTGACTACATTATCAACATTGTTCAAGAACAAAATGGATAAGTTAGCTTTCACACCAACACTAAGCAGTGTTATGTTATGTTATAAATAAAAATTACTGTTTATCTGTATCCTTCTCATCTCTCACAGCTTCCCCAATACTTTTACCACCATTTTATTTATTTGCATGCTACTTTGAACAAAACGTTTTCACGTGTACTGACAAGCAAGGTTTGCAATTCAAATGCTATTTAAGCAGTCGTGCTTCATTGATAAATAACCATATTTGAGCTGTTTTTGTTTGATCATCAAAACAGCATTCCTCCTATTGATATTCATTGTAAATTTGTGCTGAAGATTAAAAGAATTTAGCAGTTCATGAAATGTTTTTATCTTTACATTTAGTTCTTTCCATGTCTGAATGCGTTGTTAGAACTGTTTAATACAAGCCACATGGACCCCTAAGCAATTACTTCTTGTTTGGGCTCACAGTTGGGTTCTAGGCTTAACACAGCAGATTTCCAAGCTGCTTGTCGCCAATTTAGCCTTTTTAAGTGAATGTTTTTCACATTCTTTTATTTGTTGGCAGATTTCCAAGGTCTACAGTTAACTCTTGAATGGAAGGCTACCTAATAACAGAAAAATTGGCAAATTATTCTATTTTAAATTGTTTACTGTAAATAAATAAATTAAGAAGAATTAATTCAAGACTCCCTCTCCTACCAGAGTTGCTCCGTTGCCTTTGTTCATGTGAAAATGGAATAGTTCCATAACAAGAAATGCATCTCTGTTGCTGATGATCGTGTATGCTTAAACACCATTTTACCTCAAACGCCTGAAGCAGTGTTCCTAGCAGAATCTCAGTAATCACCAATTATATGTTCATAATTTCAAACCAGTTCTGACTAACCGTATCTCAGTTTCAGCAATTGTGTTTTAGGTTTTACAGAAAAGAAATCACCAAGGATGGTCGGTGGAAATTGATGCCTTGTTCCCAAGACAATCAGAAAAGACAATATGCATATATGCTGATTTGTAGTACCATATTTTGGTATTTACAATTTTTTTTTTTTTTTTTTTTTTGCTCTTTTCACTTTCATTTTTAATCTTGTAAAATTTTATATACAATTTTTTTTTCTTCTAAAAATGAACTCTTAAGAACAACAATGGATAATATTAAATATATTAAATACATTGTCAAAAGAAAATGAAACAAAGCAGTTGCTAGATCTGCTCATGTCACATAGACTAAGGCTCTGTCAAGTCTTCTAAGTAAAATTCTTATTCAGTTAAATCATTTGAAGAAAGAATAATGCAGCTCAGATTGTTGAGGTCATAAGGCCATGCAGTACAAACATTAAGGCTGACCTGTAGCCCTTGTACTGATCATCGGAAATGAAATGTCATAGTTTTGTATGAGTGATATGCAAACTTATTCACATTTTTCCATCTCTCTCTCTCTCTCTCGCACACATGGCATTTGCAGACACTCTTGTTTTGTTTTTTCCCATCTGTCTGCTGATAAATTTAATCACGTCATAGACATTTTGCTACCATATAATGTTATTTACCATTTAACTTCAGAAAGAAAAAGTTTTTTAATATGCAATCTTACGTTTCCTCACCAGGTTGTAAAATGCCCCAGAGACTCACCTCGAGGAGCCCCAACGGTGAAGTGAATCAGATGTTTAACTTTTTTTTACTTCCTAGTTAGTTGCTTGATTTACAGACCTTTAATGTTACCTAAGAAAAGGCTGATGTATTTGAAGGAGGAAAAGAATTGTTTAAATTATTAAATAGGAAAGGAATAATCTTTGAGATGTCATTAATGATCATTTCTTAACCAAAGTATTTGAAGTAAATGGCTTCTTACCAAGATATTTCCAGGATTGATTACAGATTGCACATCTGGAATAAGACAGAAGAATATAACTGATATGTTAAATGAATTCACAGTAAATTTTTTTCCCTTTTTAAATATATTAACATGCGTATCCAGAACATCTTTGTGGATGGTATAGTATATTTTTAAAAATATTTTTTAAAAAGGGGAAAAGAAAGAGAAGTTAAAAAGGAAACCTCGGGCTTTCATACTGTTAGGATATTAAAATCTCCTTTAAGATATTTAAAAAAAACAATTACTCTGTAGAACCTAATATTGTATCTTTCTTGGACTGCAGGCTCTTCTGTATCGTATCCTCCTAAAATGAAGCCCCCACTACAACCTGTTCCATGCTTAATGAGCTCGTCTTTTACATGGAGAAATGCAAACTTTCTTGCTAGGTTTGCCTTTACCATTGAGAGGGAACACGGATGTAGAACCCTGGGCTCAATACTGCACAGTAGATCACTGTATTAACAGATGAGAGCAAGGTAGATTGCAATGTGTGTAGGTGGCAGAGGAAGAGACATTGCAGTGCTCGTGTTTGGCTAACTCTGTGTGATGTGTCTCGCTGAATTTCCAGATTTCTAAATAGGAAAAAGAAAGAAAGAAAAAAAAAAAACTTGGCACTCGGTATGGAAATGATCAGAGTTTGGTTAATCACAAGGGAGATTGTTTTTGCATATTTATGATTTTGTATTTTAATATTTTGGGTGAATGGGAAATATCAGATTGATATAGGTAGGAATCAGTCAGTCAGTCTCTCTCTCTCTCTCTCTCTCTCTCTCATATATATGAGAATGTAAAGCAAAAAAACCCTTAAGTTAGTATTTTGAAAATTCTCGCCATGACATCTTTTGAAGTAAAGAAATTCACTTAAATATGTCTGTACCACCCACATGTATACGTCATCATCTGATATATTGCAGCCCGAAAACTCAAAAGTAACTTTGTTTATACGCTGATGTTACATGCATGTGCTATAGGTTTCTTCATTTTTGGCAAATATAAAGATGTTTCTCTTTCGATAATAGCTCTCACAGCTGAAACTGAATCTACTCACTGCTCGATTTACTCAGCATAGAATTTGGATGGTATTCTTTGGACAGAACATTTCCTTCTCTGGAGCTTAATCTTCACCATATCTGATCATTAGAAAATCTTAGGAAATATGAAATTTGTGGTTCTGTCTTGACTTGAAAAGAAATTGCATAACTTTTGGTTTTGAGGTTATGTTCTTAAGTTTGTATTTGACAAATTCAGGTTTACACCTTTAAACTAGAAAACATTGCAAACTCAGCCTCTTCCCCACCCCATTTCTCTACCCTGACTTTTTCTTTTTTTTTCTTTTTTTAAAAACAGATCTTTAACTGAAACTACAAATTCCTAGGCATCCAAGTAACATGCTGGCAATTAATCTTAAGCTTTTGGTCATTTTGTCAACTTCTGATTCTATCTTTGTACCACCACCATGATGTTTTCCGATTTACTGCCTCCCATTTGGGGAGATTGATTCTCGGCTTCCTTCCTTTCACTGTATTGTGCATAGATAAAATCAAGAAAGCTGTTTAACAGCTTAGCAAAAAACACTTCTAAATTAGGTGTGTTTCTTTATTGGTGATGACTGGAAACGTCAGGAATTCAATCTCTTTTGCATTTGGTGATATAAAGTGTAATGTGCTTTTTTTTAACATTGTTTTTCTTATTAGTGGCAAGAAAAATAATAATACATTTTTTAAAAATGTTTTTTTGTTATTTTATTTTTTTTTTTAAATCTTCTAAATATCTTTCATTGACATGTATTTCTCATTCAGTTCTGGTAGCCATCTTGGATATAAGCCCTAACATAACATCTACCTTCCTATAGCAGTCCTAATGTGGAATTTTATGGCAGTGAAATCCAGAACATGAAATTTAGAGTTTCCGAATATTTATTGATAAAGGTAGCCAATGGCCATTTAAGACATTAGAGCAGGCGCAAAGAAAAATCAACTTTTATAGCTTTTTTTCCTTCCTTTTTTTTTAAGGTACATGTTCAGTATAAAATTTCTATAGGAACCTTTAATAATACATGTAGAACTGCATGTGATGATGTCCATGTTGAAACATTATACAAATATAACTTTGGTTCATTAGTCTTTTGCCCATACAGAAACAAAATATGAGGTTAGTTATTGGTATTTAGTTACCTTGTTTATAAATCTGTATGGGTTCATAGTGTTGAGTAGGATTGATTAATTATGTTACATAAGCTTGTCACCTACCTAATCCAAGGTTGGAATGAAATATTTTGTCTAACAACAGCAAGTTTTTTTTTAAAAAAATAATAATAATGTAAACTGTTTTTATTTGTAGCCTCTTGCTGTAACCTGGCATAATTAGGATGCAAGGTTTTTTTTAAAAAAAAAAAGGCACTTGTAATGTATGAAAAGGAATAGACTACAATAATATCTCTTCTTGATTCTTTTTGTTAATCTGAAGGAAAACTAAATAGATTTTATTTTATCCAGCAAGCAACGGTCAGCCATAGCGTGTGTATTGGGGAAGGACTTTAGCCACCTGTTCTTTTTAAGCACCCAAAAATTTTGAAAAGGCTGCTGTTTTACAAAAAAATTGTCTTCATCAGATCAGCCGGCACAATTCTGAGGTCATTTAGTTGATTGAGATTTGGCAAAGTTTATTTATTGCCGGAGAAGAGCAGCAACTGCTTCTGCTTTCCATACACTTGGGAGCTTTGTAAAACAGTGCGTGTGACTACAACATCAACACTGACGTATTTCGGCCTTATTCTGGTGACGAACTTATTTCAGGATGGACTTAGCGCCGTGCCACTGTGTGCAAACATGACAGCCATGTGGTCAAGTAGTGTGCGACTGTAGTACTCGACATTGCCACAAGTTGGGTTTGGCAGTCGGCAAATGGTGAAGCCACCAAGTTATGTTGGACAAGTCGTCTTTCAGAAGAACTGTTCTGTACCAGGCTGACTTCACAAAGTCTGTCAACTGGAATAGACTGGTGGATCTTCTGTAATTTAATTTAATCATTTGTTGAAAGTAGGCAAGTTCATCATAAGAACTGGTAGTTTTTCAAAACTAGTTTCTTTGCTTTTCTCATCTACACCTGAGATAGGGTAAATAAATTTGAATTTGCTAGCGAGGAGGGGTTGTTTGTTTTTAAATTCAGCCACACAATTTTGAAAATGAGTTTCTTAGATTAGTCTAATAATGCCACTACATAATATTTTATTTCTCTCTTTTTTGTATTATGAGATTTCCCTTTGGTGGTATTTAAATTACGACCCCAGGTTTAAAAATCTTACTCCTCCTGGTTGGGTTGGGGCTGGCGTTTCTTAGGAACCAAGTCAGCCAGTCATCAGTAATTGCTCATCTGGCCACAAATCCTTTCAAGTCAAGTTTGGAGAATTCTTTTGATTGTAGGTGAATTTTGCTATAGTTAGGCCTTGGGAAAAAAAATGCTCAGTCAAGAGTTTGTCATGACTGTTTTCTCTTCTTCTCAAAGTCTTTCAAATCTAAGTGGAAATAACTTGGATGTATCACTTTTGAGACACCAGAATGGATGTAGAAGACTACTACACCGTGAGAAAATAGTGTACAAAAGCTACTCGTCTCACAACTATTTCAGCTGGAATATTTTATAACAGAAATATGGAGAGTCAGAGGGGAAAATTGAATCAAGGAAGCGAAAATAGATGAGGTTTAGAAAATGCATTAATGAAAAAAGAAATTAAGTAAAGCTACTGAGATGTGTAGAGAGTTCATGAGGTGAATTTGAGAACAATGCAAATGGCAGGCTTTTGCTACAATTGCCTTGTTAAAGAAATACACGTGCAATGCAAAAGATATTTTAAGTTTTTTTTTTTAAAAAAAATCAAAATGAGTTTAAGCCACTCAAAACAAGCACGATCAGATCTACTCTATATAAAATATATTAACCTGAAATTAGCATTTTGCCTAATGTTTCACTGTAGGATTCTTGGGTTGTTGTTGATCTTATCAATTCTGAATCAGCGTAGTATTGTTTTAATCAGAAGTTGTTCATACCACGTAATGTTTGTAAATGTATTTCTTTGCAAATATTTCAAATGTTTTAAACTTCCTCACCCCCATTTTTTAATATACGAGGCAACTTTAATTTTATGGAGAGAATTTTATCTGATACCATATTCTGCACCATCAATGTATTTAGGTGCGTAGTCAATAGGTGGATTTAAAAAGTAGTTATAGGTTGGAATGTATGGAAATTAAGAAAAAAGGAATTGCTGATTCTCTGCCTCTCACCACTCATCTCTTCTTACATTGGTTTAATAATCTTATCTAAATATGGGAATTTTATGATGATGATGATGATATATTTATAATTTCTTACCTACATGGAAAAATTGCTCTATATGGGTGCTTGAATATTTTTATTTCTCAAAAAGGAAAAAAAAAAACTGATCAAATCTGTTGTATGTACTTTATTCTTTTTTCTTCTCGTTTCTTTTACCATTACACAGTAACTTGACATTTTCATGTCCGGTTTTATAGGAGCACTAACTCCTAGTGAGAGCTGTTTATATTTAATCTGGCCAACACATTTGGAATTTTGCAGCTCAGGTCAGGGATTAATTTAGAGTCACAATCTCAGATGTAATACTCTATAACATCACATTCCCAACAGCAGAAACTTTCTCATGCCTCAAAAATGTCTGCTAAATATTTATAACATCTTTATTCTAGTTTTTTTTTCCTCTTAATTGAATAGTCATTTTAAAATTAGGAGTTAATGTGTCTGTCCTCTTGCTATATAATAATAATAATAATAATAATATTATATTACCATGATTTTTACCTGATATATATATAATTCTGTTATTATCTGTGTTGATAATTTTAACAAGCAACATTTTCAGTTGAAATTCTCTCTGGTGTGACTTACACTGATGTCTACAAGGGAAGCTACTCTGTTGAAGGTGCATAGTGCCACAGATGTCTGCTGCTAGAAAGTGTTGTTAGTCCTCTCTAGGAGGGAGCCTGGCTGGTACTTCAGAGTTTGCAGAGAAAGTTCTAAAACTCTTTCGTATATATATATATTTTTTTTTTTTTCATGTGTGGGAGGAAACCACGATAGGGAGGTACGCCACCCTCAGATGGTCCCAAACAGCATTCAAACTCTGGCCCTCAACCTGGCTGCCTACCACTGGACCTTGTCAACTCCTAACACTGTAGGCATGCCTTGCTAATATGGTTTCTTCATTACAGAACACTTTAATTTTTAATTTTTTTTAAGTTGGCATTAGCAAAAGATGTGGATCAGACGATAGGTTTGATTCTTCTCCATTTGGAAATATTGGCTGAAACATTTTTAATTTCCTTTTTTTTAGGAAAGGTCCCTTAAATTGCAGTGTTAGATGGTCGTGGCGGTGAGGCAGGGGGAGGGAAAATAGTAAAAGGGTAAATTATCAGCACCAAAAAAAAAATTTTAGAAAAGGTAAGGAAAGTGATAAACAGTAGCTTGAATAGATATTTCGGCATCTTGAGAAAGGATCAGGTTAGACTGTCTTGGAGCCTGCTGAAAATTATGACATGTATCTTATTGCTTGACATCTCATCACTTAATGAATTTTTAAAAATTATTTATTTTTTTTTTCTTCCTTAACTTCATTATGGCAGAATAACATGACTGAATTGCTTCAAGAGATTTTAAAAGATGCTATATTCAGAATATGAGTAGAAAATGTGCAGCCAGGTTTGAATGTAATTGCAATTTTGAATATTGAAGAGTCTGTACAATTGTCACTGGAGGAGGACATTTGTACAATTGCTACTCTCTAATGAATGTTGCTGTAAATGAAATTGCTGATAGATATCTGGCTTTTGTTGATATATCTACTTGCAATGTTGCTTTACTCCCATTGATTGGCTGGAGTTTTTATGGCTTATAAATTGCTGCAGGTGCATACAGTCAGGCTGGCACCATTATTATGGTTTCTAGCCATAAGTTCACACCTTAATGGCTGATGAGCTGTACAGAAAAATTTGATGAATATTATGATGCATGATGCTCAATAAAATCTAATCTATGATTAAAACAATTACTGATGCTGATTTTTCTCAAGTTGTAAAAGAAAACAAAAATGCCATAAGAATAAGTGAGTACTACAATTTTCTGGAAGGCTTTTATAAGTTAGTGGTATACTTTACAAGAGTCATTAGCAGGTACTCTACTCTAGTAGCCATGTAAATTTGACTTCCATTTGATTGTGGCAACCTACAGACATTGGACAATGTGAGAGCACATATGTGTGAGCTGTTGAGCAGGACGAGAGTACTGTAGAATGGAAATGATCTGCTGTCCCAAACTGTCCAAAGCATCATCTAGGCACATTTGTTCATGTGAGGCATTCTCCATACATTTGGCCTTTGATAAAAAGCAAATCTCTTTATACTATTACCACTTACATGGATGTTGTCGGTCTGTTTGTTATCACGTTCTTCAAGTTATCTCTAGGCCCAGACAGACATTGAACTTTGCCAAGAAGGGTTGGCTAGTCAATATTTGGTTGTTTCTGCTGCTGCTGCTGATATCCATCTTAGGTAAAGACTGCTTCTAGATCCATCAGTTTGTTCAGTAGTTTTCCTTCCTTCCTTCCTATATTGGAGATGCTGCTGGTGCTGCGTTTACATTATAGTTATGCTTTGATGCCAATGACATGGATTGTAAACAGATAGCATTAATCTCTTGTATTGTTTCTTTTATTGGTAGCAGCAGTAGTACCCTAAAAATGTATAGATCTACTTATATTACGGCCACTCCATACGTAAATTAATCGTTTACTAAAATTTGGACCGATTGCAACAGGAATTAATAGAAACTTTTTAAATTAAGTGTATTTTCTGACTGATGGTGAGTTCAGTTTTTTTGTTTGCTTATTTTATCTCCCCTCCCCCCCTTTTTTTTTCAGAGTGAAGTTTAGACTTTCATATTACAAGATAAACTAAATCCTCTATCATGCGCTCCATCACTTAACCAGAAACTAAGTAGTATAATTCAGAATGAAGACCACAATTAAATTATAGACTTTGTGCACAATGCATGAATTTAATTCTATTTGATGTATAGCCTGTTTACATGAGCCTCTTTGGTTTATTTATTATTAACTTTCCAGCCAGCTGTGGCTTATTGTTAAAGCAGAATGGCAATTTAAGGCTTAATATGGTGAATTATTTTGAAACTTTCACTCAACAGAGAAACTGGTGCTATTTTTTTTAATCTTCTTATTTTTATTCATTGAATTGTCTTGTGAAGGATTTTCTTGTTTCTACTTTGTAGTTCGTTAATGCTCTAATATTTTAATTATTCCTACAGAGACTTCATTTCAGTAATACTTTGTAAATTCTCCCAGTTAAAGATAATACCTAAACATGTCTATGAAACAAAGCCTCAATCCAACTTTCCTGCAAACATGATTTGATTTTGGACATACCTAATAAAATGCTGGGCCTAGCTTATGCTGAGCAAGTAAATTATGGTGCTTTGTTGTTGATGTAATCATTTTTCTTTCTTATATTTTTGCTATGGATGCATGCAGTTGAATGCCTGATACACACCTAAGGAAATAATCAGTTTAGCCTGTGCTGTCTGCAATGTGGAATTTTAAAATTTAGATTCTAGATTAATTTCTGATATTGAGTAAGTTATAGGATGGATACAAGGGTTTGGAGAGGGTGAGTTTTGCAACATGCCAATAAAGGAAAAAAGAGATTAGAGTCAGTATACCTGCTGCCATCTTTCTAGGTGTTGGTTGGTTTTCCAAACTTCAGTCTCCGTCAATACTAAAATGTCAGCCATGTCAGATGCTTGTTTCTAGAATTGGCCAGATTTATTTGTCAGTTTCCAGAGCTAAAAATAGTTAATAAACTATAAAGGTTGGCTGCAGATGATCTGCTCTGATCTGCTAACACTGCACATTGAGAAGTCACAAAGATATAAGCAAAGGAGAAGCAGAGAATAGAATATTTCCCATCTTCAGGCTTAACCATCAGGCCTCCCAGTTTTGGTAGTTGGTTCCTGCTTTTGATTAAGAATTTTTTAAACCTACACTAAAGGTCTTGAACTACTACTATTAACTTACGTTTTTTAAGTAGAATATTTATCATTTGAAAAGCTTTGTTTAGCATCTCAAACAATGGATTTTCTATCTTTCTTTTTTTTAGACGCTCAACAGTTGAGATTCTAATAAGTTCAGCGTTGTAATGCGCTGTTAGAAATTATTGAACGAGTTAACCGTCAAATTTAAATCATGTGATTGGAACTAAGATCTTAATTTTCTTGTGTAAATGCTTTGCATTTACAAAAAAATCAGGTCTCATTAATGTCATTTAACAAAAAGACTAGATCTGATCTGCAATTGCAGTTACTGTAGTTATGCAAAACTAAATGCAAATTAAGTTTGTAGACACAGGAGCTAATGATGAAGCTCAGAGCTTAGTAATGATGTCTCGGATGGGGGGGGGGTACTGAAGACTGAATTAACAAGTACTGTGGCACACTGAGACATCCAGAGAATTTCCAGAGGTGGCTGACAAACTGGTAACTTGACAAATTAATTCTACTGTATTTTAATGACAGCACTTATTCATCAATAAGATAACAGTTATGACTTAGCAGAGTCAAATGTTTGCAATTAAAATATCTAATAAACATTCCCTAACCTAGCTAGCTATGATATACTAGCTAGCATTCTCTTTTACTTTTTTTTTTTTTTTTAGTGTTTTTTCACATATTAATAATATTGTCTTCTAAAATTTCTCATGTAGGAGAAAGATGATGCTTTGGGAGAAAAAAAATTGAGATATGGTATTGGTATGAAAATGATTATTAACTCTGAAGAAACATTACCTGTGAATTCAGGTGGAAATGAGAAATAAATTGGCAACATCTTCAACACAAAGTGTTAACAAGTAATTTTTGTTTTCTTTTATAAAGACTGCAGAATTTTCGCATTTTGTTTTAACCCTTCTCAGTTGCTATCCAATCCGAAGGGCATGCATTAATACAAAATCTTAATTACGACAGTTTTTCTTAAATGGGCATTTGTTAGTTTCTGCAGCCAAGTACACCCCTATTCTGATCATTGTAAACCTGCTGACATGGAAATTCGTGCTGTAAACATTATATAAACAACTTTTTCTTTCCATAAAATAGCTTTATTGATATAAGACCATTGCATTACTTCCTAAGCTTACGTGTAATGTTGTCTCTGTTTTTATTTATAGTTTCTTTCATTAGTTGTTCTTTTTTGTTGTTTTTTTTTTCAAAATGGCCACCAGGCTACACAGTCATTTTGCAACTTGCTGCTTTGGATGAATAAAGCTAAAATTTCCAATGTTTTCTTCATTTATACATTGATTTTCTTCTGAAACCTATTCTATGTTAAAAATTACATCTGTAGAGAAATATCTATTTCTGTTGGGAAAGAGAGGCCTTTCTTTCTACAGTGGCATCCCACTTAAAGTCTTAGCTAGTTGAATCTGCTATGCTAGAGCTAACATGTTATCTCCACGCAATTTTGTTTAGAGGAGCTGATAGTTGTTGCAATGTAGATCTACATTAACTTGCCTTATGCTTATTCCCTCCTAGCTAGCACTGCTTACTCCATTGTTTGTTGTTTTTTTTCTCCTTTGTTTCATCTGTTCATTGACTAACTCTAACAATGTTTTGTTTAACCAGTTTTTCTGAATTGCTATTAGGAATAACAAAAACACCCAAGTAAAGTCAATAGAAAAAAAACACCTGGGAGTGGATAAACATTTTCATTCCATGGCATGATCTGTTTTTGAATTCTGCTTAAAGTTCTGGTTTCTCAACTACTGTTAAAACAATCATCTGCACTTATGATGTAAAAATAGACATTTAAAGCCCTAATCATTTGTCATTACTGTTTTTGCAATTTATTTTATTGAACTGCCTGCTAGTTTGAAACTCCAGCTTATAATGAATGAGATTAGTTGGAAATAGTCTGTTCTTGGAATTCAAAAAATTTTGGTAGCTGTTTACTAAAGCCTTATCTAAAATATGTCATATACATTTGTGCAAGTTCTTGGAATGCTTTGGTGTTTTGTTCATACTTATTGCAGTGCTTAGTTTAGAAGTATCCTTAGACTTTACACAACTCTGTCCATCCTTTTCCCAGGGTAAGATTTGGTTGAAAAAGATAAAACCACTTGTCAATAGAGGGTTTTGGGTGATTTTTCATTGAACAATTTTGGCCCTTAACTCTGTTGTCCACATAAGCCCTTTTAAATTTACCTTCATTTAGTTTATAGAAAAAGAAGTGTCCAGGTAAAAATAAGATGTAAAGAAGCTGCCTTTGGAAGTCTGTACTACTACGTTTAAACACGAATACTTGTATACAACTATTATTACACTATTCACCTGTGAAAACACTTCAATGGATAGGATAATTTGTTTTCTGTTTTTTTAATTCTTTTAACTCAAGCAGAAAAATTGGTTGGTTAGTGCTAAGCTTAGATGTCTTCTCAAAGACTTTGTTCTATTGGAGAAAATGGTGTACATGTTGGGAATGAGTAAATTCTGGCTATAGTAAGTAGCTTTTGTTAAAGCCTTACTGAACTATAAAGATGGTTCCTATGCCCATCTGGTAAAGATGGCTAGTTTTGTTTTATAAAGGCTCCATGGCAAAACTAGACAAAGTTCAGATTTCTGTTCTCAAATCCTCAGCTGGTCTCTTGTGATGCTGCAAATCAAACTTAGAAGATATTGGAGCAAAACATTCGCCTCAAGTTAATCCCTAAACTCCTTAGCAGGAGCATACATAAATTAAGCATTAATGACAGGCTATTAGTCACCCTTGACTAAGGTAACTGGGGACATTGTGTGTTCTCAGATTGACCCTGTCCTGAAATGTTAAAAATTCAGGTATTCTTTCATGATTGACTCTGTCACAGCAGAATGTAAAACAATGTATACTGGGTTGAATAATGACAAGGAAATAGCTGTAAGGCATTATCAGTTTGTTGTTCTATCTATTACTCTCTCATGTCTTCAGGTCTTCTTTTGAGCCATTATAAAAACTGGGTTGTGTTAAAGAATGTAAATTTATGGATGTACCATTTTTGGCCACTCTTGCCTGGTTTCTAGTGTTTATTCTGTCTTCTGTAACTTTAAAAATAAGTAATGCTTTAAAATGAAGTGCAGTTGGAAGTTGTTCAACAAAATCTAATTGTTTAAATTTGTATGAAGCCTGCCTTAATTAAAAGATAAATGGTGATTTTAAACTTAATCACAATGTACACTGGTCAGAACAGTATAGAGATATTTTGTACAATATTTCTTATGCAAGTTTTCTCAACCTGATGCACATGTCATGTGACAGTTATATTGCTTCAAGTGCTGCATGTTTTTTGCAGAACTTAAATCAATGTCAGGCATTTAAAATTTGCATAATTGATCACGTTGGGTATAAAACCTGTCACAAATGTTTGCATAATGAAGTCACCAAACATGGAGAGTATGGTGCTTGTATCGATAGCTTGCCATAGATATGCTACAGACATGATGTGCTTAGTGTTATCAGCTGACTTTGGCAGAAGCATAAAGAACCTGACAAGGTTTACCATAGCACTCTTGTATTATTATTTATTTACTTATTTTGTATTAACTTGGCTATAATCGTGGAGAAAAAAGAATTTAGAAAAAAACAAGAGAAATATTGAACATTGGATAGTTTTCGGAGTTTGATAACCACAATAAAAGCAATTAAAATAGATCAATATCAAATAACTATTAAAACTTGATGACTATATAGTACCATCTATATTTTGTTTTATTAGAAGCATTCAGATGAAACTTGGTTGGATGTAATTACAGCAATTCTATTTCAGCTAGGTTTTATTTAAATATCTCTTATTTTTTTTACCAGTTCTCTTCTGCTAGGTTATAAATTTATATTTTTGTAAAATATTATTACATGTATGTTTCAATTACTTACGTATTTAATTTCATCTCCTCCCTTTCCTTAAGGATTACTTTAACAGCTGGCAAGAGAACGTAGTTACTTGCCATTCTTTCTAGCAGCAGTGGCATACGGAGATGTTATTTATTAATGCGCTCAATCAGAAAGCAGTTTTCCTTGGTGGTACATTTTTAATAAAATAGACTGGCAGGCTAAGCAAAAAAATAAAAGCATTGATTTAGTGTGATCGAAGGATATTTGGCCCAAATAAAAAAAAGCCATTAATGATTCATGATGGTGTTTCCTGTTTGGATACCGTCAACTATTGCACAGGATTTTAATCTAAACTCTAACCCCAGATTTTACTGGCAGAGGGTTGTAGAAACATGCAGGTCAGGGCACCAAGAATGTTTGAAAAAGAAAAAAAAAATGACACGAGTTTTGTTTGTCCTGTAAAATTTTATAACTAATCACAAGCACTGGTCAGTTAGATGCGTAAATGCAGAAAATATCTTTCCTTTTCTAGTTTACAAGAAATAAAATGCAGACATGTAAGTTTATCTTATTTCTTCACTGAACCTAAGTGAAAATCATTTCTAATTTGCTAAAAAAAAAAAAAATGTAGTTAGATTAGCTTCAGCATTAACCCTTCAATCTGAATTCTTCCAAGAGAAGATGCTACAGTTTAAAAAAAAAAACACTTTCTAAAACAAGGTTACATAGACAATGTTTATTATTTAGATTTAACATTTAATCAATTTTTTATTTATGGAGCAAAAAAAAATACAAAAATTTGTGGTGAATGTATGATACTGAAAAATTATTAGTTAAATGGAATCGGTCCTGAGTTTGATTGGCCGCCAGTGATTGACTTATTGCTTGTTTTTATCTGAGTGTAATGATTTAGCATGGGTAACCATACAGAACTGAAGAATTTGACACTGCTTGCTTTCATTGGCGTCCCTAATTCTAGAAATTGTTCTCTTTTACTACGTGTGGTTCTGTGATTACTTTCATTGGCGTCCCTAATTCTAGAAATTGTTCTCTTTTACTACGTGTGGTTCTGTGATTACTTTCATTGGCGTCCCTAATTCTAGAAATTGTTCTCTTTTACTACGTGTGGTTCTGTGATTACTTTCAATGGCGTCCCTAATTCTAGAAATTGTTCTCTTTTACTACGTGTGGTTCTGTGATTACTTTCAATGGCGTCCCTAATTCTAGAAATTGTTCTCTTTTACTACGTGTGGTTCTGTGATTACTTTCATTGGCGTCCCTAATTCTAGAAATTGTTCTCTTTTACTACGTGTGGTTCTGTGATTACTTTCATTGGCGTCCCTAATTCTAGAAATTGTTCTCTTTTACTACGTGTGGTTCTGTGATTACTTTCAATGGCGTCCCTAATTCTAGAAATTGTTCTCTTTTACTACGTGTGGTTCTGTGATTACTTTCAATTGGCGTCCCTAATTCTAGAAATTGTTCTCTTTTACTACGTGGGTTCTGTGATTACTTTCTTTCAATGGCGTCCCTAATTCTAGAAATTGTTCTCTTTTACTACGTGTGGTTCTGTGATTACTTTCATTGGCGTCCCTAATTCTAGAAATTGTTCTCTTTTACTACGTGTGGTTCTGTGATTACTTTCATTGGCGTCCCTAATTCTAGAAATTGTTCTCTTTTACTACGTGTGGTTCTGTGATTACTTTCATTGGCGTCCCTAATTCTAGAAATTGTTCTCTTTTACTACGTGTGGTTCTGTGATTACTTTCAATGGCGTCCCTAATTCTAGAAATTGTTCTCTTTTACTACGTGTGGTTCTGTGATTACTTTCATTGGCGTCCCTAATTCTAGAAATTGTTCTCTTTTACTACGTGTGGTTCTGTGATTACTTTCAATGGCGTCCCTAATTCTAGAAATTGTTCTCTTTTACTACGTGTGGTTCTGTGATTACTTTCATTGGCGTCCCTAATTCTAGAAATTGTTCTCTTTTACTACGTGTGGTTCTGTGATTACTTTCATTGGCGTCCCTAATTCTAGAAATTGTTCTCTTTTACTACGTGTGGTTCTGTGATTACTTTCAATGGCGTCCCTAATTCTAGAAATTGTTCTCTTTACTACGTGTGGTTCTGTGATTACTTTCATTGGCGTCCCTAATTCTAGAAATTGTTCTCTTTTACTACGTGTGGTTCTGTGATTACTTTCATTGGCGTCCCTAATTCTAGAAATTGTTCTCTTTTACTACGTGTGGTTCTGTGATTACTTTCAATGGCGTCCCTAATTCTAGAAATTGTTCTCTTTTACTACGTGTGGTCCTGTGATTACTTTCAATGGCGTCCCTAATTCTAGAAATTGTTCTCTTTTACTACGTGTGGTCCTGTGATTACTTTCAATGGCGTCCCTAATTCTAGAAATTGTTCTAGTTGTGTTAAACCCTGAAACAGAAATAACAAGTTGCTTAAAGGATTTTATAACATGGACTTATGTAGAACATTAAAGACGCAATACACCATATATATTACCATTGCATTCATGATTGGAGGCTGCATTAGCAAAATTACCTTTTTGTAATGCCTTTTCATCTTTTATTGATAGTTTTGTAGAGTTACACATGGATTTTTGTTGTTCATCCATAAATATTTTTTCACCAGCCTTGCCAATAATTTTGTAATGTCATTTTTATGTAAGGTGTTTTATTTGTGATGCTGTATCTTCTGAGGCGAGCAATGTCTGATTTAATTTGTGTGTGTTTGTGTGTCCAGGAATTAATGGACCTATGGAAATTGACACCTTTGATGTTGTGGCTTTGTTTTCAGTCAGTCAAGGGTTGTGGTGCTACAATGATGTTTTGGATAAGTGTCAGTGTTTTAAGTTATCCACATAAGGTAAAAACAGCAGGCATTGCATTTGTTTGCCATAGCATGTGCATCCAAAAACAGGGGGAGATCATTGACGTGACATTTATTGATATAAGCTGTGATGGACGTGAGTTTATTTTAACCATTTTCCCCTTTTCTATTAATTTTAACATTTATTTAGTGCAGTTATATATATATATATTTTTTTTTTTTTTAATTTGTATTTTGAGTGCTAATGGTTTTTGGTCCATTTGGGTTAAATAAAGTTCAGCTCTCTGCTGCTTTGTGAGATGAACAATAATTCTAATTTCGCTCGCTTATTGATGTTTGTGTAGTGCAGCTTTGTTTAGCATTGATTCTTCTTTGTTGCGGACTTTCATTCAGTGATTGGCTGCTACACAGGCCAAAAAATGGAAAGGAAACAAAGGTTGTTACCTGTGGCTGCTGTAATGAATCTAAGTACACTGCAGATGGATGAATGTATGGGGTATGAGAAAAATGGAAATGAATGTATGTGGAATACTGGAAAATTCAAATTTTAAGTAGGGTAAAACTTTCAGTTTGGTAATCTAGCCATAGCTACATGTATGGATATCTTTGTTAAAGCTCTAAAATATATCAGGTAGTTTCAATCTCAGAAATGTTGCAATTTTGATAAATCTTGTGCACACAATAATTTCTTAAAACATTTTTTTTTTTTTTTCAAAACACGATTAAAGGTTATTTTTCTTGGTTTTATAGAAAGGGAAGTATTCAAGGGTTAGGGTTATTTTAAGATAATAGATTTAAGGGTTAGAAAAAGAAAAGAAAAACATCCCATTCAAATATTATAGTAGTTTTCCTTAAATGAAAATAGATGAATTTGCTTAAAGCTGATAAATTTTTGATTTTCTAGTATTTTAAGTAATTAACTCGCTTGTGATTGAGATTATATGTTCTTAAAGCCTTCCTTTTTAAATTGTTTCATTGCAGATGTGGCCAGTCCGCTGCATGTTTTACATGAATTAGTATTAAATTTACAGGGAGAGAAGAGTTAATTAAGCTTCCTGAAATGAAGAGTGAGATGATGGATTTAAAATGGTGGACAGGTGTCTGGAGGAAGCTGTCTGACTGCAGTCTGGTTTACTGCTATGGTCTTATTTAGATTTCTGAGATGATTAATGTGAACAGAATTTTGTTTGTTTATTTCCTCTTACTGTTTCTAGTTAGTGATTTGAGATTACCTACAGGAGGGAGGTTATAAGATTAGCATCTGCTGCGGCCTCTTAGTATCTAATTTGAACCACGATTCTGCTGACTTCCTGCTCTGTCATTACAAAACATTTAAATCTGTTTTTATAGGCAACTCACCAAAGGGCTTTTTAAAAGAATGAGTATGGAGATGGCAATGTGTAAATAAAATCTATCATAGTGTGTAGGTAATTTTGGCACTTTGTGGCTATGGGATGCTGTTATACTTGTATGCAGCTCAGAGAAATGGTAGTTATGGGTAGGTGTCCATACGGTCTTAATGTGGTAAGCTTGATTTACCTACCATTTGATTATTTCCTGTCACGTTCTGGACATCAGCTGAAAAACTCGGTGCCCAGTGATAGACCACAGAATCTATGCATGCGCATACACATTGGCTGTTTGATCTAAGGGACTTTGTAAGGGGCCCATGGCTATGGAACCAGCAAATTTTGCTGGTAAACAAACCAACCATCGCACACATGTATTAAGAATAATTGCATATTTTGAGAATAAATGAAGGGGAAAAAAAATGCTTACATATTCTATGGCTGGAAATGATTACAACAATCCTATCTTCAGCAGTTTTCATTATATAATTTTTTTTTAATTTCATAAATTAATTAATCTTCCAGTCTTCCAACACACAATATTCTGCTTTTTCTTTCTTTATATATTTTTTTTTTTTATATATATATTTTGGTTTGTTTCTATGAGTTATTTTTTTACAGTGCTTTAAAAATAAATAAATTGAACTTTTGAATAATGGCAGATGTTTTTTGTGGATTGGTGGTAACATTTGGTATCTGAGATATTCTAGGAATTTAAAAAACTTATTTTTTTTTTGCACTCGATGAGAAACTGATTATACTTAGCTGATAACAGATTTAAAAGTTACACAAACTTCTATTTTATAGTTTTTACTAATTATATTTAACTGTCATGTATTTCTTAACTTGCATCACTTTTTAGTGCATACTGTGATAGATACTGTATATAGTTAAATAACTCAAAATAGGCATTATGGATGATAAGTTTGAAATAAATTTGTTATGATGGGTATGTGTTGTAGATGGGTATAGAAAGTGTCAAAGTATTGGTTTTTAGTAGAGAATAAGGTTTCTCCTTAAAGGTACACCCACCTAGCTATGTCTTTAAATCACTTTATTGCTTTGTTGACCAGCAGGGATGTGCACTCGGATCAGAAAATCAATACTGTTATTTGTTATTGCTGCATAGCATGGCAGTTTTCTAGCAATTAGGAAGACTTAGCTACGTTCTAGGAGTAGGAAAGCCATCGTTTATCGTCCGCTATTAAAGCGTCATTAATTTATTATTACTCAGTTGTATGCAAGCAATGGTTTTATGCAAACTGTATTCTCATTAGAAATTGAGAGATCAGTGTCATTAGCATGATTCTAGATGCGCTCATAGAAAGACAAGTGCTTAATCTAACCATGCATACCTTGATAAGTCCAAACATTTGTCATGAAAACTATTGTGCGTTGTTCCGTTAACATTCTTTTGCCACTTTTAAAAAGTAATGAGTGCAGTAAATTCCATCAAAAAAGTATCAGTGGCTTTCAGAAAATGCTGACAACAATGAAAACCTGATTTGCATCTAGTTATCAACACTTGAAAACTTGTGATTAGCCAGAGGAAATTGATTTATTACTGCCTCTGTCAGGAATGTATTTAACACTAGGAGTAGACCTGGCAGCTTTCTAACAGTATCAGATGGATGCCCGCCCGCTTTCTGCCATCATTAAAGCTCTATTATAGTACTCTGGAGGCCTAAATCAGTAGCAATCATTTTAGTGGAAATGAACTTCTTCAAAGTATTTATCATAAAAATAATGAAAAAGTTGTATTGTAAATGAAGGTGTAATTATGCTTGTAAACCATTTTCAGTTTTTCTAAGTAAGGCCAATAGTATAATAAAAGGCCATCATTGGCAGCAGGTTGATTATTTCCCCTAAGTACTTTTATTAGTAATGGGTTAATTAATGGCTGTTTCTGTTATAGAGGTTAGTTTTGCTTTGCACTCTTGTCCTAAAGAAAGAGAACATTTAAAAAAATTAAACAAAAGAGTTGAATGGGACTCTATCAAAAAACAGTTACCATGGACATAAATTTGCGCTACTCAAGAGAGCTTTTGGTGTGAGATTTTGGGAAAAGCTGGAAAGCAACCCTGCACGATGTAGAAATTCTTCTGTTCGCTCACTACATGCAATTGTACTGAGTTATATATAGTAACAGTTTGTCTTTGTTTTTTTCCAGACTGAGAAATAAAGCAGGATTTTATTTATTTATTTATATTGTTATAAAAAAAAAAGAAAAAAATAACTTTTTTTTTTTTTTTTTTCAATTTGGAGACAAAAACTCTAGAGATAAAGGCAAGTGGTGGGTAGCCAGGCTCTCAATGTTTCTGCAGTACAGTAACATAATAAAATTCTTTAAATTATCTCCAGTAATTGGTTGCTGTTACAATGGGGTCTTAAGGGTGCCACAGTCAGCAACGACAAAGACAGTTGGCTTTAACAGCAGTAATGCTTTGGGGAATAACATGTTGGGGCAGAACGGATAAACAAGTTACAGCAAGGTGCTTGTTTACTCATTTAATGCAATTTAGAATTTTAGAGAGAATATTTTTAAGAGATGAAGTTGCTTTCCAGCCGCCAAAGATGTCTGCTTCTCCAATATTGGTTTTCCACAAAGTTTTATTAAAAATGAAAACAGTAGCATTGCCATTGATTAGGAGCTGTCATTTTTTCTTCTAACATTCACTAGAAAACATTGACTCTATTATAGGTGACTTTTACAGGAGGTTAAATTAATTAAATTTGGAAGATGTCACCTCTGTTTGCAGGTTAAAGAACACTCGATCAAATATCAAAGTAAATGTGCAAAACTACTGTATTTTTTAAGATTAGAAGAATACTTGTGAATGCTATTTAGCATTTGGGATGAAACCCTTTGGATAAAGATAGGACTTTAATTCCATCTTGCTATCTCTGTTTATAAAATACTTAATAAATTTTTTTTTTCCATTTCTCTCCATTCTGCTGGTATGTTGATGCCAGTTTCTCCTACTGTAATGTAATTCTTGTGTAGGACTAGTAATTTGAAATAAACCTTGCACTGTACACGGAATCAAAAGATGATTTTTCAAAGAATACAACAGTTAGGAATTCCTACACTGTGAATGGGATAATTTTGGTCATCCTACTGATGTTCCCAGTTGATCACTTCTATGTGATAAAACACAGTATCTGACAAAGGGCTTTAAGGTCATCATAGTTGTAATGCATGTATCTATTGTTCAAGGATATTGTGAGTGACTTTTCCATAAAAGACCACTTTTGCAGACAAGAAAATATCGACAGATAGAATACCTGAGTACCTCCATGATAGAAGAGATACACAACTCTATTATTTGTTTGTCGGCTAATTACTGACCTTGTGTAATTTACTGTTAAAAAAAATTGACACATTTTCATTTTAATTTTTTACAATTACTTTTGAAAATAAAACTTGCACTCTTACCAAGGAGCATTTATTTGTATACTTGAACATTTGAAAAGTGCCACTGTTAGTTGGCTATGGTGTAACAACACATGTGAAAATATCAGAAATGAAGCTTGAACATCCATGACAAAACAATATTGTGATGCCATGTCCTGCCAGTGATATCTTCACACTTGTTGCAGTTCTGTGGCAAGCTTTTGATACGTGCATGGTACAGTATAGTGATATCTTTTGCGAAGTTGATGCTTGCACTTGTTCCAAATGCTTGATAATTTGGAGATCAAGATGGTTGAGTAGTCTGTCAAATGCACTGGAGTTATATTTCCTTAACCCTTTTAAGTCTTTTTCTTTTTTAGTTTTTCAGCAGTTGCTTTTAATTTCATGGTATTTGTGTCCAATCAGTCTTGAGAGGATGTAAGAAAGCTTATTATCTTTGGGCTGATGCAGGCATTATTCTTCCAAAATTTCAGATGAGGCCTGTTACTGTAGAAGAGAAAGGAACTACCTTAATATTGATTTTTATCGGTGATTGTTGACATTTTTCAAGGCAGGAATGTGCAGCTGTGTTCGGCAATAAAACTTAATGCAATATTTTTCTTTTTTTTGCATATCCATTATTGTTACATTTTGTTTTACAGGGGTTTAGCACATTTGACAACAAATATTCAGGTTCATCAACAACATGCATCAGCTTTTCCAAGAGATAAACACTAAAAAATTATATGTACATATCTTGTAAATTATCCAAAGGTGCCTAATTTATGTAGAATAAGACAATTTTGATAAGTATTCCTCTTAATCCAGCCATTTCTATTTAGAGATGTGCTGTTTGCATGCAGTAAATCTATCTACATTGTGATTTTTTAAAAAAATATCTTGTATAATTATATACAGATTTTGTTTCTCTGTATAAATAAACTTCAATGTATTTATTGGAAGAATAGCAGGCATTAGACTACAGATTCCATTTAATGAGGGAAAGTAAATTTGAAAAAAAAAAGTAGTAGTTTACATTGTAATGATGTTGTTAAAGTTTGGGATACACAACCCTCAACTAAGCAGGGAGGCAAGGCCTCTGGTGTTCCTTGTCATAGCTGTCAGCATTAATTTGGTCTCCTGTAACCAGAGAGTTCCTAGTCATTTAAGGGAACAATCTGGCCACTGCTCTGCAAATTGCCCTGAAAGGTCAAGTCAGTAAAATTGATTAGTTAGCTCTGTGTGGCTGAGATTCTATAATGCCATCTCCATTCTGTTTTTCTAACTTTCCAACATCCCTGCTTTTTGATACATGGGAAAACTTTTAAGCTTCAGCCCCCCCCCCCTCTCTCTTTTTTTTTTTAAATGTTAGAGTGATGCTTTCCTGCAGGCTAGCATCCTGAGAAACTGTTTTGGTGGTGGGTTCCAAAGAAAATTTGAGATCATTTTAGAATTATGCCCAGTTTATACTAAAACATTCAACCATATCTGAGTATAGTTCTTCTACAGAACTTAAATCACAAGAAATGGTTTTGAATTCTCAAATATTTTACCATCAGTGCAGTGGTATTTCTGATAGATGTTTTAGGGGGCCATTCCTTACCATTATCATCATAAAGGTCATGGTGAAGAAACCTCCCATATATTTTTTTTTCCATTAGTTAAACTAAATTAAAATGTAATCCCCCATTGTTTCCTTGTCAGATAAATTCTCCTTTGTATCTTATCATGCCAACCAACTTCTTCACCTGTTCCTCTTGACCTTTGACTCTTGAACAGGTAGTAAGGGGTCAACATGAGGTTATTGATTGTTAAATAGCTCCACTATAATGACCTTTGGTCTGCAGAAGATTATTTCTGCAGTAGCCAACCTTGGAATTAACTGGGACTTTTGTCAGTTGAAAAGTCCTTTGATCTTTAAAGAAGACAGGATCTCTGCTGCCTTATCACTGTACTATTTAGTCTCCCCACTAGATAAGGCACCTTATAGTCTGATTCCTTAAGTGGTCCCTATTTGCCAGGGACCCAAGAACTTGTTGCTTCATTTATAGAGGATTCCCACATTCTCTGACTGGGTTGATGGCATTTAACTACAATATGGTACATTGGGTACTACAACTGTTGATCCTTTATTTATTTATTTATTTATTTTTAATACAAGAAAATCTTAAAAGAGACTCAGATTTCTGGTATCAGTAACAGAAAACCCTCTTTCTTTTTTTCTTTTTTTTTTAAAAGAAAAAAAGGGGGGTGGAGGTGAGGATAAAAAAAAACAATGGCATAAACCAAATGGAGGGTGACCCACTAGTAGAAAGGTGATCTAAATGAGTAACAATGGGTGGAAAATTGTGTTTTCATATGAAAACTCCCATATCCTGTAGACCTGTGTTTTGCCAGCTGGAGAATTGCTCTAAGAAATTATATGTACAAGCCTATGTCCAGTGTCCACACAAATTGTTTTAGTGATCTAGGCTCTTCAGTAACCAGTATAAGAAGAAACGAAACACAGCCACAACAACAATGGCTCAAAGGCTACTAGTTAACATTTAAGGGCAGCCAGCCCATGGATTCAGTCCAGATAACATTCATTCAGAATTAGCCACCATCCAAGCAGATGGTCATAACTGTATGTATCTGTAATATTCTTGCTTGTTTCTTTTTAACATAAGACACACACACACACACACACACTTCCCTTCAGTCTGTGAAGAAATAACACAAAATTGAAGGCTGGAGAGATTTGGTTATGGTAAATAATGAAATTATGGAGTCCTCAGAACTCATTCTATTATTTTTTTAAATAAAATATTTTATTCTCTTCCAAATTATTCTTGTTTTATTGATGACTACCAAGATAAATGGGATGAGCTCTGTACCGATCCATGCAGTGAAGAACAGTAGGTTTTCTATGATGGAAAAAGAAGAATTTATGAACCAGCTCAGAATCCATTATTAGTTTAAAAACAACAAATGATTCAATCAAATAAGTAAAAAGAAAATCTAATGCACTCTAAGCATCTAAACTGATGTGTATTGTTAGTCAAGCACAGATATTAGAATACTAATGGAATGTAGAAATGAATAGCAGTAGGGACAAATCTGTATAATCAAGATCATGTTTAAAGTGCCTGTCTAGTAATGACTACTTAATTATTGATAAGGAATTCACAGATCTGGCTGAAATCCTGTCCATTTTCAGGTATTTGATTAAATAAAGCTGAATCCTTACAGCTACACAAACAAGGTGTTATTTACTGGTTAATACCTCCAACCAGTGTAACAAGAACATTTCTTATGTTTATGAAATCACGCCATGTGATCGATGTCAAAAATGTGGAATTTAGTCTATGAAGGAAAAAAAAAATATCTTAATATTTATTATTATTATTAAGTAGTTTGTTTGGATACGGTAGGAACAAATGGAGAAACTTGTATAGTTGAAGAGCTTTACTTTTTCAGATAAGCTGTTAGAAAGGATAATTTTTTCGTCTCAACAACAAAAAATACACTTTAGAATCAAACTCTAACTGGTTAGAAGGTGGTTTACACTGTAGAGTAATAGTGTCTAAGACAGTAACTGACAGTTTATCTTAATGTCCCCAGGGGCCCCTTTTTGGTGGCTGAATAATTAGTGTTCAGCTAGGAAGCCAGTAGTGCATGTCTTGTAGAAGATTGTTTTAGAAATTTTTGCCAGCTGCTAACCAGATATAATTAGTTGCCTTTATTTACTTCTGGCTGTGCAGTTGGAGAATGTGTCGGCTGTAAAATCTTACGTGCTGCTTTCTTTCCTTATAAAGTCTGAAGGAATGGTTAGGTGGGGGGATGCCAAAATTGCAGACATTAAATGTTTAGGCCTCGGCATATTCATTCTCTGAAAGTGAACTGAGGTAAGGTAACTGTTGCACAAAGGTCATTGATGAAGGAAAAGTTATGTGACGATGGACACAAATCTTAACTGTTACTTTTTGTATTCGGAGGGGGTCTGCCTGTACACCAAGTAGAAGGCACGCACACATATATAAGAGATTAATATGAAATACAACAGTAACTCAAATGAGATTAAGACTGACCATTTCAGAGGCCTGTGCAAAATTTATAATATCACAAGTTTTATTTTCTGAGAAAAGTAGAGTAATAAAACTGTGTTTTTGTTGTGTTGGATAAGCATTTCGCACATGAATAGAATCTGTGGTCTTGTGGCATCAAAAAACAAGTTTTTGTTATTGTGCTCAGCTCAAATAAATCACAAAATTATTTGCCCATCTAGAGCACAAAGTCTGGTCAGCACAACATAAATCTATGGTAGATTTTTTTTTCTTTCTTTTTTCTCTTTTTGAAAAGAAAAAAAGATGTTTGGTATATATTCATTGAGTAAACTGATTAAATGCATTTATATTTTCTCAGAGAAATGAACTATCTGGCCTGGGAACCATCCCATGCAGAGCTTAGCATAATAACCAACTTTTTTTACCGTCTTTTAATTGCATATTCTGTGTACTTTTCCTCTGCCTCTCCTAAAACTGGTCGCAGTTTATCCAAGACTTTTCATTGGTACATGGTTTTAATATGCATCAGCGTATAAATACATGATTGTATTTTTTTTTTATATCACAGCTGAAACAAAGCAAACACAGCACCCCATTTATGCTCAGCAGTTTATACTGTAAATGTTTGTTCATGCATACGTGAAATTATTACCAGCAAGTGCAGTAAAGGTTTAACTGGCATGTCAGAGAAGCTGGGAAATCCTTGAAGCATTCAGAAAACAAACTTCATTACATATTCTATTTTTGGCTTTTTGTTTAATTTTCCGGCCATGCATATTGGAGGGACAAGAGTTGATGGATTTTGACTTTCACGGATGGGCAAATGTTTGTAAGAGTTCTGTATGGCAACAAGCTTTTTGGGAAATTTATAGAGGACTTTATGCATTGTTCGTATTCCATCAATTGGAAGACGGAAAGCAACCTTAAGCTAGTTATTTTTAACATAGTTATGATTTACTGAGGTTTCAGATTCAAATTCAGATGTACCAAACAAAATACTAAAGTCTATCAACTTCAATATATTTTCCTAAATGTTCATTTGCATTGCGAAAATTCAGTTTCTTAAATCAAGCAGAGGAGAAAAATTGAGGTTAGTCGCTTGCCTGCCAGAGAAACTCCCTAATAGAACTGCTTTGTTTTTAGATGTGGAAGGAAATCCATACATTTGACTGGAGGCTGGTGAGAAGAAACTGTGCCGGGGAGTTACATCAAATTGAGCCGGTCCTGACTGAGATTCAAACTGACACTCGACTGTAGCGATTTAATGGGCTAACCATTGGACCCTCATGCTTCCCCGTGCAAAAATTACTAATCATTAATTAATTGTTAACTCTTATTAGGAAATGATTGATTAAATATTTCTGTCAGAAAATCTCATGGACTACAATGTTACTATTTTAGCTCCTTTGAAGTAAGTACAGAAAAAAGTAGGAATGACATTGATTGGGCTAACATACAGTAACATACTGTGATGCACAATCTATTTGTGACTAGATCCAAATTGCTTATAATGAGCTAACTCCTCTCAGTCTCCAGCATTCTACAAGAATTGGTTCAAGATCTGACTATGCAAATAATAGATGCATATCATTGTAGTAGTGAATGCTAACTATTTTGCCATAAGAAAATACAGTTTGTAGAAATTTTCCATTTGTGACTATACTCTTAGTGTCTCTAAATTTAGAGATTAATCCTCTCAACTTTGTAATACAACAATTAGCAACAAAAAAGATTAGGGTGGTTGATGGTAGAAAATGCATTGAAAAGTCTAAAACAATGGTGATCATGTGCTTGAAAGCCAACTTGGTTTAAAGTATGGTAAATTTTACTATATATTTAGTAAGAAAACCCTGAAAATTCTTATTTCTCAATAAATGAGTAAGAGCCATTTTGGAAAAGGTGAAAGTCAATTTACTTGAATGATCCTCTGTAATCTTAATTATGAAGATGGATAAGAGAGACATTGTTTGCCAAATTTAGTTTACAAACATTTGTGGTGATTTCAGTAAAGTTATCAAACTTTTAAAATTAGATAATATTTTGTGTCAGGGGCACATCATATGCTGCTACAAGGCAGAGTTTTAAATTTTTCAAGCAACGAGCAAAATTATACATTAGAAAAACGCCATTTTAGTAATTCTACTGTCTTATTTTGGAAATGCTTTGCTAACATCAGTATTTTCAAGTGTAAAACGAATGCTCATTTTTTTTTGTAAAAAGAGCTTTACATACATCTTAAAACTGCTTTTTCCTTAGACTTTCTATATCTTTTTTGTTTGGGTGAAAGAATAAAAATAATAGAACATTATTAGCTTTACTATATGATAAACACTTTTGTAAACTACATTTTGCAGTTTAGTATATGGGGTTATCATTAACCAAAATCCCAAATGTGAAAAGCAGCTCATTTTATCTACAAACGATGTACCTCTACTTTTTTTATAATTCTTTAGAAGAACTTATATAACATTTTGAGGCTTAGGGAATTCACATCCATAATCGAAAATTCAACATTTCAAATCCATAATGTTGACATGTTTGGGTGATAGAAATTCCTTGTGGACTTGCTTGAAAGTTCTTTTAGATTTGCATTTTCCAAGCATGAAATATTTGAAAACAAGTAAGCTGGAAAACAACACAAAACGTATTTGTACAGTTGGTAATAAGTACTGCACATGCTTTTGTGATTCTTGCGGTGCTTATTTTCATTCTATTGTATTATTCTCTCTCCCTTTTTTTAGACAGTATTAGGCTATTTCTCTCCATGCATCATCATCATGATGATAATGATGATAAAAAGCTATTGTTATGGTAACACTATGCAAATCATAGCTGGTTGGGTAGAAGAGAAATTCATAGAATGCAGATAGCACCTCTTGCCACTGCTATCATGGAACAAAAGTAAATCCCAAAGTTGCTGTTTATTTCTGTAGTGAAATGTGAAATACCAAGACACTTAAATATCTCTGTTTGATATATATTCTTCTCTCCCCACTTTTTATCACTCCTGGCTTCAAGTTTTTAGTTGAGTCACTTGGATATTATTAACATAACAACTACTAATTGGTGTTATTATGCCAACATCAGTCTTAATAATAATACTGCTAAGCAGATAACTGTAATCAAATTCTAGCCTTTCTATCCTGGCATACATTAAGAGTCTAATACAGCTCCTTTACATTTCTAAATTGGTAGATCTTTGAAAAAACCGCTCTTATCTATAGGTGATGAATTTGAATAATAATCGCTGCTTTTGCTGTTTTATTCAAATAACAATCTGGAAACCTAAATATTCTTGTGTTCTTTGATCCTATCCTTGTTATAATACAGATATCGAAATAAAACAACCTGTATTTAATTGGCTTCTTCATGCAATTAGATTTAAAATTTCCCCAATTTTTCTCTACCACCTCTGACCACCAACAACCATTGTTTCTTTCGTCCTTGCCTGACATGTTTACAGTTAATTTTCAGTGACACTGCATGTGTAATTGGTCAAAATAAACAAAAAGATTCATCTCCAATTATTTAAGATATTTGGGCTATATTAAATCCAAATCATTAATGGATTTTTTTTTTAAAAAATGATGTTTTTTAATTGTGTTCCTTTATCAAGCTCTTGCTCAGATAAGTTGATGTTCATTAAGTCAAATAGCTTGGATCTTGCAGCTCCAGTGAATCTTAGAGAGCACTGACAGTTCAATTTATAACAGCGTGTGGCAGGACTGTCATTCTCATCGCACTACATAATTGATGCCATTCATGTCAAATGATGTAATTTTTTTAACGCTAACTTTTAAACAGACCTGATTGGCTTCTTGTTGATTTAGTCTGATTTCTTTTTTTTCTTTCTACTTTCAAATTGCAATGCGAACACAAAAGAAGAATTATTTTAAAAAAAAACGAAAAATCAACATTGTGTTAATTGGATTCTCCTTAATTGTTTGTTATTGATACCTTTTTTTTTGTTTTAGAGGAACTGAAGTCAGGTTTACTTACAACCTTAATCTACCCCAGTTTTTCCTTTAAATCTAAAATTAAAAAAATTTTTTTTTTTTTTTTTTTTTAATTTTATCAAATTTTGTTGTTCTCTTACTTTGGAACTTGTTCTTGTGAGAATTTCTTATATTCACTACTAATTTTTAAGAATTTGGGAACAAAACTTTCCAAACAGGATCAAATGGTGGCAATAAATAAGCCTAGAAGAAAATCCCAATTTTTTTTCTTTTATAACCAAGTCTAAACTGTTAGATGTAGCCAATATACTAAAAAATAGGTGCTAAATTCTTAGCTTAAAACCTGCCATATTTATTAAGTGGGATGAATCACTGATGTGAAGCCAGTAAATTGCTAATTCATATGGTTCTTTTTATCAACTCTTCAGCATCAGCTATTTTCTCAAAAACTAAAGGCAATCATAAAATTTAATCTACTATCACCCATTGCTCCTTCACAGGTAACAGAAACATAATCTGACTGAAGTTTTACTGTAGGTCTATAAATTCATGACACAAATTTACCTTTTGAAGAAACTTATACATCCAAGTTAGGATCCATTGGTTTGAGAGAGAGAGAGAGAGGAATCTGCTTAAAAAGGAGTACATCTACCTTGCAGGAAGTTTTAAAAGCTTAATGCAGTTTTACCTACAGACATTTAATTGAATTCTTAAGTCTTTTATGCACATTAAATATTGGTATTAAAGTGTTAATGTCTAATTGAAAGGAAGAGAACACATTTGTTGTTTTTCCTCCATTTGGCTTTGCCTTATATTGATAAAGTACTCTAATTATCTTGAAACCAGGAGACATGTGAATCCCTAGAATTATCAGCATCTTTATTACATCAGTTATGCTGTAATTTTGTTGCAGCAGAACATGAGTAGCATTGACTATAAGAGCAGCATATTGATTTTTTGGATTGGCTGGATAGCTACCAATAGTCAGCATGATAATTACTACCGCTCTGTATTCCTGATGGAAACCAACCCCAGATACCTGCAGTGGGTAATGCTTTCCAAGTAATGCAATGTCTACAGGTGGATTTGTTCAACAGTTCATCTCTGTAAGCCAGTGAAGGCAATGGCTCATTTCTGTAAGCTGATGAAGCATGTCTCGTTATTATTAATAATGAACTGAAATTTTTGGCTTTAAAAGGAAACAGAATTTGGATTCCTGTTTCTGTTATCGTTGCTGTTTTTCTCTTTCATTTTGGTATGAAGGCTGTATCTAAAAGAATGATTAATGAAGTATGGTTTATTTTTCTTCTTCTTCTGTTTTCAGTGATGTAAAAGGTAAAAAAAAAAAAAAAAACCAAAGCAGTTATTAACTACCATATTAGCCCAGGTGGATTACTGTTCGTAATCTCATTTCTTGCATTGACTTATTTTCTGAAATATCTCTTCATAGATTTGTAAAGATTATTCTTTAGAGTTTTTGGATATGCTGTTAACTTTTCTCTTTTTATTCCATACCATTATTGCCAATTTCTTCAAGAATGTGGAAAAAGTTCCAGATATTTTGATTAAAAGGGTTATTATTTTGATTCACCACAACACTTCTCACGAAAGCTGCTTGGTTCCCTACCATCATACTTTATCTTAATTTGCTTCTTCTTACCTTATGGTCAGGTGATCTCCAAACTAATGAGGAGAATTTAAGCCCATGGTTTTATTTTTACCAGCTCTTTAATAGATAGAGAGCCATGATTGATTCAAGAATCTTTTATTTTCATATGCTTTACATATTTTAAGATAACAGGTGTAAAGCAGGGTGACCGAGTAATCACTCTTTTTGGCAACTGAAAAGGATTGAAATTAGTTCATGGAGTTACATACCACACAATCATAATAGCATTATAAGAAAAGGTTATTGTTTCCCAAAAAAAACTAAGATCTAGTGATTGTCTGCCGCAAAATTTTAAAATGTGAAAAACTGATGGCTAGATATGAATGGACAACATTTAGCGAATTGTTTTGTTTGAATCATGAAAGTTGAACTACCAATGTTATGCAAATGCAGCAATCATCAGTGGCTTGTCGGTTATTTACAGTCATGGCCTGGGGAATGTTTTATCACTTTTCTATAAGGATAGCACCATGGTCTTTAACTTCTGGGGTTGAGGAGGACATTGATGGCTGCCACATTGTTTATTAAGGTCTAGTCTCTTTTGTTGCATGTTGTAAACCTCTCCATCTTGTGCTGGTACATTAACTGATGCACAATAATTTTATGATTATATTATTAACCTAGAAAATAAGCATATTGTGTGACTGCTGTCCCTAGTTCTCTCTGACCTTTTGCTGTGTTTTGCCTGTCATGATTATTTTGCCTTACAGTGTTAGACCTTTTATCTATATTAGTCATGAACAACTAACTGAGGGTTGGGGGGGGGCCTAACATTCTCCATTTTGCCAGATCTGTTTTCTAACAGGTTTATAGTCAAAATTGGATCTAAGTTAATCTGTAGATATAACCCTTTTCCATCAGTTGGTGTTCCAATGTGTATTGAATCATCCAAGCCAGGCACACTTTCAAAAACAAGTCTCCTCTTTTTCAGCCTTGCTGTATTAACATGGTTTCTGATTGCCTGAACATCCACCCCTCACACCTCATTTTTTGTCTGGATCTCTCTCATCAACTGTAATCAGTCTCAGGTTTCCATGATGACAGAGCTGGTCCTAAAGTCTTTCCTAATCACAGCCTGTCAGCATTTATTTCTATCCTAAGAATGCTCAGTCCTAAATCACTGACTGGGATGCATGTAAATAAGAATGCATCTGCTTGGGACTTTGTTGATCTTTCCTCCATAATTCCAGTCTGTTTTTATCTAATGTCATTCATTCATCACATCTTCATGGTTTTAAAGTAGATTTGATGTTGAAAAAAGTCCCAATTCATAATAATAATAATAATAATGACCTTTTAGCCTTTGTTCATTAAGTAATTTTTCTTTTTTATTCAGGTTGTTTGTTTGTTTTTTTTTTAATCTAGTTTAGTTCGTTATCTCTTGTAATTATTAAGTTTTCTCTCTCCTCAGATCCTCCCTTTTGTTCCAAAGGGCTTTTTTTTGCATATCATTACTCAACAAACAAGTATCTGTAATCAAATCCTTACATCTTTATTACTCACAGAGAATGCATTCTCCATACGAAAAACAGCTTGACAACAGGTAAACCATCACCACTCAGAATTGACATGCTCTCCATATGCTTCTTCTTGTTGTTGAGATAGTCTATTTAATTTGCATTGTATTTTTAAAACTCAACAAAATACCTGTATTCCTTACTTTATGGTCATTATGTAATCTTTCTCTCTTTTTTTTTGGATAGTATGTACTTTATTTCTGTTAATATGTTGTCAGATTATTACAGCTCATCCTTATCTTTGTGAGAGATGGTATCAGTGATTCACCTGTTTACTTTTTCATGGCAGACACAAATAAAGCCAGTTATCAAAAATAGTATTAGTCCATTGGGTTAATTATTTTCTAACTATATAATAGGGTTTTGTCTTTATGTGAATGATCTGGTTTGTTTGAGTTGGACTTTTGGAAGCTGGTGACTGTAATATGGTGCACTATCTTTATTATAAACGGCGCCACCAAAACTAAACAACAAAGTCGGAGAGTTTAATAGGGGGAAATAAATATTTGTGTATGTCTATTTGACTGCTAAAGTTGGGGGGACTCAAGTTTGAGGTTGGTCACAACTGGTTTGATCTGGCATACCTCTCTAGCGTGGTTTCTTGCTCCTCTTCATCAGCTGGTGCTGAATTGAATTGGAGCACATACCTGTCGCTCTCATGCTGGCGGTCAGTTTTTGGCATCCCTCACTCTCCATCCAGATAATTGTTGCTGTCATCATACCTCCCCATATCTGCTAGGAAAAAATTATTAAGTTATGCTTACTATTAAAAAGGGGGCATGCTTTTAAAATAATAAGTAAACCATAGTAGGGAAAAGGATTTTTTTTTTTTTGTTTGTTTGTTCCTTGGACAAAGTGTCAGCATTGTAAAGTTTTCCTGGTGGCTTTGTGCCTTGGCAATAGACAGGGGAGTGTTGTTATCACACATAAACTCCAAAGGATTCCAAATCAATTAGGTTTTTATCGGACTTATTAATTAATGCCAATGCCATTCATGGGTGGTTATACTACTGCATTGAGTAATGTTTTGCCTATATTATAGAGAATGAAATATTTTAAAAAGTCAATCATGAATATTTTCATTTAAAATCTATTGTTTGTTGTTGTTTTTTTTCTATAATTTTTGTGACTTACCCAGAATGTTTTCCTGAAGCATTCTTATGAAAGCATACAAGATACCAAAAAAAGTCTTATATGAATATTTTCTTTCTTTCTTTTGATTTAACCCAGACCAACTTTTCAGCTGCACCCAAGAGATAAATACTGGACAAAGATATTTTATTGGCGGTGATGGTTGAGCGTTCACAACATTCTGGATTTTTTTTTTTGGAATTTGGATACTGCTTGTTTTCTCATTTTCAGCATATAGTCGCCCTTATTTCAATTACAGGATTTCTTCAGACATTTAATTTTGTTATTGGGTTTATTTTTTCTCTTCCTTTCCAAGAGTTTATAGCTCCTATTCCAGATTAATGTAAATCCCCATGATCTGATATAAAAGGAAGAAAGCAAATATTTAATAAAAGACACGTTTGCAAAAAAAGCTATTTTAATTAGTATTACAACTGCTAAAACATAACCTAATGGCCTTTAAAACTGATTGTTGTTGACATCACTTTTGTA
Source organism: Nautilus pompilius (assembly GCA_018389105.1). Lineage (NCBI taxonomy): Eukaryota > Metazoa > Mollusca > Cephalopoda > Nautilida > Nautilidae > Nautilus > Nautilus pompilius. The sequence continues at coordinate 260,403 of JACATO010000690.1, forward strand.
TTATCTGTTTGATTAAAACTTTTTTTAAAAATTGATATTTAGTTTCTAATTAGAGATAAAAAGGAAATACTAAAAAACTTTCACATTAACTAAGACATCAGGTTTTCAATCAATGCAGCTACTTTAGCCTCTCATATTGCAATGACAAACAAAGGAGGGAGGAAAGAAAATTCCATTGTAAATAATCTCAAATCTATCTATCTCTCTCTCTCTCTGCAAATCAATCTGTGGTGACATCGAGCAATGTAAAGCATGAATTGTGGTTATTAGTTTTTATTGTGAAACTAATCAATAAATTGTTTGTCAAGTCTTTTTGTGCTGACTCTAGATGAAGAAGGAGGATACAGATTATTAGACTAATCACTAGAGAATGCTTGTAGAGAAAGAAGAATAGGATGAAACAACAAAGGAAACAGTTATTAGGTTTGAAAATATTACTCAGAGATGATGGGCAGCAGTTCCCTTTGTTATTAATGTCTTTTCCCATTTGACTCATTGCTTTTGTCTGCCTGATTGCGCTTCTATTTTACTGCCTTCAGTGACTCAATATTTCTCTGTTAAGTTTATTGCCAGGAATCTACTTTTTATTGGATATGATATTTTTGCTGAATAAGAATTAATCAAAATTATATTTTAGGTTAAATATATAACATGAAACAATTATGTGACCAAAGTATGTCTGTAAATAATTATACCACATCACTTTAACAATCACCACGAGGGAAAGAGATACATATTTTCTATCTTATTGGCAGCCATACTTATTATATGCTATATTTGATCCTTTCCTGTCCTACCTTGATTGACGCATTAAATATTTAGTGTCATAACAATGATTATTTTCTGGCAACCCAAAGTCTTCATTCTGATTACAGTGAGCTGTAATAAAATTATAAATTATGGATATTCACTGGTGTGACATCTTTTATATCCTTCCCTCAAAAAAGAATGTGTTATCTCTAATGAACTATTAGCTGGGTTGGAATTTAAAGCTGAAACACCCAGTCTTCTCAAAATGGGTTTTCAGCACAACAAACTACTAAACTGTGTGGGTATAATGAGTTTTTCTGATAAACCTACCCCTTTATGTATTCTAATTTTTTTAGATATTTAATGTGACTATTTATTCATACACTTCATTCTTTTATTTTTGTTTAGTTAACATACAAATACTTTATCAAACTTAGTTTTATTGTTTCTGCAGATAGATTTTGTCATCTTTGTTTGCTTATTTTCAGATTTAAATTAACATTTTTTTTCCCTTTTTTATGGTTCCACAGCGAGAATAAAAAGCTGGTATACCCATTATTTAAATATAACTGCAGGGTTCTCTTTTGTTTACTGTTCTTTGATCAAATATGAACATCTAACATGGGAGTTAAAATTTGCTAATAAATTTATTTTTAAAAAAAGAAGAAATTTGTAATTACCATATTGGTTCTAATTGCTGCCTTGGAGGGTGGGGGGGGATGACTAATAGAGCCAAAGAAAGTTCAGAATCTGGTGAAAACTGAAAATCAAACCCAAATGTTCCTGTGATTGGTAACAGTCAACAACATATCAATTTGTAAGAAGTAAATTATGAGAGCATCTTCAATTGATGAGCCTGGCCAAGGAGCACTGAACATGCATGACAGATACCATAGATCTCCATGTACTGAAAAAAGAAGATTAAAACATTACCAAGGCCTAGTTGCTTTGTCAGTGAAGATCTGAAAAACAAACTGTCTTGGAAACTCTCCAGGAAAGGGGGAAAATAGAATAAAATGAAAATAAAGCACAGAGTTATACAAATCAACTGCATTTAGTTTTAATAGTGTTATCACTGGATCTAACTTTAATAAGACCATTTTAAATATTGCTGTAAACTGTCTTATTGCTTCTTGCACTGCACTTGACACTTTGCTAATTCCAATTCATTGCTGTGTGAATTGGAATCCACATTCCACAACCTGTTGCTTTCTTCAATGTCTAATGTGTTTGATATGCTAGTTTTCAAGCATTCCCTGATTGATACATTAGAAAATAAGAAATTACATGTCGTCTTTGATTCATTGGAGGAGGCTGCACAACTTTGTCTTTCTCAAGTACTCACCCATTATGTATGTGAGCCCTCCATTTACCATCTATTTGTCCCTTTTCTCTTGGGTGCTACACTTGCCTATTGTCTCATTTATTAATTTAGCCCTATGAGCTCTAAGGATGATCTATTTCAGCAATCTCTTTGTATCTTTTTTTTTTTTTGGCCCCCCCCCCCCTCCCCTCCCCAAGTAGCTGCTTTCTCTTCTTGGGCAATTTAATGATTTCTTTTTATTGTCAGCTTCCTTCTAAGTCCACGCACAGACACACTTCCTCGCTGCTGCTGTTGATTTTCCAGATTGTAGCATGTAACTTGAGTGTCTAGCTTGCCATTTTTAGTATTCCATCTAACTCTACTGTAGATATGATACACATGGTGAGGATTTCAAATGAATGTGCGAATGCATGGGAAAGGATTTGTGTCGTAGTAGAAAGATTTAATATAGTAAAAGCTCGGCAAACAGTCATCTGGCATAGTCATCACGTGTGCATCACATTACAGTCAGATGATCAAATGAAGCAATGTTTTATGAATACTACAGGGACACAATGCAATTATGTAGGTAAGGAGATGTGTCAGCAAACAAATGAATAAACAACCTGTTTATCGCTGATGTACATCATTAGTGGAAAGGATTCTGAAGTAGGCTAGCTTTGAGCTGAGATGACTGATTTTCATTTAGTATCTGTTAAATATCCTGTCTACCAGCTAAATTCTTTGACAGAAAATATTTGAATGCTAAGATATCTGTAAAATAAGAGGTGTAAGGTATTTGCTGCGGCTATTTATGAGTGGAAACAAATGAGAGCTTTTGGATAGCTTTTTTTGTGATTGAAGTATAGGTGGGTGTGCATTGGAGCACAGTTGGCAATTAGAACCAGTACAGTTCTATCTCTTATTTGCTTCATGAATTTCTCTCCTCTCCTCAAACCTCCAGTGAGAGATGATTCAGCATATGAACTATGAGCCAACTTAAGTTTTCCTTTAGACCAAAGTAGTATAAGAGGTCTGTTACAAGAAGTAATGATGGGTTTTTTCCTCTTAGGCAAATAAAGATTCGCATGACTTGCAACGAACTCTTACTTTGGATTGAAGCAGCTTTCACTGAATAAATTTCAAAATATTCAGTTTTTCCTTTTGAATCCTTGTCACTAAATTGATGTAGGTCATGTGACCACTATGGGCATATTGTATAATTCAATATTTCATATTAAATATGATATAGAGAATTCAGACAATTTAGTTGGAACATAAACATAAGCAATATATGTACATATACAAAGTAGATATAATTTATACTATTTAGATTTCATGCAGTAGTGGAATGAATATAAAATTTATTAAGGCACATAATATTTTTAATGTTTTGTTTTTGATATTTTTACAGTTGAAATTATTATTTATTTATATGGTTAATCTTTTCCTTAAATTCAAGGAAGTATACCTAGCTTTATATAGTATTTCAGTTAAGGGAGGGTCCACTGTTCTTGGATGATGGTGACTCAGCTTTTGGCTGGCCAGCTGCCCTAATGTCAACATTGGCATTCTTGAGTTTTCATTTTGTTTACTACCTTATTTATGTGCTGGTACAGTAGTCCATCAAGATGTAGAATCAGATCTAACTTTTCAGTGCAGTTTTTTCTCCAAATGATAACAGTTAGAAATAAATGTGTTAGCAGGTAAAAAACTGTCTGCAAAATTCACACTGGGTTTCATACTACCCAAAAGATGCTGAACCCATTTTTTTCACTATGTCTAGTCTCACAGCACATTAAACAAGATTATTTCCTGCATGTCAAACCTTTTAAGCTATAAACCACCCTTTCTGTAACCCAAAAGAAGTTCATTATTTGATATTGAGACTTGACTGCCTGTTCCTTACCATTTAATATCTGAATGTCTTGATTAGATCTGCGCACAATTTTCGGTGCACAAGATGAGACATTTCGCTGTTTTCTGCCAGCTCAGAATAATTAACAAAGATTGCTTTTTGAAAATATCTTTGTACCCCTTCTAGACTGAGATTTCTAAAAAGATAAGGACACCAAGCCCCTATATCACGTACTTGGGTCTAGTGAAAACTTTAGAAAAGAAGTTGGGAGTGTCTGGTATCTTTACTTTAATAGATCTAAGATTTTGTTTGCTTAACATGGCTATTGGTAAATAACCTATAAATATTCTGATCTTTAAAGGTTGGTTGCTATTATTTTGTGGCTCACATTCTGATGGGAATTATCATTTTATTATTGCCATATCATTTAACATCATTGGAAAATGGCTTTAATTATTAGCTGATCTAATGTTGATGTCATTTGCATAAAGTGGAACAGCGAGCCTTGTGACATCCTGAACATGCAGCACCATCTAAAATAAATTACTTTGCATTTAATCTCTCTGATCAATAATTAGAGAGCTCATACTTATTGTTCTAGCTAATGTCAACAGTGATTTTAATTTTTCTCAATTAAACATAGATGGTGACTAACAAAAGTTTTAAAGTCTTGGTAAGCAAAATGCCAAATTACACTTATCAAGATTCTTAGTTACATCATTTAAACATTCAAGGATATTTGTAAAAATTGGTGAGTATTCATGAAGATGATACAATAGATCCACACTTCTCCGCAATATTTATTGGTGTTATCCTATTCTGTTTCTTTGTTAACAAAAAAGGGTTAATATCTGTGCAGTTTTTGTTTTGTCGTTAAGAAAAACCTCAGCAGAATTGAAATTCTAAAGAAAGAATGGATGCACTGAAATGTTAAACTTAGCTCGAAGATTGTTAGCAGTTTAACACTGAACCAAAGATGTCTTTCAGCTGAGAGGAGGAGGAAACATGTTGCATCCTGTTCTCTTGTTTATACTGGATGAATTTAAGAAATTGGATAACATGGTTTTATTTTCAAGCTATTTGCTAATAGCTAAAAAAAGAAAGAAAGAGGAAAAAAATTTTTAAAAGGGTCTTTAGTTAAAATAGCTGGAGAGAATTAATTATCTTTCATATTTGAATCCTGATGAAATACCAAGTTTTCTCTGATTGCTACAGATCGCTTGAGGGGTTCCAGAGCTAATAATGACAGAAGAGTTGGGCTAATCATATTCTGAACAAAAATATGGAGTGCGACAGTGGATGTAACCAGAAAAGTGCTTTGTACTCCTGTTATAAATACAATAATTCATGGTTTTTTTTTTTCTTTTTCCTTTACTTAAGTCTATAATGTAACAAAAGGTACTAGGTGCTTATAAAGTCTTAGAAAGACTTCAGTGTTTAAGTATTTAAAACAGAACAAAAATATTTTATAATAAAAACCATGCTTAAAAGTTTTTGAGTGATGTAGCAACAAATCATTAAATTTCTACATAGTCTCCATCTTCAATGGTTCACATCTACTTGCCAATGTATTGAGTGCGTTCTGCAGCTCTCTGTGGGTGTGAAGTGACCGATAACCACTTTAATTCTTGCCTGGTTGTTGTAACCTCACTTTCAGAATTGTACAAATTGTTAAAAATGGGGATGTTCACTTCTTGTGAAGCACAGCAAAACAATTTCTGTGGTCCTCTTGAAAATACTTCCTTGACAGCCAGCTGCAGTGGTCTCCTGACTGGTTCTTGGTCTACTGGAGTATATCCTGTTATCAACTGAACCTATTTCTTTAGACTTCCTTGTCCAACTTCTGATGGATGCCTCTCCTCAGTCATCACTATTTCAGTTGCACAACATCCTAAACAACAAAACAAAATTAATAAAAGCCTCAAGCTTATGATTTTGTAATACAATTGTTGTTGTTGCTGTTGTTTTCTGTCTTACATAGTTAAACAGCTATTGAACATTGAAACTCCCAAAGACTTACATGATTAATGTAAGAGATAATTACTAAGAGAGACAACGTGAGACTATGTTTTCGTATGTTGCACATTGTTTTGATAGTGCAGTATTATATCGGGATAAAGGGAAATTACTTAGAGCAGAAATATTCCAGAATATACATAACAGATCTCTGTCTGTCTTGTTTCCTGCATGTGGCTACTGACCATTTCTCTTATTTGACCATGAATAGCTATAAATCATGAGTTCAGTACAGAGACTTTTCAAACCATTTAAATATAGAGTACATATGAAAATTTGGATTATCTGGTGTCTTAAGTCCCAAGAATTTTTCTGTTTCCTTTTTTGAAAGAAAAAAAAAATCAGCATCATTTTCTAAATTTCTAACTAGATTTTTCTATTTTGATTTGGTATGGTTTTTTTTTCCAAACAGCTACGAGTTATGTTTTTTTCAGCACACTGACATGAAAGGGTGAAAGGGCTGCCTGTTGTGTAAGTTGCAGTACATACATATCCATTTATCTTCATTTTTTGTTGTTTTTTTTTTCAGTTTGTGGTGTAGCAATGCCCAGCATTCTTGCTTCTTGGTCTATACATGCACCAGCCACATCTAATAATTACGACTGGTTAAGGTCTGCGGTGTGGAGTGATATTGGCCACACATTAATGAGCCAAAACCATAGCAACTGTGCATCATCTGCCAGAATTGACTTAATTCAACAAGGCTGTCTTTTATGTGCACTGTGAAATTATATGTTGACTATTTCATTCTATTTTAATAATGAAATAATTTGAAAACGAAATAATCACATACTCGTTTAAGATTGATGTACTGAAGAAAATGCTTTCTTTCTTCTTTTTTTTAATTTTTACAATTTTATATCTGTTCTCAATTTAGAAAAGGAAAAACTGCAAGCATATGAACAAAGACTCTTTCTTGAACAAAAAGTCTTTCAAATCCTCAGATTCCTTACTGAACGTTTCCACAGCTCTATCTTAAGTATATGCACAAGCCCTTGCATTTATTGTTTTTGTTCACACTGCTAGACTGACTGCAGAAATAAAGGGGTTAGAATTTGGGGATTAAAGAAGAAAGAAAAAAACCCTGAAGACTATAGTATGAAAATACCAATAGGTTGAGAAAGAAGTCTGAATAAGTACATTGTTCAATAGAAGAGGCCCTGTACTTCATTTTGCTTGGATTCACAAATTTTAAGTTTTTTACTTAAAAACAGCTGGGGTACCTGCTGCTGCGCTTCTGGCTTCAGGCCAACACGCAGTAGCTTCAAGCCTGGCCCTGATTCTAAAGTACCCACACCCAAAATATGGGGTCCCTGGCACTATGGTTCAGCTATGAAATAGCAACAAACAAATGAACTAGCGTGTAAAAAAAAAATAAATAAATAAACGAGTTGTTTAGGATCTGTTAGTAAATTCCCCGTTTCCCCCCCCCAATCAGGCAAGTCCTGAAAATGACCGCTTTTTGTTTAATTTTATTGAGTTTGTTCTAAACCAGCTTATATCACTGTAGCTTAACATGGTTGGCTTTGACCTACTAAACCACCAGTTTCTTTAGATATGATGATGCTTTAGCAATAGATCTAGAACACCAAACACCTTTTTAAGGTTGTCAATAGATAGCGTTGTTGTTGTTTTGTTTTTTTTAGTTTCACGCCCCTTCCCCCCTCCCTCCTTTTTTTTTTTTTTTTGCCATTATCGTCTTGGGCAAAAAATGGCTGTGGCAATTTGTATGGCAGATTGAATATAGGATAGATGTGGCCTTAGACCAGGTATCTCATTGCAAAATAGGTGGGAGGGGAGATAATAGAGCTATTGGATTTCTAGAGTAACTTAATAGCAATTCCCAAGGGGTCTGGTCAGCTATCCTACAAAACCAGGTAAATTGTCAGGGTGGCAATATTAAACATCAGCTGCCATAGTTACTCTCTTGTGGTCACTCAGTCTGTGACACCCAGGATGGCAGCAAACCAACCTTATAACTAACCATCGCAGCTTTTTTTTCTCATTTGCATTATTCCTTTCAGATAGTCTTATCAGTTTATTTATATTAAAGAATCATAGCAGATATAACAATAAAACACAGACTGGTATTTAAAAAGTCCAGATTCTAACTCGCAGAAAAGGTGCACATGTAACTGGAAAACCACCATCTCTTTCCACACGTGCAGAAAATGGCTGGGGCTGGGGATGCCAATAAATGCAAGGAAAACAACTGACAAATATCATTACCTTTTATCGGAAGCATCATTGAAAATATCTTTTGCACAACTTTATCTTAATCAGTATGAAATTATTCTGCTACTTAATGGGCACAAAAGGTCAGAATTTCCAAGATGGCTGCGCAAAATTCACCTGCCTGATTAAAATTATTTTCAAAAAAAAATTTTACTCATAGAATGTCTCAAATAGTGTAAATGACTTTGCATAGGTTAGTAATGTTCCAAATCAAAAGAACGTACAGTGCAACCTCACATATCCGAACAAGCCCAGAGACAAGCTATTTGTTCGGATACGCAAGTGTTCGGATACATGAAAAAAACGGAATGCAGGTGTTGCTGTGAGCATGCCGAGGGTCAAATTCGAACATCCAATTGACACCCTATCCGAACAGTAGACGCTATGCATGTTAATTGTCACTTGTGTAAACTGTTTCGAAACAATGCCTTTCTAACCCAAAGTGAAGTACTGTATTACTTAATTACTGTAGATTTTCAATGTAATTTGAGTGAAAATGTTTGCATGTGCGTCTTTGTTAACCTCCATTTTGTCTGGCTGCAGAAATTTTGGTCACTTGATCAATGAGTCTTGCTTGTCATAATACTGTGAGGTTAATGATGTAATTTGATGAAGTGCAAGATGCTTAATAAAAACCCAATAAATGTTTAAAAATGATTTATTATGAAAACAAAATTAAAAAAATACACGTACAAAAAATACAAATTATTACACAGGCTTAAAAAATGTCTTAATTGATTGTGGTTTAAGATTAGACAATCTTTTTCCTGCTGCCTTCTCGCGTAGTGGTCGTAGAATGCTTAAGTGCATGGGCTCAGCGTCATCGTCTGCCTCTAACCAAGACAATGCTTTGTCCCTGATGTCTACAGCCTCGGCATTGGATGGTACGGGATTAGCGTTATCAGGAGATGGTTCATCATCAGAGTCTGATTCGGACGAAGGGTCACCTGTCACGCTGTGTATGATCTCCTGGTCAGTGAGCTGTTGGCAAGCGTCAAGGTCTCTGTCTATTTCACACCATTCTTCGATGTCGTTGATAGTAGATCGCCCAACACCATATTCTTCAGGCTAAACGTGCAGCTACTGCACCAGAGTCAAGTCTTTTCAAGATCTTCACTTTGTTGTCTAGAGACAGAACATTGCGTTTTCTTTTCAAACTTTTGTCAGACATTTTGAATGTGAGTGTCGTGAACAATACAGTCTAAAATGCAATGTAGATTAAAACACTTTAAAGATGATATGAAAAACCAGATAAAATATTTCTTAGTAAATTATATTAAATTAAATAAATTACTTAAATTAAGTAATTATCATTTCCCCCCCTTGATTAAAAAAATACAACAGAACGTTGACAACCGAACAAAAAAGTGTGAAAGTTCGGTTACATGAGATTTTGTTTGGGGTACATGTCGATTGTTCGAATACGCGAAAATTCGGATAAGTGAGGTTCGGATACATGAGTTTGCACTGTATGTCCAAAAATTCAAAGAAAAATTTAATTATAAACAGCTTAAATATTGTAAAATCAGCTGACTGTTATGGAGGTATCGATAAAGATTCACTTTCTTGAATCTTCAGTCTTTATTTTTGACATTCCTGCAACACTAAGTCTATCATTCTCACTCCAAAAATTCTCTTTGTTGGACAGCACAGAATGGAGACCTACAGATATGTTTACTGCTACAAAGGCTTTTATTTTTTTCCTTGGTATCTGTCCAGGTGTTGTCAGCTATGCCTACTTGCTTCTCTTTTGGCTATAGTGATTAGTCTCCTCAGGCATGCATAGAAGAAATTTGGTATCAGCTTATAAAAGAAATCCACTGGCCTCTTGCCATCAGAGACATCAATCTTTGGGTGGAGGGACTATCAGACACTCATGTTGATTAGATGACTGAACTTTACTTGACAACCTGGCCATTGTCATCACTCTCCACCATGGACACATTCCTTGATGTTTCTCTATCACCAAGTGACCAGTTAAATGATGAGAGATCTGAGGTATGTCCCCACACTAGAACTCACCAGAAGGAAAGATTCGATGTCAAATTCCATCAGTGTAGCAGGTAGATATGGTGGCTAGGTAATGCATGTAGTTCAAGTCACTTTTTGCTATATAGACAGAGGAATTGATAATGTTGACCAACATTCTCCTGCATGTACTACATACACTATAAACTAAAGTAATCATTAAATGATTTGTCAATACCCAACTGTTTCAGCCATTTTGAATAGGAAAGGATGAAGCCATATGTTTCTTATAATGTAGAGAGAGAAAGAAAACTCACTCTCTCTTTGAACCAAAAAAAATTCATCTTTTTCACACATTAAGTCTCTGTAGTTGGGCTCTGTTCTTGAGCATTACATTGCTGATGGCCAGCAAAATGTGCACCACTCTTATAGATGTGAATGGTGGCAAACTATCAAATATGCTTTAGTAAGGATGTGAGTTGCTCTTTGAAAAACTTTTAAGATCAGTTGAGAGAAACATGAAACCATTTTTGTTGTAGATTTCAGACATTTGTGACCACCACATCATAACATAAGTTAATGGAATCTTGAGTTTGAAACTTGGTTTGTGGGGGGGGGGGGTATTAATTCTCCAAGAATTGGCAATGGATAAATTGCGTGCTGCAAAAACATTTAGTAATAAAACTGTTGTAGTACTTAGCGTTTCTTCTGTTAAATTGACTGAAAGGTAAACATTGATCTCTTAAGAGCTGTATAGTGATGAAGATGTTTCCATCTGCACAGGTTGAAGGTAGGGTCAAAAGGTCATTTGAAACAGTCTGGTAGTTGGATGCTGCTGTGTCAGCAGCACTGGTTGTAAAACAAAAACGGTGGCTATAAATTACCACTAAAACCTGCACACAACTTTTTTTTTTTCCCCATATAAACTATCGAAGAGTATGTAGGAACTCCTGGATTAATGAACTGTATCATATTTTTTTCGTGTGCTTCCGGTAATAAATGGGTTAAGGGTTGGATAATAAATAAGTAACTCTATTGATTCTGGTTTATCAGGAGGAGGATCATAGTGTCATAGTTGATGTCATGTGTACTTCCAGAATTCAAATGTTTTCAGTTTTGCCAATGGCATAAGAATTATTTCTGCTTGTTTATTTTCTCCCTTTAAAGTAAATAAATTGTACAATTGCATTTTCTCCTCCTCCCCCCTCCACCCCACAACTTTTTACTATGTAAACAATAACAATTACTGAAGTTACCAGTTTCTCTTAAGGGAGATTACTGGTATGATCCTGCCCAGGCATGTAAATGGAAGGTATTCATACTGCGGCTTAACTTTGTTGGTTTTACTCATGATCACTCTCCTCATATCTTTATACGAGCTGGTTGGAGAATATTTCTCAAATTGATAATCCATTCTAACTTTTAGGTATTATGCAATTGGTGTCATTATTCCCTTAAATTCATTATCATTTGATTCTCTCAATAACTGTTAAAAGTGTTTCTCTGGTTTTAAAAAAAAAAATTTTTTTTAATAATTTTTGCTTTTTTTTGCACAAATTACTTTTGAGTTTGTTAATTTTTTTCTTGTTTGCTTGTTTCACTCATGCATAACTTTTGTGTCATTAGTTTTGTGTCTTTGTTAATTCATGCAGTCTGTGCGGTCAAGCAGCAGAACAAACACCGAAAGAACAAGGATTGTTTAACTCGATTGATTGATTGCTATCTAACTCCTGCAATAAAAGGCCCTTTTTATTTTTTAATGTTATAAAGTGCAAGGTATCATGGGAGTGTTACAAATTTAAATTTATAATGGCAGCATAACAAATTTATTTTAGTGGTTGGAAGCTAGAGAGTAAATATTAAAACCTGGTTGTACAAAATCTGAAAGAAGCTTCTATCTGCTGATAATTCGAGAGAAATTCTCATTTAGAAAGATTGAATTTTTATTTACATGCAATCTTCCTCAAAAAAAATTCTAGGATGTTCAAATGAAACTTGGCTGAAGATAGTATTACCTTAATTATATCCTTTTAGGCTTCATTTAAATGTCCCTTATGCAAATAAAAAGTATCATCTTTTTTTTTAAAAGATAATGTGAATACCAGAAAGAAAAAAAAAAAGGGGGGCTGGTGTTATTTATTAACCAATTTATCAATCTTTGGTTGTAATGGAATTTTTCTGCCACTTTGGAAGCTGGTGGAGAAACTGATATTTGGTACAGTGGTGCCCTAACCCAAAAAACATTCAAAGTGCTTCATTTCTGGAAAGAAACTACAACAGATCCTGAACCTTTGCAAAAAAGATTTTAAAAGAAGACTTATCCTTGCACACTAAAATCTTTTCCAAGGTGGTTTTATAGTTTTCGGTTATTATTAGCTATTCTCCTAGGCACAAAAATCTAGAAGTTCAGTTGATTTTTTGTTTACCATTATTCTTGTATATAAAAAAAAAAAAACTCAACTAACATAATAGCCACATCAGGATATTGCACTAACAGCACATTTCAGTGTAGTCTGTCACTTAAAAGTTGCATGATACTCTAGAAGTGTGAATTTCTTTTTTCTTTTAGTATGACCCTTGGAGGAAGAAGAATGATGATTAGAACCTGTGAATTTCATTTTCATATTAAAAGTCACACTGGTAGTTCAAAGACTTCTCACTGTAGGATGTATACAAAATAATGCAAAGCACTTCAATGTGAAGTTACTGAGATAAACCTGAAATTGCATTTGCTACATTAATTACATGTTGACTGCATGATCAGAGGAATGACATGAAAGAGGACAGAAAGTGTTCTCTAGATTCACCAAAACAACCGGTGGTGGTGAAAGGCAACTCCACTATCCGATGTTGACTATTTCTTGGATGACTGTTTCCAAACTGATTGATATGGGTAAGAACACATTGTTAGATTGCAACTAAAAGATCTTTTCAGTTTCATTTACAAATAAAAGCTGTTTTAATTTGAAACTTTCATGATGGCAAGGAGCAGATGCTAGAGGAGAGCAATATGACTTATAGTGGTGCCAGTGTAATGGTATGAAGAGGGATAATTTCAGCAAGAAGAATTCTCTTGGTGATTGTTCATGATCATTTGATCAAATAAAGATACTTGAATAGTTTTAAGGCCAGTTTTCTTCTGTCATGACTGGTTCCCAATGACAATGCCGTTTTCCACCAAATTTTATAAGCTTCTTCTTGGACAGCATAATCATCTTTGTGAATTCACGTCACTGCCTATGGAAGGTTAAAAAAACTCCCTCCACAGAGCCATCTTTCCAGAAGTTTCATTAAATGTGTGCCCAGCTGTATGTCCCAACTTTGTTCTGTCCAGAGGAACCTAAATGCAATACTGACTTCAAATTTGTGACATTTGACAGGAGGGGGTTGGGTTAGAGCGGCAGGATACCTTCACAGACCATGTTGCCGTACAGTACCAAGTGAAATTATTTGGTATTATTAGCTTGGGGAGTTGAAGGATGTAAATTTCTTTCTAACTTATTTTCTCTGTTGCATTAGCTTGTTTGTTGTTTGTTTCTTTTAAAATTATCATCCTCACTTTATTCTATAACAGTCTGAATTTTTTAACTAATTCATAATCATACCCTTGCAGTTCATTTTGACACTTTTTAATATGGACAAGAAAAAAATGTAGAATTTGTTGAAAGTTTTTCTCTCCTTTTTTTCTTTTTTAATAATGATTGGGCTTAGATTCATCTGTAGCATGTTATTACATGAGGAGGAAAAAGTGGAGTTCTAATTTTTTCAAATTATAGTATTTATGTGCAATTTTAAGAAAGTTTTAGGCATTTTTCATTTCCTTATGGCCTCACCAAATTTTATGACAGATTATAATGCATAAAAAAAGAGAATTTGTGTTGCAATTAATATTATTGGTGATCACTTCTGCATTGTTACTAAGACCATTTTCTGCATAATTGTGGCATTGTTGAGAGCTCAGTGGTTCATATCCCATAGCAATGGAGATGAACAAATTATGCTTGTCTTTGTTCTTGTGTATTGATCTTCAACAGCCAAACAACAGAATTTGGCTGTATCATGGCCATCCTATTATGCCAGGCACTCTCTGCGCTGCTGCCCTTATGTATATAGCAGCAAGTGAAAATTCAGAAAAGCAATCTGAACGTGTCATGGTTGCATTCACAAAGCCATGCTGGCAAATTACAGTTGCTGGCTCATTAGGTATCACTGATGAATTCTAAAAACTTGTGAATTTTGGATACATACAGCAAATGAATTCTTGTTGTCTGCATGTGTTGGCATTCCTCGGCTACAGGCCAGCTGCTGCTAATAGTGGAATGTCAAGTGTTAGACATCGTGAACTTGCCAGGGCAAAACCTCTTATGCATCTCTCATTGTTATAACTTGAAGGTTACAAAATCTCTACTGATTTGCATAAATTTTACTTATGGCTTATCCAAGCATGAATTTGGTGATATTCATGGCTTCAATTATGTGTTTCTATTTTATATCATAAATATACATGCATATTGATGAAATTATTATATGTATGTATTTTTTAAATAAATCAAATCAGGCTGTGCTTGAGTATGAATATGTGTACTCTGATGCTGAACAAAATAAAAATGTCTTTGTTTTGGTTCACTGTAGTTTCTTGATGTCTATGGGAGATGATCTTGTTGTCTATGAAGCATATTAGATTGGCTATAATTGTTTTTGCACAGATAATGCTTCATCGGAACATTTAGTTTTTTATTCATTAATTAATTTTTCCACAAAACTATATATTTTCAAATATCTGCAGCTTTTCTGTTTATCTGGTTTCTCTTTGCTAATAATTTATACAAGTTCCCATAATGCATTGGTACAGGAACTCTTGAGTGCCTAACAGTCTTCAAATGGAAATACAAGAGTAGTTTTTCTGACCTTTTTTGTTTGTTTGTTTAGCAATTCATTGTGTGCCCCTGAGAAATTTCTCATTTATTTTCTAAAAAAAATTTTTAAAACAATTTTTACTTGCCAAGTAGATAATACTTCAGATCTTCTGGCTTTAGCAGAATTTCTTCTCATTAAAGTGCTGCACTGACAACATAACATGTGTTGTCTGGTGTTCTAGATGAATATTATACCTGAATGGATTTGCTTTTTATCTCCTATAATGGTACTGGTTAGGGATCAATGCCAAGAATTAACAACATCTGTCATAAAGCTGAATCTCCATTTTAGTTTGAACACTTCCAAAAACACTAAAGCATAATACTGGCTGTTGTGTTACAGATTATAGCTGAATGCAAAAGCTGGAGATAATTGATTCACCATGATAGGGGACAAACATTAGGGAAGCCTTTCTGAATGTTTTTAATGCTAAGCATGTAGTTCAGGAGATGTGCGCTGTTTTTTTCATGTCTGCTACCATTAATGAATCAAAGATGGAGTCAAGATGAGAAATACTGACAATGACACTCACTGGTAGATGATACTAAACTACTTGAAACTCTAAATTAACTTTTCTTGTGAAGAATGGTATCTATAATAACTGAGCTATCTCATAGAAACCGGGGATATTTTTGGTTTGTTGTGTGTGTCTTTGTTATGGTTTTAGCTCCAAGGTTTAATTTGAGCATCTATAGTAGGTGAAAGAGTAACTTTCATAGAACACACAGGAAAACACAATTTTATCATATTTAAAGTGAGAGTAATGTTGAATTGGTTTTGTTTTTTACACAAAAGATATATATAGTTCAGTGCAAAAATGATTGACGTTGTTGCATGGTTGGCTTATTATTTAAAATAATTTCCAAGCTCCACTTTGTATTTTTAGCCCTGTCACCACCATCCGCTTTCTCGTGGGTGTTTAGTTGTAGTTACTATGCAGAAGATAACAACATTTCAGTAGATATAAACTGATAGAAGGGGGAGACAACTTTGGCTATATTTTTGAACGTTAAAAAATGTTCTCTTATTTTCTGTGAACTTTGTTCATGCCTTTTAATCTACTATCCCTTTTTGATATTTCAATCTCATTTGCTATATATGCCAACTCAAGGTTAACAAAGCTCTAGATATTTATTTCAGCAGAATTATAGTCTTAATTGTTTGATATGTGAATTATTGGTCACTTTTAAATAAGTATCAGGTTGGACAAAGAAAAGTATCATTGTAACATCTTGTAAAAATCTTTAAACTTCTGACTGCACACATTCTATGCACAGTTTATTTCAGAGGGCAAAGAATAGATTGTGGAATAATTTTTGTTTTGTTCCACTTTAATTTACAGAAAAAAAAAATTAACTGATTTTGGAGATGGTTCTCTGTACCATTGTGGATATTAGAATTTAATATTGTCATTATAATGAGAGTCTCTGTTTTATTTATAGTTAGTGCAGAAAATGAAATAACTCGTTCAAAGATTACCGTTATGGCATCAGTAACTTGACGCCATTTCATTGCAAACCCAACAACAACCTTATGGGATCATTGTTACAGTCAGTCGAGAGACAGATTTTTTTTTTTTTTTTTTAATGATAGTGTCACTGACAGTAGTCATGACCTAAACCTTGAAACCTGTAGCTTTTTAAACTTAAATGGGAAAGGTGTGTGTGTGTGGTGGTGGGTTGTGAGCGACACGTGTGTGGTCAGGCAATAGGATCATGTAAGGCGGAGCATTCCAGAGCATTGGAACTGCTTGCTTTTCTTTGTCTGTTGTTTTGGCAGGCTCTGGACTAGGTGTCTTCGGTCATCCCCCAAACAGCAAAAGAACACGCACTCACACACGACGCGTGTACTATAAACGCTCACCCAGGGGGGTAGCTAGCGTTTGTGCCGCCCAGGGCGGTCGTAGAATTTGCCGCCCTCTAAATAACGTAGAATTTCAAAACCTCCAAAAAATTCATTTTTTATTTATTTATTTATTGAAAAAAGTACTATTAGAAAATAAAAATTATCAAATATATAATGAGAAAATATTGATATTCAATTCAAAATTAATTAGAAGTGACTCACTTCAAGTGAGCAAATTTCTTTTACAGCAAATTTTAGAAAAACTTTCTTCCTTTCAAAAAACTACCATTAAAAATTGAACGAAAAATTCAGGAAAAAAATAATATCTGGAAAAATAGAACGAAAAAATACATTATATATGTAACATACTGTCCTGAACTAAATTTGACAAACGCGCACTCGGACCAAAAAATGCCGCCCCCCAAAACGTGCCGCCCGGGGCGGACCGCCCCTGCCGCCCCCTATTAGCTACGCCCCTGCGCTCACCCACCACCCAACTTGAATGGACGAAACTCAATTATCCCCACCAGTCTCCGTCTGGAAAGGTGTTGTCTTTGCGGTAAAGTTGAAAATAAGGTTAAAATTAATTAAAGCTATCCAATCTCTCTGAGACCCTCCTCCCCCTTCATCCCCCCCCCCCATTTGTTGCCAGGGTTGCAGCCACCCTCTTCACCCCCCCCTTTTTTTTGGCCGCTCACGGACTCTATGTTGGAAAAGCTCTGTAAAAAGTTTAAATGTACCCTGCTGAATGGACCACCCCTCTCTCTAGCTGAAATGGAACAGCATTTTCTCTGGATTAAATACATATTGCCAACATTCTTACGCGTGGTGTGCATGCGTGACTGACTCAGATAACCTGGGGGGTGTGTGTTGGGAGAACGGATGTCAGATAAGTGAGTTTCTGCTGCATCTTCATTACATTTGGAAACAACTCTTAATGATTATGATTATCTTCGTTTTTTTTTTAAAAAATATATTGCTTTATCAATACATTTTTGTAATATTGGCCTTTTATTTTGATGTTTCTTTAACAATCAATTTATGGAACCTGATTGAAACCACAGCAGATTAACTGCTGAACCTTAGAGCTTTGAAAGCCAAAATTTTCTCCATCATTTACTTCCACAATGCTGGCTAATGTACTTTTCAAAGAATTTAGCCATTCTTGAAGAGTCATTTAATATTCTACGTAGAGGACTTTTTCCTTTTTAACTTTAATTTTAATTTTTTTTACCTAGTTGGCTTTCTTTTCAGAATTGTCAATCACTTATAAAATGTCTACCATGCTTTGGACATAACAGCGTGGGAGCCTGTTTTACGTGTGTTGGTTTTATTTTAAATTTAACTTAACTTATTTTAATACTAGACTATAAAATTTATACTTATAAAAAAAAAACAAAATTTCATGTAATGAAGAAAATATGCAACTGTCACAAAAAAAAAAAAAAACAAGGACATATATGTATATTGGGTAATCATAAAGTTACTTCCGGCAGCATAGCACACATTAACAGAAGTAAGTGTCATACGCAAAGTGGATCTCAGTGTGTGCAAACTTTGCCAGTAGGGGGCACCAATTAACTGCATCTTTGGATCACTGGGATTGCAATATTCACATTTTATGTATTGCCTTCCACGCAGTTTGCTGGGCTGGGTAGGCAAGCAGACCCTGGTAACTTGATGGTTGCTGCATTGTCTGTGTCTGATTTCTGATGACAGTATAGGTGGATGACCTGTATCCTGCCTCAAATTTATGGATGAGATTACTCAAGGCTCCTTGGATACCTGTGAGCCTTGACAAATTCTGTTGATAAATGGCATGTAAAGCCTCTATTTGTATGTTACGTTCATTACTCTAGGAAAACTTTGCACCATTCCAGCTTGGTGCTATGTGCGTTTGGTTGCATTCAGAGGAATAAAGCCTCAGTTGTTGCATAGTGCGTTTTGTTTTTGTCTTTTAAATGTTGCATTGTGAGCAATTTTGTGTTTCACTGTTTGAAAAGTGACATTTAAAATCTGCTAAGCATATGATTCTGTTCTAGAACTGCGCTGTGAGTGGATTTATTAGGAGATAAATTACTCCTATTTTTGCAGAACTTACTAGAACTATTTTTTTTTTTAATGTATTGTTTTATAAGTAGCCAATCAACAAGCACAAATCATTGTGTTTGGTTACATAGACAGCGAAAACAACGGGTTGGCATAATTTTTTTGTCTTTAATGAGAGAAAAAGAGTTCTTTCTCCCCCCCCTTTTTTTTTTTTTTTTTGCACAATTTAAAAATGAATAATTTTCTAGAAAACTGTTCTGATTGCCAGAGCCATCTGGTAAAAGCGTTTATTTCTTTCAGTAGAGTTTTGTTGAATTTTTTTTCTACTGTTTGTTTACCCATTGGTACGTTGTTTCTGAGCATCTCCGAGATAATTAGCAGTCGTGCAAGAACTGTGAAGTGGCAGAGATTGCTTGAGTGGCTGCATTTGTCAGCTGCGGGATGCAGAGCCTAATGCAGACCGTCAGTAATCATGAGATGTTAAAAAGGAAAAAAAAAATTGGGGGGGGGGAATTTGCACAACGCAAGCAAGCCACAAAGAAATTAACAGCGTAATTCATTTGGAAACGTACCAGGACTTCGGAATATTCCGATGGCTGACCTTGTCAAAAGAGATTACTCTGTGGAGCACAAATAGGTGCTGTAGGAATAGAATATCAGTTGGAATCCCAATTATCTGCACTCCTAAGGCTTGAGAAATCAGAATTAATCTTTTTATATATGTGTGTGTGTGTGTGTAGAATTTGTTTTTTAATATATATATTATCTTCTTTGATGCGTGTGTGAAAGCATTTTCTTTTATTGCCAGCACCAGAATCCATTAAGAGAGATGTACAAAATATCTTTTTGTAATAGATCTTTTCGGCCATCTATCACCTAGCATTCTTTGTCTTCAAGGGTCTTTCTCTTAGTTAAAGGTTGGAGGTAGGTTC
This sequence comes from Nautilus pompilius, assembly GCA_018389105.1. Taxonomy (NCBI): domain Eukaryota; kingdom Metazoa; phylum Mollusca; class Cephalopoda; order Nautilida; family Nautilidae; genus Nautilus; species Nautilus pompilius. The sequence continues at coordinate 280,276 of JACATO010000690.1, forward strand.
TCTTTACAAAGCTATTTATGGTGATTGGTCATAGCCATCAAACGACCTGTCAAACTGATATGAACGACACAGTCAACTTTGGGGTTTTTCTATATCCATCATTACCAACACAAAGTCTGCTTATGTCTTTCTCACCATAACCAACAATTTCATGTGTACCTGATTCAGTCTGGACATTAATGAATCCTAATGAGAAACTTGAAATACCATTTTTTTTTTTTTTTTTTTAAGAGACGATGGAGTTTTTGCTTAATACCATAATGTGTATGGAAAATTCTAGAGTAAAATATTGTTGCATCTCTCTAATAATATGTACAAAATATAGTTTGAATGATCCATGCTGTATATTTATTCTATCTTTAGGGGACAGTCTTCCCTACAGCATTGCTTTATACTTAAAACCATTTCTTTCCGGTTGGTTAAGCATGTAGATATATTAGTCAGTGCTTTTGAAATGGAAATATCTGTGTAGTAATTCTCAGTTATTATTTTGTGCACCTTTTTTTTTTTTTTAATTTGAAAAGTCTTAATTTTATTTATACATCTTGTGTAGAGTAATAACATTTGCTGCTTAGAAATTTATTCTCCATCATTATTGAACCCTTTGCAAAGAAAGCAGCATCCTCATTAGGAATATTTTCTCATAAAGCACCTTAATAATTTAGGGGCATTAAACCCTTGTGCAGATAAACATAATCCTCATTTAGAAGCTTGGCGGCACTGTAAGCTACTGTTTTTTGCAGCAGCACCTGTGCCAATCATTTAAAAACCATGGCAGTGTTGCTTGACTAGTTTTGAGATAACCCTTGCATTGTCAATCTGCCCGGGAGTAACAGACATTGTTTACTCTGCTCTAGTCGCTGCGCATGTTTGTTTTTTTTTATAGTGAGTATCTCTCATTGTGTAATATTCAGTGATGGCTCGTGAGGAATTCAAATTTACTGAACCTGAAAATACTCTTAACTGTGAAGAAGAAGAAGAGTTAATGATACGTTTTAGCAATAGTGTGTTTACACATATCCTAAGGGAAGTAAACGTTGAATATGATTTTCTTTAGCTTTAATATTGGTTTTGCTGTTTCTTATAAAGCTTTATTCCTATTGATATAAGAGAACTTGCCTCTGCATATTCCATGAAGAAAGACACGCTTATGTAAATTGTTTCCTAAACCATTTTTATATTTGCTTATTTTATTTTATTTTTTTAATTTTTTAAAATATTTCAAAAGGGAAGCAGTCATCTATGTGTAATATACATAATTACCTTCCTTACTAAAGATTTAAAATAAAAGGCATCTAATCAAGGTATCTCTACTACTAATGACTATTTGTTTGTTTACAACTTTTCTCTTTTGTAGTAATCTGTCTGCGGATCAAAACTATATTTTTACAAATCTACACTATATCTCTGGTTTGCCCACATGTATATCTACAAAAACTTTTTCAAATAATAATATTAATTTTTATTTTAAGAATTTAGCTTGCCCTATTGGTACATCGAGGTTGGCCAGGTGAAATTAAACTTGACAAAACCTATATTAAATCTTTTATATTTGTGTATTTTACCAAGTATTTGACTTTTAAAAAAAGAAGAAAAAAAACCTGACATAGAAACTTAATTTCTGAGGAAAGATGGTGGGCATACTGATGTAATGATTCACACTTGGAATATTTTTGAAGGAGATTTTATGATGTCTGCAGACTCTGGCACTTGAAGAATCAGTGCAGTGTGCTAAAACTGTTTATGGAAATTATAGTCTCTTTGTCATGGGGGGATAGAGCCCTATAAATGAATATGTGGGGATGCAGTCTGGTTTGTCTCATCTTCATCTGGCAGTGCAGTCATGTTTTTTTTTTTTTTTTTTTCAAGAAGGCATTTGAAGGGGGGGAGGAACACTGATTTGTTTTTCTAGTGTTTCATTATTTTAGTAAAAGTACACTTCCATTTGACAGGCTATAAACAGAAAAAAACCAACACACACATATAGTTGCCACCCATGTTAGAATGAATAGAATGTTAACTTGTTGTGCATAATTAATTATGAATTATCCATACATCCACATGCCAATTTTATTTCCTTTGCTTAAATGGGGGGAGCTGAACGTTGATTTGTTTAAGAAGTTTTGAGATTTCTAATTTAAAAAAAAAATGGTTCTCAAGATCTACTAGCAAGATAGCTTTGTTCCAAATTTAGATATAATACAATTTCAATGAAACTTTTAACAGTTCAATCTTCCTCTTGAATTTTCAATTTAGAATTAGTTAAGAAAAAAGAAAAAGAACTATGCCAGCAGTTTAGGTATTTATTTTCTTATCACATTATTAGTAACTTCAGTTAGTGAGTTATCTGTTCTTCTTTGGTTTTCCTTGACACCAGGTTACACTACTTGCTACCTAAAAGTGGTGTTGCTGTGCAGGCAACACTTTTTACAGTAGTATTTACATGTAATTATTGAATAGTCATATGACTTCGCTTACAAGGGGAAGTTATTATTATCAGTAAATAGTGTATAATGAACTATATATAGAGAGAGAGATCTTTCCCATGCTGGCATTATACCAGGGTTTAATTATTGTGAAAGACTGTTTTGGTGTATAGTGATGTTAATTTTGCAGTCATTGTTTTTATTTTTGGAATTGCACAGATTGTCTGCATTCATCTTCAACCTGTGACTTATCGGTTGCTAAGTTTTTGTTTTATTTTTACCATCACAGCCCAGACTAACTCTACCTTTTTCCTATTTCTTCTAGAGGTCTATTAGAAAGTTACCTTCTTTCTTGTACTTACCGATTTTTGTAAGTCCTTAGCTAGGAGAACTGCATAATGATAGCTGCTCATTTGTTTTATAGCAGTTTTGTTTGTTTTTCTATTCCATGACATTTGCCATGAGATGTCACAGAACTCTGGATTCTCCACACATGCTTAATTCTCTTTCCATAGTATTTGTTTCAGCTTCTTTCAGCAGACCTGCAGCCAGGAACATGTCTACATTGCTTCAGTGAGATTGCAAAGAGAAACATTTTTAACAGCATGTTCATGATGATTCTGATCTGAAGCTTCACAATAGAGATACCACTCCACTGCCAAGGTGCCTACTATGATTCTTTATTTTTAGATTTTGGAGGAAAAAACAAAAACACCTCCAGCTAGTGAAGAGGAGCAAGAAATTATGCCAGAGAAATATGTCAGACCAAGCTGCTCCCATGGGCAGCAAGCTTGTCCTCAACCTAAGCAATTTAGTAGGCTAACCACTAAAGTACTGCACTGCCATTTCTTATTTCTTCCATGACTGATGATACTTGATAGTTGGTTTTTACCTTTGGTTGATTTAGGTGAAGAAGTTATATTCTCAAGTTTATCACCTTTATTTTTGTACTTTATACTGACGCAGACACAGGTGACCTCTGAAGAGTAACCATGTACTCATCAGTTTCTTAAAAATGTTCCTCAATAGGTATATCTGTGCTAATTGTTGGACACTTTTTTCTAAGTATTAAACTTGCCCTTAAGTTTTAAAAGTAAAAAAAAAGACTTGATTTCTTGTCCTGTTCAATAACTTATTACAAGGGAGTGCTTGTTGGTAATGATTAATTGGTAAACTATTCAGAAAAATGATTAGTTGGCTAACTAACAAATAAGATGCTCTGGTTTGCTCCCTTTCTTTAGCAGTTCTCTCTAATATTCAAAAATGATTATGGTAATAGTTGGCGGTTTGTTTTTATCTCAGATTAATATGGCTTTGTGGTTACATGGTAAATTACAATACAGATCTGCCTACATTGGTTATCTGTGGCATGTCTTAACCATTGCACTGGTACAGAATACATTGCTCATCTACAAAAGAATCTTAATGATTTTAAAAAAAAAAACATGTATTAATTTTATTTAGTCTTAAATTAAAGTAAGGCTTTTTTAAGAAAAGAGAAAATGCATTGTAATTTCTTTACTTTGCCACTACTTTGAAGATTCCCAAATTGCTCTCTTTTTTTCTTCTGCAAAAATGTCTTTCATTAGCTGAATCCCATTTTTCCGACTGGAGAGAAAGCATAGCTAGGTTGTTGTACACACGATCATTGTCTCTTTGGAATTTTATACAGAATTTTCAACTTTGCAACTCTATTAAAACAATATTTGTTGTTGTTGTTGTTTTTTTTTTCCTTAAGAAAGCAGTTTTCTCTTTAATTATTTGGATCAATATGATTCTTGTATAGAAGTTGCCTGGCAGTTATGGATTGGTGAGAAAACTCAACAGGGAATCAAATGTGAAGTTTGCGAGTTTTTTTTAAATTTTTTTTTTATGTTATGTCTTTTTAAAACATCTCTTTGGTTCTGTTTTCATCATGAGGCTACACTCCCTGCAGTGCATCATTAATAGTTCACTTTATCATTTTAATTTCTCAAAAGTCATATGAAAGCATAAGAAAGTTACTTGTACGAGATGCTTATAAAATTATTACTTTATTTTTGGAGGGAATGTTCGGTGTTTGACATAACCTAGAACCAAAACTATAATTTGCTTAACACAAATCACTTCTTCGATGGTTGTCTGGTCTACCGGAGCATCTCTGGTTATTTTTTACTCATGATTACTCGAACCTGTTTCTTTGAACTTTGAACTTTTTTGTCCAATTCCTAATGGCGGTATTGGATGGTGAATTTTATTTTTTTTTTTTTTTTTTTTTGGAATGTGCCCTAATCCAATTCATGGCAAGCATTCTTCCATCTTTAAAATCATTCTAAAAGTCATGCATCTTTTATAATGCACCATTTAAAATGGTTTGATCTTTCATCATCAGATCCTAGTTTTCTTGTGTAGGGTTTGTAGCAATGTTTTCACAGTTCTAATACATTCTATCACTAGTACTCTAAACTTTCAAGAATCTATGAATAATTTTGTTTTTTTTTATCTGTTTCCTTATCACATAAATAAAGGGATTATTTCGCCTCTTTCTACTATTTTATTAGTGATGGGTCTACATAATAAACCTATGTTTCAGAGATCTCTCTGCTGCCATCATTGGTTATTGATATTTTGTCGCTGTACCTCTTACCATTTATTCTCAACTGCATATGGAAAAATAAATCGTCAGCGGTATTGACAAACCCCGATGATGATGGTGACAGGAAATGAACTCTGAAATGTCGGGTTATTGTTATTATTATCAAGAATAGAATAGTGGTTGACTGTGAAACAACAACTTGTAAATAACACATCACTGAAACATTTCTGTTCTTCCAAATGATATCAATGATCAGAATTTTTTATTTTTTTTAACAATCTGCAGGCGGCAGAGCATTTTTGGAAGTTGGAAATGACATACACTGTTTCCTGGAGTTTACCAAACAAATTAAGATAGAACTTACAAACATTTAATAAACAAAAGTATAAATGTTCCAAGATGACTTAAATATTTTTCCTATAATGGAATGTGCAAATGGATTTGGTTTTTGCAACTGAACAGTGTTACTTTTGTCTCATGCGGTATTTTGTTGTAATTGTTTCGTATTTTCTGTAAATGTTTTTTTTTGCTTGTAAGTGCAATGATTATCTAGTGTACTGGACTACTAACATTTTTTTTCTTAAATATGCATTTGCATAATTTTAGTGCTTTTAGTTATCAGAAAGACAAACTGTACATAGAACATCTATTGGCAATACCAAATCGTAGTGGAGAGAAATGTGTGCACCGACCTTTTTTATAATAGCGTGCCATTAAGACAACTCAACACATTGTGCAAACTGACACAATTATTGGCCATGACTGAGGAGGAAATTTCCCATTCACAAGCCATAATCACTATGTAGGTAGGCAGGTACGTTTTTTTTTTTTTTTTTTTTGGTTTGTTTTAACAGAAGTGAACAGAAAGCAATGTATCAGAGCAAGTTATTTTAAATTGGGTAGGGGCAGACAAAGGCAATCCAGCGATTTCATGGGCAGGCATGGCAGTGTTTTCCTTATTTAAATCCATCACAAACTTGGGATAAAAGATGTGGCAAAGCTTGTTGCAATTACTACTCCACAGGCTGTACGCGGCCAGCTTACTTTTGTTTTATAACTGCATCAGCAATTAAGATGGACCATAATGAATGTGAAAAAATTCACACAATTCTGTGAAACATTCATAAGCTATTTTCTTCTTCAGTAAAGGAATACCAGAAGAAACACACCTGTACTTAACAGGTGTCTGTACTTTTACTTGCTTTTTCTTCTTTTTTTTTTAAGAGTAATTTTCAACTGATGCTACTGGCTAATACAGATGTGTGTACTCAGCCTACTACATAGGGCATAAAGGGTCCAGTTCCTGCCATGCATCAGCAGCATGATTAATCAGTCAAAGCATCCAGAGTATTAACTTTCCTCTAACAAGAAAGGTTTGCATTTTAAATGGCTAACATGGATGAGGCGAACCTTGAAAATTCAGTAACAGCACTGGAGAGTGAAAGAGGGAAGAGAAGATATATATGCACATACACACACCATGTTTTGATTACTTTGGAAGAATTAAATGACAGTATGGTTATAAAATTTCTTAAATTAATTCTTTTTCAATAATGAAAGGTTGGCAGTTTAGCTAATTAAAATTTAATGATGGAAAACAGCAACAATGTGAGATGTTCATCTACATCTTTTAGCTACAAGGTTGTATTGTTTTTGAGCTGCCTGCTGATATACAAAAACAGGTGACTGACTAATGCTGGAAACTGGTCCAGAGCCTTAAGGGTAGCAGGGAAACACACAGTTGTTTATCACAAAGTAGGTGGCTTTAGTCACAGCTGCTGGCTCCTGTGTACACTCATGGAGATGGATCATTGCCATTTACAAAGATAAGGCTCTTGAAATTGCTTCTGATCAACTTTCTGAAAACTCAAAATGTTTTGAAGTGACAATAGTTGATGCACCTCAGATAGTGATTTAAGTGGATTATTGATAACATCTTACTTGTGATTTTCTACTTTACTCATTTTTCTTTTCCTAATTTAGTACACTAGTCTTCTCTAACTTTACATCTCATGACTGATGAGAAGGACATTTTGCAGATGTGTTAGAAAACACAGATATCCTGGCTGAAGTGTCCATTGCTTGTGTAGATTCTGTTAAATACTGCTAACTTTAGCAATGAAAGAACCCATCAACACTCTTGCGGGGAAACATCCATGTAGACAGTCTGGTTCAGAAGAATGAGAGGAACCAGGTAACTGACTAGATAGCCTATAACCACTTTGGAACTGAACTCACCATGATTGTGGTCACTTTACTAACCTGCCACCCTACATTTTTTGGAAGTGTAGTTTGTTTTTTACCTTTCTTACTCTTTGATAGGACTGAGTGAAAATGTTTAATGCCTAACGAGTTTAGTCATTACCTTTGTGAATCCTATCAAATACATTGGTAATCTATGATACTGCCATAAATGTCACTACTATTTTAAACTGTATTTGGCATGATCATAATTATTTTGGATTTAGCAAATGTTACTTATGATCTGTTATTTAATAGATATTTTCATAGTTACTTAACTATTACTGTATCTACCACATTGATCATAGTTTAATATGGTAGGATAAATGCTGTACAGTGTGGTAATGAACATAAATTACTACAGCCTAGCAGGTGACATCTAAGGTTGCCAGGGTAAAATGAATGCCATTTAAGAAAGGTGAAATAAACAACATCCATAGATGCTGCAAGATTTTAAAACAAAACAAGAATACAAATTGCTTATTTTAGTTACTGTGGTGAAAGGGGGTACAAACATGAAATAAAAGAAGTAAAAACCTCATGACAACATCTAAGACAAATGTAATGTTGAGCATTATTATATTTATTACTCGCTGTTGCAGCATTTTTGGGAATTAACATCACTTGTCAGTTTACAAAAAATATATACAGTGATAATCTAAACATGCTACAGTATTTCAAAATGTATGTTGATTCCATATTATATTGCCTCAATAATAATTCTTTCATCATGTAGAGCTGTGGGCACTTACTGTAAGCAAGGACTTGACCAGATTATCAGTGAGGTGTCCAAATTTATGCAGATCTTTTGCAGGTGTATTTCATCCACTGTTGGTCATCTTGTGGTTTTTATATTGAGGCTTATAATTGGGGTCAAGGGAGGTAATTGCAGCTTATTCTGCATATTTAAAGTTGTTGAAATTTTAAGAAATAGTGAGCATGGATCCCTTGGTTATTACAAGGTACATAGACCCTCTTTTGAATACAAGCATCTATAGAGTGAAATTATATAGGTGGAGAAAGGACAGTAAACAACACTGGCATTAGGTAGCTATTAAACTCCAGGATTTGGAGTGCATCCATTTAGAAAGTTTTGGATGGTACAACATACAGCAGTTATTTTAGGTCTTCTGATGTGTGTGGGTCCCATTATGACTAATCAAAATGTTGGAAGATGTTTGTTTGATTCTTTGCATACTATCTTGGGGCATTTGCACCTCCATTACTCTTCAGATCTTTATTACTCAGCACAGGTTGAGCTGTAACTGCTGTAACACAATACCTACCTCTTCATAAAAACAAAACAATATTGCCCTATCTTGTGTGTTTTTCATTCTGCATGTTTTCACTAAGCATACAGCCAGTTTGAAACAAAAGCACAAGAGGTTCTAGGCTATTAGAATGGTTTCTACTACAGTGTTGCTCTACAGAAGGTTAAGAGAGAGAGAGAGAGATTGATGTAATTAAACCTTTTAAAATATTTCATAGAACTTGATGATTGCATGTGTTCATCAGTAGCAAATAAAATAGAAAGTGAGCATAATTATAAATTTGCTAAAATTCTTGGCATTGCTTGAAATAAAAAAAAACCACTTCCTTGAACATTAGAAATGTGGACAGATACACAGGAGAAAGCACTAATCAGCCAAACACATTTATGGATATTTGACAGATCTGGGTCCAAGGAAGGCACCCTGTTGGCTGCTTTCTGTACACTGTGCTGCATTGGCAGTTGCATTAAAGAGACAAATTGGCTATGGGGAAATATCCCATTTCATGTAAATTTAATATTGATGTTTTTCATACATTCAAAGAAAGCTCACTAGGATAGTTAGTCTTTTCTTGTAACTACAATTATGCGTGTTACTGAGGCGGCTCCAGTTGTTTAGTTTAGATCTTATCATGGTGACATGTCAAATTTTGTTTTTGTTTTCTGGAAAGAAACTGTAACTAAGACTTTAGGAAGTAAGTGCTTCTTCACTAATTCTAAAGTGTCTACCCGGAATCTTCTGGGCAGCAATAGATGTAAACCTTTTGGTGAAAGTGGCTTTGTAGATTTTGAAAATTTCCTGCCAATTAACTTATTTCTCTGTATGTATACACATTGATTTTTTGTTAATGTAGGCATTAATTCTGAAGTTTTTATACATATTAAATACTTAGTGTCCATAATGTTAAGAGATGGTTCTGAATACCATTCACCCTTCTGTGTTAAATTCCATATTTAATCATCTTCACAAGATTCTAGTCATTGCCCTTGTTAAATTTGCCTGAATTTCAAGTTCTGTTATTTAGCCAGTGGTGGTGCCCTACTAAAATTACCTTGGCTAAAGGCCTAAGGTCAAATCCTGCAAAGCACCCACTGGTTGATGTACCTCCCTGGCCTGCCCGCTTCTCATTCTTCCCCAGCCAGCTTCTCTAGATTACTTCCCCAGTTAAAAATAAGAGTTTTACTGATGCCTTCTATCTGACAACCAGCACACTACACTCCAAGCTTCCTTGTAGATCAGTTTAGAATACACTAGCAACACACACACATTTATATATATATATATATATATATAAATTTATTTTTTATGGTTTTCAACAATCTGTTCACAGGCAAAATGTGATTTATTTTGGCCTGCTATTCACCCTAGCATCATACCTTTTTTTTTTTTTTTTTTTTGGTTTTTTTAATCAGCACTTAGTGAAGATAAATTGTTGTTTGTTTTTTTTCATTTTGTTATACTTCACCTGGGGATAAAACATTTGCTGCTTCATGTTGTGATTCTCATTCCAGAACTGCTATCAATGTTCTATATTTCCAAAACACAATTCCACATTCATACCACTGGGACAAGTTGCCAAATAATGATTTGCCTCTAACAAACTTGAAATAATTTTAGTGTAACAACCTGTATGTATCCTTTATTAGCTCTTATGTAATGTGTTGCTGAATTTCAATTTCAGTTCCTGAAAATCATTTTAGTGCTTGTTTTTTTTTTGTGGAAGGAACTATTGATGGTATAAATAAATGTAATGAGTATCTACTATGTATGATATGGATGGTATGAACCATTGATTGTGTTAGGGATATTTTTTGAAGGAAAAAAAAAGAAAGGGTTAAATTTATTATGGTATATACCTAAACTTCTAAAATTTACCCAAATCATTTCAAGAAGATATGACATTCTAGTATTCTGGGTAAGTATCCAGAGCTTTCTAAGTATGATATCTGTTTTCACATCGTTTAGCAGACTGGGCATTTCTTAGCTTCTGACTGATTATAATAAACTCTGATAACTTAGATTGTGCTATAATTTTACCAATAGAAGAAAGTGTTTTAAAATAGTTGTCACTTGGAGAAGTCAGAATTAATGGGAGTGAATGTCTCTAAGCCGCCAGTAGATTGGTAAAACATACTATCAGCAATAGTAGTTCTGGGTGTTATTTTTAAGTCTTAAGTATAGATCTCTTGGAGTTTATATGAGACCTTGAGTTAATTTCATCATGTGCCATCCCTCAGGTCAGGGGTAGACAGTTCTAGATCACCATTCAGAATCCAAACTAGACTATTAAAAAGGTATGTTAATGTGGTGAGTTTTCGTAATCCTCCCACATTTGGTGTAAACCCAGGAACCTTTCTTTGGCTGCAGGATGATGCCATGGCCATTTGGAGAAGAAAAGCAAGAAAAAAAAAACCAAGCCAGAGAGTATGCTAAATAGAGTTGGTCCTCTGGAAATCAAAATAAAGCCCTTGGCTTTAATAGGCTAACCACTGGACCATCATGTCACCAAAAAACAATATACTAGGATGATTAATGATATAGGTATTTTAAAAATCACTGAATGAAAATATCATCAAATTTAATCATTTTAACAAATGTATTGATTGTTTTACTGAGTTTTATGGTCATTTGCCCTTATGTCCCTGGAAAAATGCCTTGTGTACACTAAGTTTCCTCTCTTAAAAAAAAAAAAAACAAGCAGAAGCAAACACCTGATTTTAGTGCATGTATGCTTTGTCACAATCAATGTATGCCAAGAGGAATCAGGTTATTTGGATGCTAAATGCTGGTACAATTATTGTCAGTGTTTCCCAGTGATTAAACTTCCACCCAACATCATTTTACTACCAGCATTAACTTCTAAGAACAGGGACATATGTAAAATATCTATGCTATATACATCTTTGGTGATGCTGTCTTCAATCAGTATCAATGTCATTGGTGTTATTGATGTTGTGGAGACAAATTACTGTTAGCACTGCTGATGTCTGGGAGAATTAGGTATTCATTGTTGTTACCATCATCAGATCCATCATTATCAACACTGCTTGGCTATGCAACATTGTACTTTAAGGAAATCTGGTCATTGCTGAGGATGTAATATTTACTAATGGGTACAGGTTTAACCTGAGTTTTTGTGGATGTATGCACTAAAGTTTATCAGTGACAGTAAGAAAGTTTTCTCAAAACTAAGTAGTGATGGTTTGGGCTGCCATTAATCTAAATCCAAAGTTACATTAACAACCTGTAAGTTTTGTTGTTCCCCTTAATAAGGAAACATGGGATACCAAAGAAGCTGATTTTTAACATAACAATGTGCATCTTGACATGACTTGAGATATAGGCAACAATCTTGTATTTGAATCAGATCTGGATATCAATCAATCTCATTGAACATTTTTGTTTTTGTTTTTGATGAGTTAGAGCATCAAGTGTAATATCAACTTCACCCACTTTGAAATGTTGGGAAGAAATGAGACATTTGTGGCAGCACATTAGCTAACAGCTATGGATATGCCTTCTTGCCCATGATGGACACCATTCAAATGGAGACTTGAATTACTCTCATGCTAGGCTAACAGTGTGATAGACACTGTTCACCTTTGTAGGTAACAATAATTTTTGGCTTTCAGTGGAAGTACTGGACTACTTTTGTGTTGTGCCTGAACTTTTAAAATGACCTGAAAATTCATCTTCTAGAAATACTAATTGTAGACAATTTTTTCAATGCCTTTCACCAGTATTTGTTGAGTTTGTTAATATACATAACTTTTCACAGCTTTGAATTATTTTACATATTAATTTTGAACATGATCAGAATTGCCTTCATCTGTATAGTCAGAATCAATTACCACCTCTATTTCATAAATTAATTCATGACTTCTAGATGGATCCAAAGATGGATGCTCAGAGAAGTTAAAAAGAGAATCTGATAGGTTAAAAGTTGTAGTAAACTTTAAAAATATATTAGGTGGTTACAAAAGTTTTGTTGGTTTTTTTACTGCAACAATCAGACTTCATATCTTTGCTGAATGTGAAGTTTATTAATCAAAGTAGGTTCCATTACAATCAATACACTTCTGCCAACGAGTTACAATCACATTTACACCATTTTGAAAAAAATCTGGATTCCTGGAGTTGATAAATTGTTGGAAGGCAGCTTCAACTGCTGCTTGGTTGGAGAAGGATTTCATATGGAGGAAGCTGTCGAAGTGTTTGAAAAGGTGGTATCTGTGGGAAAAAAAGGTCTGGTGAATAGGCTGGGTGAGGGAGAACTTCGTACCCCAACGTGTTCAGTTTCTAAAGAGTCACTTTTGCAACATGAGGATAAGCATTGTCGTGGAGCAGGATTGGGCCTCTTCAATTCACCAATGCCGGCTGTCGTTGGTAGGGTTTCTGATGAACAATGTTTAATTCATGACAATACCTTTTAGCTGTGATGGTTTAACCAGGTTGCAAGAAGTTATAGCAGATGACACTAGTTGCAATCCACCAGTCAGAGACCGCCTTTAGGTGGAGGCTGGGTTTTGGAATGTAGCTAGGTGCCTTGACTCTGTTGAAACACTTTACTGATCATTTGCGATTGTTGTAAAGGATCCATTTTTCATCACCTGTAATGATTTGGTGAAGAAATGGGTCATTTTTGTTTCTTATGACAAGCGAAGAGCACTCATGAGGCACCCACTTGTCAATCCTTTTCACCTTGCCGATTGTGTGAAGATGCTGGAAAACAGTTGCAGTGCTTGCTTCAAGTTTTCCAGCAATTTCTTGCACTGTTTTTCTCGGATCGGCTTCAACTGAGGCTTTCCGACAGTCATCATCACAGCTGGAAGGACATCCACTACTTTCCTTATATTAGAGGCTCACATCTCCTGATCGAAACTTTGTAAACCATCGTTGTACTGTGCGCTCATTTTCTGTGTCCTCTCCACATGCTCGCTTAATGTTACAAGTCGTCTCACTCGCTTTGTGGCCTGGTTTGAACTCATGAAGCAAAATGGCACGAAAAACTTTCCTATCCATACTTCACTCCAAAACCTGTAACAAATATCCATTTTATGATTTTTAAACAGGTAGGTTTTACACAACGTATACCAAAGCACACGCTACAAAATGATAGGAAACTTATCTACATACACCTTCACAAGCATGCAAAAAATAATCCCCAAATGAACATAATACAAAAGCCGACAAAACTTTTGTAATGACCTAATAGTTTTAGCACAATATACATTTCATAAAATTTGATAATATATTAAATACCGCTTTCCTTCAAAACAATTTAGTACATCGCACCAGTCAGTATTTTTTTTTTTATTGTCAAGGCTTAGCTATAACTGAATGCTATAAAATGGCATGCAGCTGAATTATTAATCTTAAAACTGGAGTTTATCACAACTCACCATACCATTGTCAGATTTTTTTTTCTTTGTTTTGTCTTGTTGGTCTGAATCATTTAACATTATGCCCTTTGTAAGGTGATATTTAGCATCTTGAAGATTTGGTGTAACAGTGGGAAGATAGTGGTGGCTTGAAATATGTTTAGAGGAGAATTTCTCTCATTAAGAGCCATAGATGGGGACTTATTTTGGCTTAGATATTTGTCTTCACCGCTCATACATGAAGCGTTGCTTGAAGTAAGGAAATTGCTGCCAATGAATATTTGCTATCTATATTTCTCACCTTAAAGAAGAATTGTTGTTAATAAACAGATTTCATTTTCTCCAAAGCTACAAACAATTTTGTAATAATTTACTTGCATCATTAATTTTAGGAAAGTTAAACTTACATTTTAAAGCATGTTTGGGTAGTACTGTAACTCTTCTGTCAAAAAGATCCTTTTGTCTGTGTTCATTACTTTCTTTGCTCTCTTTCATAAAAAGTTCAAAAACACTAGATGGTGGTTTCCAAATATCAATTAGGAATATTTATTTAATTAATTATGATATGCATTTGAGTTGTCAAGTTTTATGGAGGTCATAAATTAATATTCAGCAAAACTAACTTCACACACAATATCAGGATTTTTAATAGCAAATGGTGAAATTAGTCATCACATGCTGGCAGACAGGTTGCATTTTTATTATCAAAGTCCACATACCTGATTCTCAATGTCAAGTTAATTTTGGTTTTGTTTTGTTTTGTTTTGTTGTTCTTGTTGTTGTTGTTGCAATTTGTTATAACTTTAGAGGTCTCTTAAACATACTTCATCTTAATGGGTTTTTTAATTGTACTGCTTCGTCAGCTGCATAACATGCAACACAAATTTCATTTCATTCTAGATTTCCTGTTGTAACTGAACAGATAATTAGCACAATTTCCTCCTTGCTATCACCATGTTCAATCTTTGACAGATTTCTGTTTACTTGTTTAGGTGATGGTAAAACTAGTGGAACTTTTCGCAAATGCATTGTTGTTATTGATGTTAGACATGTGCACAGTACTTGGAGTGAGACAAACAGACAGGTGGGTGGTGGGGGGCAGTGTATTGATAATTAGCCAAAATAAATTCACTCTTGGTTGGTCTGCTTATGTAAACTGATCTACAGGGCAAGGCTATCCATAGTGTCATATGGTACATGGTTATCCACTTTCCCAAGTATCAGATTGTACTAGTGGCAATCTACGTGTTTGTAGAAATGATGTATCACATTGAAAATAGGTTACTTCCGTTCTGCTTGTGAAACCCAGAGATCTGACGACATCTTGTAGTAGAGCCTTGGTGACCAAGCAAGTTACCTCGGTATGTTTGGGAACTTGTGAGCAAATGGTCAAGGTGCACGCCAGTCAAGCATTACACGCAGAACTTCACCCCATGTACCTGGAAAACCTCACTAGAACTCTTTGTTTTTAGATGTAGGAGGAAATCCACATGGCCTCCTGCTGAAAAAAAGTGAGAAAAATCATGGCATTTAACCACTCAATAGGTTACCTGAGAATTCCTAGTATGGACATTCTCTGCTTTTGGAACTAAAGTAGTAGTTAGGGAATTTTTCATCACCTTAATATTAAGTGAACCAACTAATGAACCTGCTTTTATTTGAGCTTTCCTTGTTGCAGTCATCATCAATGTTTAGTTCTTCAAAATACTTCTAATGTCTACCTTGATGGTGACAATAGAAAGGTGACCAAAATGTTCATTTACTATTGATAAGGAAGTAGGAAATGCCCAAATTTATTTTCTACTTTTTAAAATTCACATACCATCAATAATGGGTTGTTTTTTTGTTTGTTTTTTTTAAATGTGCATGTTTTCAACTGCTTTGGCACATTTGTCTTTGAACCAGTTTCTTTTATTCCAATTTTGGGAACAAAATGAAATCACATGGTGCAGTGCCACATTAGCTGGTCTGTTGTCCTAAAAGAGTCATAATCTTCATTTTGCCACTTTTGAGGGCTGCAGCGACAATGAATTGCATATCAGTCTTCAAAATTTCTGTGTAAAAATGTTGGGTGACAGTTTATCTCAAGGTAAAACCTTTTTGACACTTTTTGATTTCTGGGTCACCTTTGAATATCCAATGCTGCTCACAAAAGTTTGGTCTTGTTGAGCAGTGGTCAGTAGGTTCTCTGCATCATCTTACCTTTGAGTTTTTTGGTCATTTGTAAGCAACCTTGGCAAAAACTTCATACATACAATTTTTAGAATTCTTCTGTTCCACGTGAAATGTTTATCAGCGGTCGGTCTTCTATCATAACAATCAAAATTTTGCACTTGATTTATTTATTTCTTGGTTGACACTTGCCGATGACCAGACACTTTCATCATCACCACCATCATCATCAATCGTGTTTTTGTGACTCTCTCAATGATGCTGTTTAAAAACTGCTATCAGCCACATTACAAAAAGCACATGCAGAGAATGCAGTTTCATATGTTTTAGAAGATAACCTCAATTTTGCACACAATTTGATGTTGTTTTGGCTCATTGCATGCTTAACTAGATGGAATCATTTTGATGGAATGAATATCTAGTCATATTCTCTGCTTGTGCACACATTAGAAAAAGAGGATGGTCCAAGGGCGATTTTAATACCATGCTCAGTCAATCTGAACTATCTTCCCAATTTTAACAAAATCAATCGACAAACTTTTCTACTGCATCTTGTATATTGTTATTTTTTCCAATAAAGAAAGAAAGAAAAAAAATCAATTATGATCTGGAATTCATTTTGTGAATGTCCATTTGAGGGAGAATGCTAGTTTCAGTTTTCTGGAAAATACTTAATGGATATGAAGTTTAATTAAAAGAGATAAATAACCAAATGAAAAGCCAATTTTCAATAAATAATTGTAAAGAAAAAATGAAGCAATAACACAGATTTGCAAAGAGAGGCATCATATTCTTCCTGTGTCTACTCTTCTTTTTTTTTTTTTAGCATTTCCTGGACTATATTTTAAGATAAGTTTGAGGCATTGAGTGTGTAGCTTATTCAGAGTACCTATGTCATCACGCTATACATCTAAGATCTGTAAAGTTATTTATACTAAATAGCCATGAAATATTACAACAGTAATAACAGAAAAACCTTGTGTTATTGTAAGTGCATTCATTTAAAATAATAATAATGATGGAAGAAATATTGAACTTTTCTTTCAATGATAAAATTTTATAAAAATTCATAAAAAAAAAAAAAAACAAACAGCAATAATACATCAGACCAGATAATTCTAATAGTTTAAGATATTCTTTGTGACCATCATATTTATACCATTTATCATATGAGAAAATCATCTGTATCCTCTAGACCATCAATAGCTCGTATAGTTGGAAAGGGAATACTATAGGATAGTGTTTAATGATTTAGAAATTCATACAAATAAATCTATCCTATATTTTACAAGCTGTTAATCTGATTGATTGATCATATCTGAAAGTTGGCTTGCTTTTGATGAATTCTTGAACTCTCCATGATTCTTTTCTTCATCTCAACATGGAATTTTCAGTTGAGCGATACAATGTTTTTTTTTTTTAATTATTTATTTGTATATTTTATGGCTCTCTTGTATTTACAAGAGAATTATGTGGTAGAGTGTCAATATCATATGTGCATATTACAAAAGTAGAATTCCAAGAACAGAGTCCTGAAATACTCCATTAGTAACATTTCTCGGAATTTAAATCATCACATGTTGTAGTGCAAGCATTTTTCTGGCTATAATAGTAATTTACCATTAAGATTGTCCTTTACATTTTTTATGTGCTGTAAACTCTCAATATCACATAATAGTCTATCTTCCTTGTTTATGCTATTTTTAAAATTCTTAAGAAACATGAGAATCGAGAGAGAGAAAAAATACAAACCAAAAAATGTTGGCTTTCTTGTATTACAGTATTATATTCTGAAGAAGGGTAACAAGTGCATGATTGTATCAATAGTACACCAATTAGCCTGCCATGGTTCATTGCTCAGTTGTCCAAATGTCCACCACACGGTTTCCACTCACTCTCCTGTACCAGTCTATTTGCATGGGTTTACTCTAAGCAAAGGGATTTATCATAGGGACTTGTGATGGAAATTCTGGGTACAGCTTCTGAATAGCTTACACATTGACCATTGCTCACAGGAGCCTCCAACTGTGCTTAAATAACTTGCTTGGTCACCGCAACTAATGCTACACACACCATTCCAATTAATGGCATGTTTTTCAACAAGAATTTGAAGAATAGATGATCTCTTAGATGTTGAGAGTTTTCCTATCACTAATGACAGACTAATTGGCCAACATTAAAACCTCCTGGAATAATGGAGTATATCACTGGCTTTTTTCCACTGGATCTGGAGCATGATATGGGAAGCAGATTTTTATTATCTACAGCAGTTGACATTTGAATCTTTGAAATTCAGGAGACTGGAGCATGTGCCAAAACACATTTACTAGATTAGAACTAAAGGAAAACAAAAGAATTTCATATAACAGTAGAAAGGATTGTGGTCAACTGATAGCCTCAACTTAGCTGCTTGAGTTGTTTTTTCTAGATGAGTGGTGAAAAAGAAAGAATATAAAAATGTAGGGGTTATGCTAATTATTTATTTAATTCTGTTGGCTGTTTTTAATACTTTTTGCATACTTTGATACCTATTTATCTCAGGACTTGGGCATCAAAGAAAGCCTAGCTTTTTTTTATAGTTTATTTTCAAAAAAAAATATTATAATCTTTGGATTTCCTTTGGATTTTTTGTTTTTACTCAACCTGTTATAATCATTGCTTTTAATTTGATTGAAACTTTCTTTAATTTATTCTATCATTAGGTTGACATCTTACGTCATACCTAACTACTCCAAAACACTAAATTTTTAATAGTACTGAGATAGTGGCTTCATGTGAAAGAAATAACATTATAACATTTGCACCATTTTTTTTTTTTTTGGAGTATAAGTCAAATGGGCTAATTTTCCCATTTTTCTTTCCTTCATTCATAGATAAGTTTATTTTTGAGTATAAGATGAAGCTAGATAAACTATGATAGTTAGCCAAACGTTCAACCAATCAGAACAGTACGTCAAATCTTTCGTGTATATAGTGAGCTGTTTATGCTTATCATTGAACTACTTTATAGGATCTTCTGGATAAATGGGATGTTTAAATAATTTATCAGCATGTTTTTAATCATGGAGAGATTTTCAAGCAAACTACAAACATTATTATTGGTTTTGGTATTAAGAGCTCTGTCTATTTTTAGTCACTGTATGACTTCATTGATCATCAGGTGATCCTATCATTTGTGCTGTATTGAATTACCTACTTTAAAAGGCAAACATGCTGGTTTTATCTACCTATTTGATTTTGAGATATTACAGCACACACACAAATTCTGAAATATTCTGAAATTCAACTCACAATTTTATTTTGGCTAGCATATGGCAATATTCAGCTCTATTTAAAGTAAGTAGTCTGACTCTTGTGGTTTGCAACTAAGCAAACAGAGGTCAACACATTTAGCTGATTTTTTGATTGGGTAATATGGTACATACCTTTAGCGAAACCACTATGGTGAATACCGTACACCAGTGAAAGAAAGACTGGTAGAAAGGTTAAGACTGCAATCATCAGTTGCAATTTGTTTGGTCTTTAGTCTCAGCTATATGGTAGTACTACGTCTATGAAATGTTTGCAGCATGTTGAGTAAGCACATATTCTTCCAACTTATCTTCACTTTAGTCCATCCAGCTTTGTAGCCATGATTTGCATTCTTGGTTTTCTTTGTATTGCAGTGTACAGTTGTCCACCGGTATTTGCGGGGGTTACGTTCCTAGAGCACCCGCGAAGAGTGAAAAACCACGAATATTGGACGTGGTACATAAAAATTCCTATAAATGCCTATAAACGTCAAAATATAACGTAATATATAATAATAATTAAATAAAAAATGAAACACTTGAGATAGCGACATGCAGTAAACTGGGATGATGCTGGGATGCATCTGCCTGAGACAGTGCCTCGTGGGCAGCAGCCAATCAGCAGCAAGGAGAAATGAATAACGCTCTCTGATTGGCTACTTTCAAACCTCCAGCCAATAGCGTTTATTTTATATTTTGCTGAATTTACGTTAGTATTTATATTACAAAATTAGTAAATTATATTGTTATTAATAATTTAGCGTTAAAAAATATATATTGCCACGAAAAAAGCCATAAAAAATTGCGGAAGATATTTGTGATTTTCCACAAACAATTATTAGTTAGGTTCTAAGGAAAATTCCGCGAATAACCGGGGCCGCGAATGCCGAACTGCAATTACACAGGAGTCTACTGTATAACATCCATGGCTTTATGCTGGTCCCTAACACATTTCTTGCTGGTACCATATTTCCTGTGCACAGCCATATTACTACCATATTTTTCAGTCAACTTAACAGTTTCCAGCTTAAAAGCTGTTGAGTACAACTTGCATAGCTTCACAGGAGACATTTTGAGATGAGCTGGAGAATTTGATTGGGGCATTTATACATATAATTAGGATTGAAAAGGGCAGAAGAACATAATTGGTTAGTGTACACATTAATGGGGAATTGCCCTCACAACCAGCAAAATATTCCTAGCAAAAATTTCTTTAGTCTGCTTCAAATGAACAATTTTACAGTTTATTTCAGCAAGTAATACTGTCATTTTTATTTTTTCTTTAAAACAGTTTCAATGACTGTATCCATAGATAGGTCAGTTAGGAGTACATGTCAAAGTCCGGACTTGCGAGGGAGGGGTGTATTTGACTTACATATTGAAAAATATTGTATGTAATAACAAAGATCTTGCTGGTTAAAGGAGGAAAAAAAAAGTTCTGAGCATCAAACACTGGGGTCAGCTATTCCTGTAAAGCTGATAGCGAAGTGAATGCCAAGAGTCTATGGAAGCAATCATGAAAATGAATAATTTCATAGATGGGTTTTGTGTGTGTCAGTATATATCCTATAAATTACTGGCTAATAATTTGCTGTTTGCTTCTTTGTATTTCAGTGATCAGCAACAGCGGCTTCTGCCCTGTTTTGATTGCAAATTGGATTTTTAAGGGGTAGAGGAATGACATTTCAATGATCATTGTTAATCATTGGTTGAGAATAACCATATTCACTACAGATGAATCAGTGGATGTTTGATGTAAATTCCATCATCTTTTGTCATCTGCTGAAAATTACTTAACCCCTTTTTCATGTAATGGTCTAGAAAAGAGGGTGCCTCTAGATATAAAACAGTAAAAGCCATTTTTAAAATTTGACTACAGAGGTCTTTTAGTACATCAACATTATTGCTAGGTTATAGAGCTAAATTTCCTTTTGCACCCCTAAACTTCCCAATATAACTGCCTCTTCAAGTGAATCTATTTCCCCTATTCATTTTTGATGTTGAGAACCTGTTTTCTCTTCTCACCTCTTTATATATCCAATGTCATCATAACTTTCTACTGGTTAATTCCTCACACTTAATTTAAATTATCAAGTTGCATTATATAAATAAATGAATATACAAGGGTGCCATTAAATACTTTCTAATACTATCCTGTTACCCATGCATTTGTATGCTATGAGATGAACTAAAATTGCTTTATTTGCCATAAAATTACCATAATTATGTTTGGTTATCAAGTTGTTTCTATCATTATGTATTTAAAGCATTTCTTACAGGCAATTTTGATAATTGAAGAAAAAACAAGGTTTACATGGTCTTAACATCTACAAGGTGAGATGTATATGTACTTTGTCTACTAAGCTAGAGAAAAGTTTGTATATTTTTGGAAATATCTATTTCCTACTAATTATCATTTTGTTTCATTACTAAGATCATTAAACATACATTATAAATACATATAAGAACCCATGAAACATCCTCATATTGATACTATAGAGATTACCGTCTGTCTTTTCTCTTTGATGTGAGAGTAGAAAAAGACATTACATTGGAGCCCCATCATACATTAGGCAGCAGATAGTGTGCCATTTTGCTTTTGCTATGTTAGCAACTGAATGCCATGCAGTACTTTGTTCAACTCTTGATTTATGCAAAGTTTTTTGCCTAGCTCTTCAATTAAGAAGAGCACACTGTTCACGTTTGAAAATGTTTCTGAAATCGATGATATAGGTCAATTATTATAAATATGGCTTCTTTTTTTCTTTTACTAGATAGACTGTTCCTTTAAAAGCTTAACTTGAAAGTACATATACATGGATGTTTTTATATGGCACCTCTAAGTGTATCATTGGATATCTTTGTTTTCTTTTATCAATTTTTAAATTGCTTCATGGTTGAATTTCTAACTAAATAATAATGTAAATATTAAGTACTCAGAGAGATTTTAGTTGACTAGCATAGAATTTATTGTATTAAAATACGGACTGGAAATTGTTAATAGACTTCATTTAATTCTCACAAAAAGATTTAAAATAATTGATTAGTGTTTTCTATTTTTAACCATAAAGTTTTAAATTGTCATCAATGGCAAACAGTTCATAATTATTATCAGTTGCACAATTTCTAAAAGCAATTTAATTAGAGACCGGCTTCCATGGGTCTATTGTCTTCTCTCTGCAAGAAGAAAGTTCATCTTCAGTTGAATCAATTCTAGATACACAAAGCTTAAAAACAAGAATAAAATAAACTAAAAAGACTAGCAATTGTCTAAAGGTCAAAGTCGTTTTCCTATTTGGTGCAGTCACTTGTCATTTTGAATAAAGTAACTTTGAGTTAAAAATGTTGACATTGTTTTCTATCAAGAGGCTCTCCCCTTCATCAGTTGCTAGGTGACCGGTGCTGCATTCAAAACAGTCTCAAAATTACTTTTCATTTATTTCCTCTTGTGTAAAATATTTTTTGTCTCTTATGCATTTCTTCCTCCCAATCAGGGGAAATGTTAAAAAGAGGATGGTATCTTCATGTCAGATTGGGCAACACTTCAGCATCTTATGTTAAGCCAGGTGGGGGAATAGATTTGAAAAATTAAACCCTATAATTATCTTATTTAGAAATCTGAATGACTTCCATGAATTAGTGCTCAAAACTCATTAAAATGGCTTTGCTCGCATTGTCTTTGAGGGGGGAGCTCTTGAGTTATCTGTGCATCATCAATGTTCAATCAACTCAAGTTTCCTAGATAAACCTGACAATTTTACTGAAGCATTGTTTTTCTTGTAATCTTAATTATAAATCCACCATTTAGGTTTAGGAAAGGTGAGTTTGGTATTTACTTTTTATTTTTAACTTCTTACATTTCTTAGCCAGATAAAATTTGCAGTTTATCTTTCTTTTGAAGTTAAAAAAAAAGTTAATAATGAATAAAACTTAAATATTTCTTGGGTTTTATTCACTTCACATTCTGTTTCAGTTCAGAGTATTATTGGTACTGCAATCAGCTACTGTTATGCACCAAAACTAATGTGCCCTAAATAGTTACAGGAAAGCCACTCTCTGGACAGACCATTGCAACAGCTTGTGGAAACAACAACAGCAAGCCAAAAATAAATAGTTTTCATCTGCATATGCATGCATGCATCTTTTACTGTCTGGTGTCCCTGGTTCTGCCATTGAAACAAAAGCACCACCACCTTCGTGATTGCATAATTGATACCGGACTCACCATATATTTTTGTTTAGGCTAATACACTGCTTTATGAGAAACTCTAGCTGAGCTAGCCTTGCTAACTTTTTGCCTCAACATGTTATTCGATGATAGTCTCCATTTACAGTTGTTACTGTGCTGCCACCTGTGGAGCAACAATGATGCTAGTGGTGTTCATGAATAAAGGCCTTACAGTTTGTGAATAAGAAGACTAGTTCGTCCAAACAGTCATTTTCCTATTATTAATTAGGGCACATTACTTCGAGATTGACCCTTGTAGATAAAGAGGCCTAATGAAAATGCTTGACTGGTATAGAACCGAGTTACTTATGTTCAACTGCTTTCAATGAAACATTTACTTGATTGATCACTTTTTCTTCCTTTTGTTGTTTAGGATGCTTAACAAGCAAGTTAACTAAACATAATGCAATTCTAAGAGTTAACATTTTAGGCACACAGACCCTTTCAAGTGAAAGTGTTCCAGAATGTTATCGTGATGATGGGTCAAAGCCAGATCTGTTCAAGTCTCTAAGTTGACAGTGCTGTTAGAGTGTCAAACACTTAAAAGCAGAATCTCCTCATTAGGTGATGGGAATGCAATAAAAACAACACTAGAAGAAGAAATTTACTCAGGACATTATTCTGCACTACAGCATAATGATTTCATCATGACCTGCTGTCACATATGATGATAGGTTTTCTCTGGGGATGGGGCTGTTGCAACCACAACAAGAAAGCACGCTCCACCAAACCAATGTCTCATCTTTCAGCAATGATGGGTGCTTCACTAATTGTCCTTTGATTGCTCACTATACCAAATATTTTACTTTGGTTTTACGAAACTCTTCATTTTTTGTGAAATTCGCTCAACAAATGATTGTCTTTTTTTTCAGTATTATCTTTGTTTTTTTTTCAACCTTATGAATGACTCAGATTTGGTTAAAAAGAAATGCATAGTTTAGGCTGTTCTAAGTTGATCAAAGCGAGGCTACGGCGGGCGGATCGTGCTCTCAACCTACCACTAGGGGGTGGGGAGACGAGTACTCTGCTTAGTGGCTTTTGTAGATGGAAAATCCTCTGCCCGAAAAGAGTGGAGGCGAGGGGCGCTTTTTGCCTTTGGCCTGCCTATCTGGCTGGGAAGGTTGGGTGCCTCGAGACCGGTTTTGGACTTGACGTGCTGAGGCCTTTTTTCCCAAGATTGGTTTTTGGCTGGGGAAGCGGTCACTCTAACATGGGGTGCTTCGGCCACCAACCTCCACTCCCTTCTCCTCGGAGATACACATGCATGCAAGAACTTTCACATGCACCCTCACGCATGCACCACAAAAAGATAAAAAAAAAAAAAAAGTTCTCAGGAAAATGAGTGGAGATTTACTTCTTTCTGCTATTGACCTTCGTTAGGTACAGACTTTGTTTGCATTCTTTGATTTTGTTTAAAGTTGCTCAGCACAGTAAAAAAAAATATTTTTTTTAATAGAAAAGAAAATAATAATCATCTAAACAGATTCAAGAAAAGACTTTTTATGATTATTTTTGTAAAAAAACATGCATATTTTGCTTTGTTTCAATTAATCAGTGTTTTCTTTCTTGTTTTTGTTATGAAGCTGTGAATGTTTCAGAATTATAATGCCTTATTTACATTCTCGCTGTTGTTTTTCTACTGTAGATTCTTCTAGTTTCTGTTTTTATGAAATTGCTCTTGAAGTCATTGACACTGCATCTTTCTATGTACTTTAAGTTCTCTAAATTCCATGATAACATTAACTAACTGCTCCTGTAGGAAAAGAATCGCTACTGAAGGATGTCGAATATTGTAATATTACTATGATTAACCAGTTTAAGATTTTTAATTTTTGTCCTCTAAAAATAAACTTTGAGTTTTTTTTTTGTAGAAACAAATATATTGAAAATTTTGAAGATTTGATGTGGTTTGGTCAGGAAATATAACTGAACATTTGTTTTCTAACTCACAATCAAGATATTAAACCAATTATTTATATGCTTAGCAAAGTTAAATTTTGAGGTAGCCTGTAGGGAAAACGAGTCTTATTTTGTTTATCCTATCGAAAATCAATACATTTTTCCATTGAATTTATTGTTTTCATAAATCATCCTTGCCTATTTCTATGATAGGGAGAATACTGGAGGATTTTCAGCCCCACCTTGGATTCCTAATGAGATTATTTGTTTGCCTGATGTATTCTTAACATAACCTACTGACATATTTAAGAAAACTAGGAGAGTGATGGATTATTTAGTCTGTGAGTTTTCATTGCGTGTGCATATACATGGTTGGCTTTGATCTCAAGTTCTTGAATGAAATGATTTTGATTTGTTGTTAAACTTTTCTTTCCCAGAAGATGTGGTGTTCGGTTTCTTGTCACATTGGTTTCTTTCAATGATGGATTTTTTGGTGTTTGTGTAGGGGATTAATATTAGTGGGGTTTTTTTTTGTTTTTGTTTTTAATATATAAAACAGACCAGCAGGTTCGGTTTCTTGTCACATTGGCTTCTTTCAATGATGGATTTTTGGGGGGTTATGTAGGCGATTGATATTAGTGGGGGGACGTTTTTGTTTTTAATATAGAAAACAGACCAATGGGTTGGCATTTCCTGGTCATTGAGGGGGGGGTGCCTTAAGAGCTAAGGAAGGGCTCTTAGGAACTTTAATAATTCATCATAAAACAAGAGAGGGAAGAGAGCAATGCTGCAGTAGGTCACTCAGAGCTGTCTACTGCCATACTAAAATGTTGAATTATCCCCCTTAGCAACTTTTTTTTTTTTTTAATATAGAAAACACCAGCAGGTTGGCATTTCCTGGTCATTGAGGGGGGGGTGCCTTAAGAGCTAAGGAAGGGCTCTTAGGAACTTTAATAATTCATCATAAAACAAGAGAGGGAAGAGAGCAATGCTGCAGTAGGTCACTCGGTAGCTGTCTACCGCCATACTAAAATGTTGAATTATCCCCCTTAGCAACTTTTTTTTTTGTTTGTTTGTTTTTAAAAACGGTTCATATCTTTTCGATGTGCTCACACATTTTTTAATTTTTTTTATCGAAGTTGGGAGTTTAAAAAAAGTTTACAATTATTTAGAAGAAAAACGATTGTGGATGTGTGCGGTGTGCGGCGTACATTTGTCTGTGCAAAAATACAGACTAGTTTCTTTACTCTGGTCTGCCACTGCTGACTTCAGCCATTATGCTACCTTGGAAAATGTGTCATTCTCTGGCAGTCTACAGCATTCCCTGATTGATGGCTGAATTTTCATAACAGGAATGCAAAAGAGATTTTCAGCTTTATGCATTTGCCAATGGTGGTTTGTTTTGGGGGGTGGGGGCCTTTATCTGCAACTAACTGGGGATGACATTAGTTAGCAGAAATCAGGTTGGATTAGCAGGTAAACTTATACCCTCACTCTCTCCCTCCCTCTAACACTGTTTGCCTGCTGTCACCTGAGCTGTTTACGGCCTCATGGCAGGTGCTTAAGCTTCTAAGGCAGAAACTTCCCCTGCATTGAAAACCAGGCTTGACTCAGATTTGTCCTTTATTCAGTCCCTTGTTTATGGTCTAATAGCAGGCAAGGCAGTTTCATTTAAGAGATTTAGCTGATGTAGAATCATCAGTTTGTGTTGTTTCTTTTATTTATTTTATTTTTAAATTCCCTTCTGTGTTATTTTAGGTTACACAGAATGAACTTGAACATTTTAAAGAAGAGCCTTCCATAAGAGATGTAGCCTCACTTCAAGAGAGGAGGGGAAATAGTCTAACTATATGTAACCAAACTGACATTAATGGCGAGACGGTGAGAATTTCAAGCAGTAGCTATTCTCGTGAGCTAAAAGCCGAATTTGTGTCACGCATCCATCTCAACGACAGAGATACATTTTTCCTGAGGTGGAGACAACCCTGGCGAGAGTGCATTATGCCAGGGGTTATCTGGTAGAGAGCGCTGTCCCTCCTATGCCATGAGGAGGAGGCGGATGCCATTTCTGAATTTTGTATGCTGCATTTTTAGATATGACCAGAAATCAAAGTAAAGCCTGGAGAAGATCCATGCACCTGGTTGATGAAGAAGACAAAAAAGAAACCATGTTGCCATGGATGCATAACAAATTGAGCTAAACACAGACCCTCAGAACTTGACAATCCAGTTGTCTAACCCTTGGGCCACCGGGTGCCCACACAAAATTTTTCAAGTCGTTTTTAGTTTTCAAAAAATGTTCAATTTCCTAAAGATGAAAGGCACATCTTTTAGCTGATGTTTGTAGTTAATTCTTTCCTAAAGGTGAAACTTTTGTGCAAAATGTATTTTTTCTCGTTTTATTTGAATAGACTTTTACTTAGCAGGTAAGTACCCACAGTGTGCCCATACAGAAACAAAAACTCGTCCTCACCATACCTGAAATGGGTACAGTAACTAGGGGGCTGTAACATTACAATGAGAATTACACTTTTTGGATCTAATTTCTGAAATTGGGGAAAAGCCTTTTAAAAAAACAATTAATAAAACAGGCGCAAAAATGTTTTCTGTAACATTTCACTCAGATAGGTGTTATCTTCAAATTAAAAGATAAAATTACCTGATTCTCATAGATGGCGTTTTGGATGTTGAATGGGCTTTTTTCACTGTTACCACAGAAACCATACAACTAGAAACGTTGAGAGCCCACTTAACATGGGTTCAAAATTCCAGGTCTCCTCTTACCTATGTTTAATCAAATTACCTGATTCTCATAGATGGCGTTTTGGATGTTGAATGGGCTTTTCACTGTTACCACAGAAACCATACAACTAGAAACGTTGAGAGCCCACTTAACATGGGTTCAAAATTCCAGGTCTCCTCTTACCTATGTTTAATCAATTAAGTTGTAATTTTTGTATTTTTCATTCGTTCATATAGATTTTATTTATAGGACATTGCATCTTTTGTCTTACTGCAATCATCTCTGATTTTAATTGTTTTTTTTTTTTTTCTTAATTTGATTCTGTGTTCTCAGTATTCTTAGACTTTACTGAGCCTGTAGAACTTTAAGATGCTGTTATGGATCTGAGCTCTATCAGTCAGTCATCAATCATCAATGAATTTTATTCTCTCTCTCTCTCTCTCTCTTATGAAAGATATAAGGTTTTTTGAGCTTGTGCTTTTGATTAATTTTGGTTTAGAATTGTGGTAATGTAATTGCATTAATAGGTGTTTTCCTTGTCAAGTAAGTGTATTATTGACTTAATGTAAATGTAATTTTCAGAACAGGAAATAATAATTGAAAAAAAAATTTAGTTTTTAATTATGGATTTTTTTAACAGTATTTTTTAATCCAGATATGGAAATTAAAAAGAAACCAAGTATCTGTTTTACTTGGATTGTTCAATTTTAAATTAGCTTATTTCTGTGTTCCTTATTGTCATGTTAGACTCTCATTATCTGCATAATGATTGCTGCCTAAGCCACTCATTTTCTAAGCTCACAGCAATCATGCGCAGAACTTCCCACTCATTTCAGCAGAGGCAATAATTTTCCCTACCATGGTAGCTACGCTAATCAGATTCCTACCAGTTAAGATTACAAAGTAAACTTGGAATAGTTTTGATGTAATCCTGTAATTATTCTCTTGAGTTTATGTCTTGTTATATTTGGCTAAGAAAATGAATATCATAACTTCTTATTAGGAAGAACATTATTTGAGGGGAGTACACACTAATAGATGAGATTGACATCCACTTTAAATACAGAATATTAAGTGGTCTCCACATAATATTTACTTTTTTTTCTTTTTTTTCCCTGTGGCTCTTTAATTAGAATATAATCTGTAATTTGCTGGGTTTTTTTTTTTTATTTTCTAATGAATATTTGTATCTATCTATCACAGACCAGGGATGCTTAATCCAGCCCCATGACTTCATCTGCATGTCCTCAGTCCATAGCTTATCCATTCATGCTTTGTAGTTTATACTTTCCTGATATATTGGGTCCCTACTTCGAAAAATAAATTTTACATTTTAAGAATAAATATTACTTATTTGCCAGTTGTGGCATTGGCCACTTTGAAAGCTAAAAAAGTCACTTATGTGGTCACAAGTAATTTATTTTATGAAAGTTTAAAGTAAAAAAAAAAAAAAATAGATGTTATTTAACAGCATTAAGTAAGTTAATTTGATGTTCAGATTGCAAAACTTAGAAACACTTGTTTTTATGGATGCTTCTATTGGAAAATGAGTCTTGCTGCTTCTGTCTTTTTTGAGATTAATTCGTGGATTTGCATATTTTATTTTTGTGTGTTTATTGATGGGGAACCACATGGAAGAGTTTCAAAAGGTTCATTAATGTCATGGATTTTTATTGCAAGGTGCTTTTTGTTTTTTATTGCTTGAGAACAATTTGTGGTTATAATTATGTCAGAGTCCCCACAGCAAATTCTTTCTGTACTTAGTGGTGCCATCTTTTGTCAGGGTGTACACTTTAACATGGTGGAGATTTTTAATTTACCGCAATTAAACAAAATGGCATCTTCTGTGTGGATCTCTTATGGATTCTTTTTTTTTTTAAAAAATTGTTTGCTTGAATTTCTTTATTCAAAATCGAGCTAGAAAGATGGATTAGTAAAAATATATATATTTTTAATAATTTTACTATCAAAATAGCCTTTAATTCCCTCTCTTTCTCGGTATAATTTCTTTGCTCTAGAATGTCCACATGCATCAAATTAACAATCCACCACCTTAACAACCGGTAACTTGTCACAGAAAGTTTATAAAATTAACTGCTGAGAAAATCACCTGGTTCATTTACCGACAAATCGGATGGCAGTAGTGATTTCATTTATAAAACCGTAGTATCTCTGGTAAAAGTAGCCATGAGCTAATAACCTTTTCAATCAGTTTTACCAAGCCCCTAAAAATTCTTTTTCAAGTATGGCTCTATGAATGCCAGCAGACAGCCAACCTCATGGTGGATAACTTTACCTATATTTATCCAGACGTTACTTTGTATCATTAAAAGCTGCTTAAAATCATCATCATGTTCTTTGTGATGCTTTCTGTCATTGTTTCTATATGTTTTTTGTTTGTTTTGTTTTCTAATTGTAATAATTTATTCTTTCCTAAAATGCAGTTTCACAAAAAAAATTATTTTTTTTTGAAATTTTCTCATATCATTAACCAAGTATTTTAACAAAAGTTAATGTAATTTCTACAATTGCTTAGATGCTGAGCAGTGTCCAGTCAGGAGTTTCTAATAGCTTCCTCCTCGTCAGCAACCCTCTTCCAGCGTTTAGTATGCCATTCTGGTTCTATCAGTGCTTTGTTCTTGTTGGCTTCGGGTTTAAGATGCTGGTCATATTAGGGTTCTTACATCTATTTCACCCATATACTGCAGTGATTACGCTGCTACAAAATGGATGCACATTCAGAAAGCAATCAGGAAATTTTGGTGGTGGGAGCTGAATTGCAGCGAATTAAAACATCTGAAATATTCTATTTGTGGTCATTTGGCAGAGGTAAAAAGAAAAACTACAGTATTTAACAGAAAACAAGATACCCTTTTTTATAAATGAAAAGGTATTTCAATAAAAATATATATATTTTGTTATTTCTTGCCATATTCTTTACACTATCACTGTGGACTTATTGGAGGGAGGTGCATTTGCCTCCTCTTGTGGACATCCATGCATTCAAATTAGTACATACGTTTATTTCACCAATTTTTTTTTTAATAAGCATATTAAGAAAGAAAAAAAAATCAGCAAAATAAAAGGAAATATTTTCTTCCCTTGTGGCTTATTTATGAGTTAACTAACTAGCATTATTTTAACGATGGCATTGAAGACTTGCAACTACAAACATGGCATTTCAGTGTGGTGCAGTTTTTATTTGTTGACATTTTCAAAGCTTAAAGAGAAAAGGTCTGGATCCCTTGGGACATTGTAAATAAAGTAGAATACCCAATGGCCATGCAAGCCAATCAGGAAAGAGTGTAGGAGAAATAACTTGCTCATCAGTTACACATTGTTCATCTATGTGTTAATTTTCATGCTTTTAGCATGACTGACTTTTGAATACATAAATAAAAATAGGCATTTCTTACGTGGATGCTTATATAATGAAAGTATCCTTCGCTGATCCTGACTGATATTAGTTTAATGGTTGTCTGACATTATGACTAACCGTTTAGCATGCCCTTTTATAATAAAAAGATGTGAACCTTTTTGATTTGAAATTATTTAGTTAATAGCTTTATAAAGTAGCATTTTGATCAGTAATATTCTAGTTTGCAACCACATCAGTGTCAACACTAGCCCATTTACCTTCCTTCCTTTGTGGCAAAGTGAACTTTTTCTTTGGCCATTTCTGGACATAAAATCTGGTACCAACTGCATTTAGATACCAGAAAGCATAATGGTGTACATAATGCTTACCAAGACAAGAAAAATAGTGTCATCTATTGTAGACTTTTAAAGCAAAAGTCATAAATGCTGATCAACAAAAAATATAAAGTACATTATAACAGACCTTTGCAACTTAAGGCAAATTTTTTTCAACCAAGTAACAACTCAACCCCTCCCCATCCTTATTTCCAAGGTTTCCTTGGTCATTTTTGGTAGCATGAACATGATAATTTAACAGCCCACCATTTTGTTTCGATGGTGCAAAATGTATGTTATTTGTCAGTCACAGTAGATTTTGAAATATTAATGAAGTTAAATAATTTGGTTACTTGGTCCTGTACAACATGATGGACATTGCACCCCTGAAAAAAAATGTTTAGCAACAATCCCATAATTCAGGGTACTGAACTCCTGGCAGTTCACTGGCTCCTCTTTCAGAGTTACACTTTGTGTTCAGACTCCCTTTTTAATACTTTTCTTTGTGATCCTTTATAGGTAGGATAGTTATGAAATTACATCTAATTAACAATTTTAAACATGCTTGGATAGGGAAAGGGTTACGGTCTATTAAACAGTAGCAACTAGCTTAGATGTTCTGTGGACCATAATGAAGACTGAGTCTAAACAATAAATGTGACATGAAATGCATCATTTACTTTTTGATATACATCTATATGGGTACATGTAATTTTGATTTAGTTGATCACTAAAGAATGATGGTGAATAATTTTAGCAGCCTTGCTTTAAATAAAATATGTACATTGAAGCAATATAATAAATTAATACTTGATGTTATCAATAGCTTAAAGCCTATATACTCATATATATATATATATATAGGGCATTTACCAAAGTTTGTAGAATAGATAATCTGTAATCTGTAACGATCCTCTAATATACACACTGCATTATGGCAAGTAATTAGTGTATAGATGGGTGTCACTCCAGATTATATATTTATTAGAATTTTAAAAAAGGAAAAGATTGTTGTCTTATTTAATTTATGTATGACATGATAATTTTAAATGTTGGAGTTTCTGACATCTTGTAAAACTGTTAGATTCCTTTTTTTTTTTTTTTTCTAGCAAATCACTGCAAGAGGACTTTTATTTTAACCTTTCATATATCATATCAATTTTTACCTTTATATCGCCGGAGATGCATTTGTACCTCAGCCTAGAAGCACTAGTATTTGTGTTGAACTGGCTGTATATTTAGTCAACACACTTGTAATGCAAGACAGGTGGAGTTAGTCATTACAGAAGGTTGTATTAAGGAGGAAGGTATTATGTTTCATAGCCCCCATGGCTCCATCTGTGCTAAGTAATACAGATTTGGAGGATAATGGTATATAAAGGATTTAAAATGTTGGTATTTTAGGTATTGGCAGAGTGCACCAACTAAACAAACCCAAAAGAGACCAGTGTTGGGTCTGGCATTTATTTTTCTTAAAAATAGGAAACTACTGTGAGAAAGAAACACCTGAGAGGAAGAAAACAGCCAGCCAGTCCTGGGCAAGTTATAGGACAAAAGGCAAACAGTAAATGATGGATGCTAAAGAGGTGTGACATTTAAAACACCATCTAGTTAATTGTGTTTAAATTTAAACAGTTTGTACCTGAATTATTTTTATAGATGCTGCTGGTATTGGGCAGATTTATTTTTCTAAAAATATTTGTACACTGTTCACTAATGTATATCATTCACCTTTTTCATATAACAGCTGGTAGATTTCTTTTTAGATAGATTTTTAAAAAAAGGGTGGTGTTTTTGTCAATAGCATCATAACCTTCTACTCCATCGCTTTCCAAAGCTTTGACTTATCTAATTCATTCTCTGGAAGGTTCCTGACCTTCAGAATAGTATATGTCGTTCTAAGATTGTAAACAGTATTCCTCAGCTCCTATTCAAATAAGTCATATTTATACCCAAAGTATATCATTTTAATATCTACTAAACATTTTCTAAGAGACCATATTTAGTTTAGGTAGCCAAAGAAGTTTTATTGATCGTATTGGCCATACATATATAGATAGAATTTCAAGATGGCTGTGCGTGTATGTGAGAGAGGGAGAGAAATATTGAGGGGTTTTCTGGAGTTGACGAAAAATTAAAAACTTTGTAGATATTGCAAGATCCAAGTATCGAATTGGTCATGTTGGGGATACTGAAGTTCCAGCTGGAAGCTTTAGAAAGCAGGAGTGAAGAGCACAGGGCAGCTTGCACTTCCTGGCTTGCCCATCAGAGTTAGCTACACTAGGGCTGCCCCTACCCACTTTTTGAAGCAGAACATGCATCACACCTCAAAAAAAAAAAAAAAATTGTTTCCAACCTTAATTAATTTTTTTCCTTTTTTCGTCCATAAGCAGAAAGATACCAGTGTGGTATGGTATTGGTGGGGGGTACATGCTCAGGTCACTCAGACCAGGTCAGGTATAAAGTGTGAAATTAAGTTCATTAGGAAGAAGGGGTCTGTCTGTTCGGTCAGAGTCTCCTTTGGTCGGTGTATGTGTGTGTTTGTTTCACTGTTGTCACACTTATTTATGTCACAAAATAATAGTCAAGGTACTGCTACTGAGGACCCTGCTATCACTGGAAATTCAAGAGGAAGCAAGCAGTGTTTTTTTGTTGGGGTGTGTTATTTTTTTCAACTGCGTGAATCAGTAAATTGTAGAATAGTAAAATTAGTCATTTTGGGGAATTCATTGAAAAAATAATAGTAATTATATTTTAATTATTAATCTTAAAACAGTTTGTATACAATGCTGGGATAAATTTCCATTAAAAGCCACTTTGTTTAAACCAATCATAGACCGATCCATCATCATCTCTCTGAAAGTGGAGAAGCATCCATTGTACTAGGCATTGTCCATCTGTAACTATCACATTTTATTTAGTCATTTTATTCATATGGCAGTGATGCATCAGTCTGCTTCCATTTTAAAATGTCCATCATGATTAATGGAAAGACACGAGAAGTAATTCAGCAGTGGCACTTAATTCAAAAGGGCTGTTCTGGTAGTTGAGGGAACTAAATGATCTGGTAAGTAGGTTCCATGTTCCTTTTGAAAACTAATCAGCCTAACAAATCTGTGGCAAGGAGGCCATTGTAATCCAGCCGTGTATCTATTTGCCTGCTGTCCACATGCTCAGAATTCTTAAATTTAAATATCTTAAAAACCTTTACCATATCTTTCTCATGTATTCTTTTATTACTATTTTCTGACGAAGTTAAGTTAGCTTTTTTGGGGGGGATGGTGAATTATTACGCAGTTTTGCATTTCACAAATGCTCAGTGAAAAGTGAAAGAAAAACATTTTTTAGAGAACAGCCGGTGTTAGTGTGAAGATTGAGGAGGATAACCATTATGTACAATGATAGACCTGTAGCATCACGTTCTTATGTAACTGCAGCTTAAGTTCTTTTGAAGTGAGAGTGGAAACAGTTGTGATGTGGTAATGCAAAAAAATTGCTACGCCCGGTTTCTCCTCAACAGAAAGCTGGTCCATTCTTATATGAAATATAAATCTCATAAAATTACTGATACAGATAAGTTCCCTTTTATTTTAGTTTTGAGAATACAACATTCATTCATGGTTATTTTGATTTAGCTGCCGTTAACACTAGAAAGAGTTTCTCAATAGTCTTCAGTTTCAGAACAAAGCTTCAAGAGAAGCTTCTTAACAACCTGCAAATAACAATTGACTTTGTTTATGAATTCTTCTTTGATGCTAATCAATAATTGTCAGCAGTCTGTTTTATAAAAACAACAGCTAGTCATATCAGGGTATATGATTATGGATATTATTGAAGTAGGTTTTCTTGAGCTGGAGCTACTGCACGTCTGCAGTTATCTTACAGGCGTGTGACTAGCATACCATCTGCCGTCTCTCTGCGTTCTTGTTTTTTTTGACATTCTTGCATCCACTAAGTACTTTCTAAAAGAAAGCTGCTGGTTTTTTTTTTTTGGTTTTTTTTTACCATTGTTTGCTTATTTTATAGCATTTTATTACACAGAAAGTGAATAAGAGTGTTTGGGTGGTCGATGAAAGAAAACGGATAAATTTTGCATGCCCCTGTTGTGCGATTGATCTGAACCATAGATCAAAGAATATGTTGTTTTATCTCTTAGCTGATCTGTTGCATGCAGTGTTCTACACGACAAAGTGATTCACTATTTAAAGATGGCAGAAGTGGCAGTATGTGCTGATTGAGCCACTGAATGGGAGAGTTAATGATGCAATACCAATCAGCTAGCTGCTACATATTAAATAATCAATTTTCAGCAGTTAGAATAAAGAAGTAAATCTTCTTACGGGAACGGTAGAAGAGTCTTCTTAAGTAATAATGATAGATGGTTTAGCTAATAAATTTGTAAACAAAATTATAAAGGTTTCTTCTTACTAGTTACTGTATTGTAAATATAGTTTTTAAAGTAAGGTGGGTCTCCTCAATAATCTTGTTATACTGTTCTTCTTTATTTTCTTCTTGTCTGTAAATTAAAATTAAGTTAAAAACACATACATATATAATACATAGAGAGAAAAGAAAATTGATTGACTCAGGGGGGGTCTAAGTTGTAACATGTTGCTACTTGTGGGAGATGCTGAATGTATTAAGTCTGGATTTATTTTTAGCTGATTAGTGGGAGAGATATGTCCTAGAGGGTTGTTAATCAGCCAGATGGATGAAAAACAATGCTCATCATTAATACTGGATTTCATGACTGTGTATTTCTGATGTAACCACATGGTTACGTAATTTTGAAACAGACTGTTTAGTTGAAGTGAGCTGACTGCTCTCTAAAGCCTTCCAGCTACTCCAAGCTATAGGTTGAGCTGTGAAGACCAGGAAGTTAGAAAGACTGTCCTAGCTAGGTGTTAAGCATGCAGTTTTCTATTTTGTGTATGACACTATTTTTCTTTACTGAAAAGAGAACTAACCAAGGGGAACTAACTTTCTGAGGCTTAGAACAGTTAATGTTTGCATTATTGATTGTGCATTTTATTTCAGATTCTAGGCTAAAATGTTAGTTATCTTCCTCAAGTCTTAGGTAAGTAATGGGTTAATGTGTTCATGGAACTGAATCAGCCTACAAACTGGTGCTTGAAAGATTTTAAGGTGGTTATTTTATTATGGGGACTATTATGAATATTTATTTTAAAATGTGGTTAATTAAAGCAGTACAAGTTTGTTGTTTCTTCAGTTTATAAGTAACAGCAATTTCCATCGAAATGATTTGCCCGGTGTAAATTTATTATTAGAGCTCAGAATGATTGCTGCATCTTGTTGCAGAACTGAATCGGTCTCATTAAATCGTAAATTTGTGTGCACTGCAGTTTCAAATTACTCGCTCGTCGAAGTATTAGGAGAATGTGATTTGCTTTGCCTTGAGGGCTACCGCCAAATGTTGTATTGTCCAACCAGGTAGAGAATTTCTGAAGGCCTGCTGCCGAAAATGCATGGCTGCAAAGTGAAAGATGTAGTACATTAAAACTGGAGAGGAGGGAGTATCTACACAGCCATTAATAACAAATACCTAGTAGCCATAATTGTCTGTAGAAGATTTCTCCACAGAGCCAGTGAGTGACCAGAGAAATAAATGTATCAACATGACATGGCCAGCTTTACTGGCAGAACTTTGTATATTGTGGAAAAAAAAAAAAATTATTATTAATGGGCTGATTCATTTGTGCTTTTTTGTTTTGTTTAAGAAACTAAGATTGTCCCAACAAAGCAGCTAACTTTCTTAAGACCAGCTAAAGGGTGAATCTGAAAGCAAAAGCATTATTTAATAAATCATTTTTCTTACTAAAAAATTATTTGGAAATGGCGAATAAATGGACCTAAAAGTGTTCTGATGCTTTTTTCCTCCAAGATTTGTAAGATACTGTCTGGCCACATATCTAAGCAGAGGTCATTAATGCAACCTATTCTCTAGTATTTGCATTTAAGAAATAACCTTCTTGGCAAAGGTCTCCGATTTTTACAAAATTTGTTTTACTAAATATACACAGACAATGTCCATCTTTTTTCTTTCACTTCCCTTTTTTTTAAAAATATTTTAATCCGGTTCATGCCAGTTGTTAAGCTTCACGTTCTAGGATGATGTCTTTATTCAGAATGTCATCAGCATTCAAATGGAACTCATCCAGTTATAATTACAGTGATGCTTTTTCAGCCCTAATATTTCTGTAATTCAGGTGTCAGGTGATGGTGCTCTATTGGATCCAGTGTAGCCATTACATGGTGGTGCATCCTGCAGTGTATAAATATTCATTGGACCTGAGCTGCTATATAATATTTATTTATTTACCTAACATTTTAATCTGGATATCCTAGTTTTCATGAGTAATTTTTTTTGCTGAAAATTAATTCATTTAATTATTATCAAAAATAAAAAGCAGCTTGTACAGGTGTAAAGAAGTACGGCTCTATAACTTCGCCTACCATTTAACATTAGATGATAACAGTTTTAAGATAGAGTAGAATTAGTGTAAAGGTGCAGTCAGTTTTACTTATTTACCAGACATTATTATGAACAAAATGTACAATTAACAGATATAGTCTATAGTTTTAACTTGGTCCGATGCTACTGATTGGAGTACATAAGATGCCAACATCCTAACCTTGTAACCTGAGCCAGAGATGTGATAATTTGTAACACTTCAGCTTTGTCTGTCTGACTTTTTAGATAATTTCTCCTCTTTTTTTATTTTAAAAGAAAAAAATTTTTTTTTTCATGTTTATGGTTCAGTCTGTAATTTCACGTGCTTAGCATGAATTTTCTTGTCTGCCCAGATCCAAATTGCCCTTTGTGTACGTCCAAAATTTCTCATTTTACAAGGTTGTGCATTTAAACATAGTGTAGTTATATGGTGACTTTAACGTGACCAGATTATACTTTACCATGTTGTGTACACTGTGCCAACTGAGCCTTTTTGGACTAATCCTTGTTTACAGATTTACCTGACTGGAAATTTCATTTCACTGTCAAGTTTATTATAGGGTCAGTATTTTGGTGTGTTGATATTCAATACATTGGAGTTTTGATTTATACCCTCAGCACTAAGAATCTATTAGGTTATCTGACCCCCCCCCCATGTACCTATTTAAGAAATGCCTCAAATAGCTAAAAATAATATGAGAGTTTAATTTACCAGAAAACCTGTATGAAATGCCTTTTTGGTAAGTTGCTCTAAATGTCTGGTTATCATTTAGGCAGCATATGAATATGCTCTCCATAATGCTGCTAGAAGCCTATATGCCCTATTAAGTTGTCCTTCCTTCAATAAAGTAACCCTTTTATTCTTCATGCCTTCACATTCTGCAGGTAGCTTTTTATGAGGTTCTGCTATGCTGATGCAGCAAGGTTCTAGTTCCAGGAAGATTCCTACTACTCCTTAACACCAGTACCAAGACAAATTCTGGACTCGCTAGTTATTTTCTCTTTTATGCTATGCTGGCAATAACCAATTCCTGTAAACTGGGATTAACCTTGCTGATGTGTGAAGCTAATTAGGAAATAATCACTCTCTCATAATTTCCTCTGGGACATGTACTTGTATTGTTTCATTTTCAGTTTATTATTATTTATAGGTAATTTAAAATAGAAAAAAAAATTCCAGTTATCAATGGAGAAGTCAATTTGTTACTTTGTGTGAAATTCTCTCTTTCTGATTTATCACCTTTCTGCTCTGGCTGTAGATTTTATAATCTCCAGCCTCTCTTTTCTTTAACAGTCATGTTATTAGTAGATAACTTAGCAAAACCACTTTATCATTACAGCAGAATATAATATAGTACAGTACTTACAAGGAGACAAAAAAAAAAGATCATTGTGGCTTGTGTGTATCAGTAGATAGTGTAGTGGTTACAAAGCTGCAAGAACCCATCACAGTTTATTACAAAAGCCCAATGTTCAGAAAGTATCTATAGATTGTACAGCTCCTTTGCAATTAAATACACTGTAGTATCTGGGGTGGCTTCTTAACTCCCACAGCTTTAAAGCAATGTTGAACTGACCAATATTTTAACTGCATCCTACTGACCTGATGACAGTAGGATAAACTTTCCAATACATAGTTTAACTCAATGATCAATCAGTTTAAAGGTATTCTCTCTCTGATCAGCAAAGTCATATAGTTTGCAATAACCTTGTTAAATTTTGCAGAAAAATTTCTGTGTAAGAAATTCGTTACCTCAGTGGAAGAAGCCACATTTACAATACTGATTTATTATTTTATTTAGATATATATTCTTTTTTTATGGATGCTACCTTAGATGGTTTTTTTTTTGATGGCTTAAAATTTTTAGGTAAACCCTGTGACCATTGGATTAGTTAGCATTATCTCAAACACTTTCCTCATCAAGAATCTTTCATCAACTTGAATTTTCAAAAGATTGGTTGATTGGCTTCAACACTATCCAGTTATTTAGAGATAGTTAACACATTAGAATTGCAACAATGTTTGTAAACTTATTTTGTTTCCTGGTTGGCTTTTAACTATTTTAATGTGATCTTTAATGCTTTGATAAAAATATTTAAATTTCTAGGTTTTGTTTTGTTGTTTTTACTTTAAACATTGTATACCTTAAAAAGCATCTGAATTTATCATTCTAGCAAAAACAGCCAGCAAAGGGCATAAATTGATGTTTCTGTTTTTATTAAAGTTTTATCCTCTTGGCTTGTAAAAAATTCTAAGAATGTGCTGCTTCTGTTCAGTGCTGATGCAAGGAAGAGAGAGAGAGAGATTGTGAAACTGTCTATAAATTCATTTATCTGGTATTCTGAAGACCACTTCCAAAAGTGGCTATAAAACAACCCTATAAACACCAGCCAAGACAGGTATACCAGAGTATAGCATTACACAACTTATAGACCATAAATCTATCTGGTGTTCATTGTTACTGTACAGAGAAGCTCTTCTAACCAAGAATAATCAAACGATGGTAAAGGCAATACCTAAACTTCGATGGTGATCTATATATTTCCTAAGATAATCGAGTCCCATTGCTTTCATTGTATTGTTTCAACTTGGAGGAGGTGGAGGCAAAAACAAAAAAAAAAAGAGAGAGAGAGAATAATATTATAAAGGAAGATGGATGCTGTATGTTATTATAATGTCTCTCAAAAAATTCTTGGGTTGCTGTATTTAATATATATATAACATTGTGTTTGCCATATTTTGGAAATATTTTCTTTTCTTCATCTTGTTAGCATGTCTACACTTTGAGATTTAGCGGGAAAGTTAGTTGGCTTAAAATTAAAGAGATTTATTCGCTGAATCTACATGACAAGTAAAGGCAACTGCTTTTTGGAAAGGTTTTAGTCCCAGCATACTGCTTATTTTAATGTATATGTTGTATTGTTCAGTTTGACTTTTGAGTAACTCTAACTTTTAATGCTAATCCTGGAGGGTGACGCCAGATGCTTAACACGCACATTGAAATAAGAATAACTTCTGAGAAGCAGGTTACATTAATTTTCCAAAGTATCAGTGAAAAAAACACAAAGTAAGTTGTAGTAATAAATCAAGAAGAGCATAAATTCCTTGATCCTCACCATCGCAGTAAAATGTTTCTTTTACTTCTGACTTACCAGCATATGCTTCGTGAGGTTATCTTCAGATTTAAATATTGATTTTGCACATACATGTCTACCATAGTCAGGCCGTTGTTCTATGCACGTTCTCTCATGTTGCCACCAGTTAAGTCTTTGAAATGCAATTTGCTATGAAAGCAGCAGATATTTATTGAAATAGTATGTGATAGTTATTATAACATCTTTTAAAGATCCAGTTACAACAATTGGATAGAGTGAAAGGCGAACGAGACATCTTATTTCTTAATGTTTGTAGAAATTGCAGATTCATCAAAACGATTGTTTGTTTTTGGTAAAGGTCAGCCCATGGTTAACCTATTGTTTAGTGGTGTAGCATCTGTTTTTATATAAACACAAGAACCTGGTATAGTATTCAAGAATCCTTGATAAATCTTTTGGAATTATAAAGGCTATACGGTTGTTTTTCTCCTATATACTACTACTTAATGATAGAATATGTAATCTGTAATATATAATACAAATTGATTGTGTTACGTCATTTGGGGGAGTTGAAACATTGTGTTCATTAAGTTTTTTTTTTTTGTTGTTAAGAAAATAAACAGGTAAAACTTGCTGAAAATTTTTAGGCAGTCTTGTTTGATTATCTAGATGAACTGCATGTGTTATCTTTGTTTCTGGAGCTCATTTGTTGGTTTGTTTGCTATTTCTGTCCAGGCTACAATAGGAACTGTATTAATGCTATATTGTTATTATTAATTATTGTTGTCGTTGTTGCTTCTTTCGATAGTTCTGAAAATCTGCTAGTACGAATGCAGCATCAACACGTCTCTGTCCAGGGAGTTCAGACTTTCCAACTGCGTGCCAGCTTAAAACTCGGCAAATATGCCGGCAGTGCAGTAGAACAGAAACAAAAAAACTCACACTAGCATTAGCCTGATATTGGCAAAGTATTCAGACATGGAAATGCTTTTAAAAGATTTTTCCCCCACTTGTGTAAGGAAGAGCTATGTAAAAGAACCAAAAAAAAAACAACAACAACAACAACCTCAGCATTTCTTGGGAGTTAACTAACTTGGCTGGACTCTTTTTTCACTTCATACATGGACTACCTATAACCAGTTGGCCATATTTACCTTATATTGTTTTTTTTTTTTAATTTTTAAACAATGCCATGCATGCTGCAAAGTAGGAACCTTACCCTATTATATAGATAATGGTTGTCTTGGCAGCAATGCTGAATGTTTTCAGTCATAAAAGAAGACTAAAAGATTTCTTGGCCAGAGCAGTCAAACAAGAGAAGGAAGGCCCTTTTTTATCTTTTTAGAATCATCAGTTACAACATCAACTATATATTTTTTGCTATAATTTATTGATTGATTTTGATAAAATGGTCCTGCTGACATTTAACTTTATTGCCTCATGAAGGCAACCTTGCTTAACATGACCATAGATCTGGTAAACAACTTAAAAGACAATTTTACAGTCTGGCATAAAATGTGTGTGAATTTGGTTTCCTGTCTTTTCCAATCATTTATTTGAGGCTCTGAAGAATAAAATATGAGAAGTGTTGTATTGTTCTGGATAGTGCAGTACTGAGCAAGACAGAAAGAGAAAAGAACTTTGCATTTGTTGTTGTCGCTGCTGTTTTATTTAATAGAATCAATATTGGTGTACTCTGGGTACAAAGTTATATATGAAATTTTGTCTTTGTCTGTCTGTCTCTTTAATAAGCCTACCATTTTATGGAAGAAGATTTGGCAATTTGATTGATAATGAATCACCATTTTTTAGGCCAAGGGGTAATCAGGTGTGATGGCTAATTCCCTTTGTCAGTGCCTGTATTCAGTAGATTGTACCACATACTCGTTTGTAAGGCAGTCTAAATCACTTCCAGTATTAACTGCATGTTAGAATTGAACACATGCTTGCTGTTCTGAAGAACAAGCACTTTAATGGCTTAGTTGATCTCCAAGATGCTTTGACCATCTGTAAGTGCTATTGTTGACACAGGTAGAGAAACCCACTAAAATTTCTTTCCCTTAGAATGAGTAATTAAAATTCATGCAGATATATTCTTAACTTGTGAACTTGCTACCAAGAGAGGCTGTATTAACACCACCAAAGTATCTAATGCTAATAGATTCTGCAAAACTGGAGGTTGCTTTACTGTTTTTGAGCGGAAAATAGCCTAGCTTGTGATTGGCTGATTCATTAACCAGATGGCTGTTGGAGATGAGGCCAGGAA
Source organism: Nautilus pompilius (assembly GCA_018389105.1). NCBI lineage: Eukaryota > Metazoa > Mollusca > Cephalopoda > Nautilida > Nautilidae > Nautilus > Nautilus pompilius. The sequence continues at coordinate 324,029 of JACATO010000690.1, forward strand.
AGGAGGAAATAAGAAGTGGTAGAGATGGACAGAAAAGGTTAGGGACCTCAGGGTCGATGGTCTAATTAAAAAGAGGGACAAGATTCTTTGGGCCATGTCTACAAATGGCTAGGAGGTGGGTGTTTGATGACTTTAAGGGACTGAGTTTCCAACCCTACTGCCATTAGAAAAAAAAAAAGCAGGATGTTTCTTCAGTACTAGGCCAGGACAAGTCAGTCACCTACATCTTAGGCAGCTTTCAGGCTGTTTGTGTGAATCCAATATTGCTGCTGCTACTTCTGCAAGAATCCACTGTGCCCTGCCTTTGCTTATTCCAGGACAACTTGTGCAGAACACAAACAGCTGAGCTCCAACATTGACAGCGATATACACAAAACCCTTGGCGGACTTGAGCCCATCTAGGAATTTTTGCCAGCAGAAAAGAGATCTATCTGAGGCGGAGGCTGGATTTATATATATATATATTTTTTTTTTGTTCGGATTTTTTTTTCTTCTTTAGATCTTGGTTGAGAATGGTTATTTATTGTTAGCAGTGAGTCTGCCTCTGGCAGTAAACGAACCATGGCATGTGAAGGTTTCTTTTGAGTGGAAGTCAGATATTCTGAATTTTGTTGTTTTTTTATTTGGGGGGGGCATTTGCTGGCGGAGAGTTGAGGCTGAAAACTTGTTTAATTTAACAACTTGGTGGCAGATTGGTAATCAGCATACTTATATTTGTTCTCTTCTCGTCACACCACAATAACCAGGTGATCAGCTGATTGAGTGCAGTAATAGGCAAGTCCTTTTCATTTCACTCGCAAGATCACAGGATCTCGTTATTTGTAGAAATTTTCAGTGTTTAAAAATTGTACTGCTTCCAAATGTCATTCTTCTAATTGGTAAGACTTCAGTACCATCTTTACAGTAACATTAGAAATGAACCACCAGGTGATGGCAAATATCTTATTTCTCATAATTTCTCAATATGCTGATGTAGTACACATTTCATTTTACCACTTCTTGGTCATATGGTATCACATGATGAGGTTTAGTTTATCAGAATGCTGCAACTGAGGGGCCTGAGTTTACTTTCCATGGGATAGGCTCTGTCCTGGATTCCTTTTGCTTTCCTTCTCTCAGCTAGCTATGTGGGTTTCCTTCAGGCACTCTGGATTTCTCTTGGATCTAAAAATGAAGAGCTCTGGTTCCCCATCCTTCCGCCAAGATCCAGAAATGGTAGTCCTCATGTGACATAGGTTTTATTTTACAGCACTTTCCAGTTGGCAGTTGTGGCACTGTCTGTCTTTGGGTTTTCTGACTTACAGACAGCAACATATAATAATAGATTGAAAATTGTCCATGGATGTTATCAAGACCTATACATTATCTTTTGGGATTTTTAGGGGAATATTAAAATAAATAGATAAGACGGTATTATTATTTACCATACATTGTTTTTCTCATGCTGTTAAATATGCATCAGTTTGTGCAAGGTACACACGAAAAAAAAATGCTCAAATATTAATAGATATGCATATATTTGCAAGCATCTATGATATTTTTTATCACGAGGCAGTTTATAATAAACTTCTTTACTGAAACACCTGTTTGGAGATAAGTTTTGTATAAAGAGCAATTCCATTACTTCCTTTAACGATCTTTGTTAGCAGGTATTAATGGAATTTGAAGCATCTTTGTACTGTACTCTGTTTTCTGTTTACGGTGAAGTACAGCAACATAATCACCTAATTTCTTCTGCTTTCAACCTGGTGGTTACTGTTTCCTAAACTAAGTGGAAGTTAACTCTCATGCTTGCTGCAGAGAGTCTCTTCTAGAACTCTTCATGTTCTAGGTATAGGAAGAAACCTATGTGGCCGGCTGGTGAAATTAATGTACTGAGTTGGGAATTATCTCACAAAGAAGTTGCTTTCATGTCAGCATGAAAGGCTTCAGAATGCTAATGTCTGATATGGTTTTAAAGTTAACTGTACATCTGCATCATTGGTTTCATTACTGGATTAATTGGGCATTTATCCGTTCTGTTTGTACCATTTTCTTCAAAAGATGCTAAAACAAGAAGTTGGTTTACAGTTTGCATGCTGTTGTAACCCACAAATCTAATATCCTTTCATTTTAAACATTTTCTGCTTCTGGTATCTTTGTATTTGAATGGGACCTAGAAATCTGAGAGAGAATGAAAAGAGAAATTTCCCCAAGTAAATTGTGTTTAGTTTCAAAGAAGCGATGATTTTGAAAATTTAAGGTGGGTTATGTTTGTAAAATTTTATGTGAACACTTAGCAACAAAGGGCAGCAAGCACTATTCTGTGATGTTAGAGAATCCGGAATGGTGTTTTCTGGGAACTAAGAAATAATGTTAGCTCATGAAATGGATATATTGAACGATTTTGACCTAACCTTCATTTTCTTTGGTATTGCACACTGTTGAATTAAAACAAACTATTACATCTTTTACTTACTGAAAAATAATAGAATGTATAATCGCAAATGAAGAATGCATTGCATAAGTTTGTGCATGCAAATTTTATTAAAGGTTAAATTGATAATTCAATTACAAAATATAGCACAAGAACCTTTCAGGATATTACATGGGAGTTTTCAGGTGGGTGATATGCATAAGATGGGAAAGAATTGTGATGCCTTCATGTTTATTATTTTCTCGAGACCATACGTGCTTTCATGAAACATCAAAACTAGGGTATTTTGGAAAAGGGAGCAATAAATAGTTTGTTGGAATCATGATGGGAGTTGATGTTGCTGCACAGGAAATCCAGGAGTGCTTGTCCTTGTATCTGGATGATGGTTATGATCAACTAGTGAGGTTTTGCCTTGCTTTTCCTCTTTGGTACAGGGGGGGGTGGAGGCAGTCATCTGGTTAATGGTGAACTTACTGAGGCTCTGCCCTTGTTTCAGCAAGCAAGAAATCTTCAGATGTTTGGGTGGTATCTACCAACATTTGTCTGGAAGCTCTGGTGTCACCTCTCAATGGAGTTGTTCACATGCAGCAAAACATCTTTAACACAGTTGTGCGTGTTTCAGGGGTGGAGGACTTCTGCTGTTGGCAGTGCTGGCCATGATCAATGTTCACAGGCTATGAACCAGTCCTCAGACTAGTTGACAATCAATTATATTTCTGCAGGCAGCTTCCCCGGAGAGTCTCAAAGGCATCATCCTCTAGAAGAGGGATCAGCAACCAAAAAAGATAAGAGCCATTTTTTAAAAAAATTCCTTCAATAACCAGGTATTTTGAGAGCCGGAGTGGATGTAGCCTCCTGGTTAAGAAACTGAATAACAGAACAGAGATGCATATTGATTTTTAACAACAAAAGGTGATGTATGATGTGTTTAAACAACTTCATCTTCCGTTGCATTATGCTTCCTCTTACCCCTCCTTCTTAAGACGTCAGCAGTCACATGAATACACCTGTAAATATATAAAATATGAATAATTATGTATCACAAACTATTAATGTGAATGTAAATTCACATCAATGAATTGTTTTCTTTTTTTTCATCTATAACTAGCATTTTCGGTACAATTGTTTTAAAAATCACTAAGATTTTCTGGCCAACTTATTGGTTCAGTGCGATATCTGCTGAAGAGTCTCTTTGCAGAGCTGTTCAATACAAGGCTTGTACAATGTTGTCTTCATTTTCAAGCAAGACATGTTTAGAATCACATCTCTCAAGTTCTCATTGTCAAGCTCATTGTTTTGCTCTTTGAATTGTTTCAGTGATGGGAAATGAACCAGAGAGCATGTTTCCAAATCTCTTACAAACAAGAGAGTTAGTTTATGCTCGAACGACAGTACTTCTAAAAACTAGAGTGCTGTGTTTCCCCTTCCTGGCAGCTTTCCGTTGAGGTCATTTAAATGTGAGGTAATGTCAACCATGAAGTGAAATTTCTGCAGCCACAGAGGATCTTCAAGACCTGTGTATTTGTGGTTCTTTTGATGCAAGAACATCTTCACTCGTTTTAGGTGGGTGGTAAAGCATTTCAGCATCTTTCCCCTTGATAGCCACTGTACCTTATTGTGTAAAAGCATGTTGAAATATTGACAGCTAACCTCTTCAAGAAGTTTGCAGAACTGTTGATGATAGTTCATTCCTTTTGCCATTATTTTGTTGACAATTTGCATGACCAGGATCATCACTGCCTCTTTGATCACTGCCTCTTGATGGATTATACAGTGAAATGATATCAGATTTTGATATACAGGGTTATTCAAAAAGAATGAACCGATTTCATTACGCAATATTTTAATAAGGAAAAGCAATAGAAAACTCCAGCTAAGTCACAAGTATTCTACTCACAATCAAGTTTTACTTCCTGTCTTACAAGTGTTCAATGTGGCCACCACCTGCAGCACGGGCAACATCAATGCAATAAGAGAATTCCTCCCAGACGTGTATCAGCATATCACGATCCACTGAGTTGATCACTGTTGTTATTTGATATTTAAGGTCATCGAGGTTATTGGGTAGCAGTGGATCATAAATGCATTCTTTTACATATCACCATAAGAAAAAATCACGCTGCACCGTGACAACCGATTTTGTTTTCGCAAACTCAAGAACGCAGAATGTCTTTTGCTGAGGACTCGCCATTCTGAGGATAAACAAACAACTGAACGTTGCCGGAGGAACGACGCGACTACAGCACCCGTGTGGCAGCCAATCAAAACTTAGAAAACTCCTCTTTCAAATGGTCACTGGCTCATTCCATGACGATGCTTGAGAACTGAAGTAATGCATCATGAAATCGGTTCATTCTTTTTGAATAACCCTGTAATATTTTCCACAATAAAGCCACAAACCCCTTGTTTTCCCCTCATACTTGGTGCCCTGTCAGTCACAACAGAGATCAAATGGCTTGTATTGATTTCTTTAGCCTTGAGACAATCTACAATTTCTGTAAAACTATCCTACCTGTTTGGCCTTTGAGCGTCAATAATTCTATAAGCTCCTTTTGGGGACTCTCTGAATTCACATACCTACAGAGGAGGGCAACCTGTGCTATGTCATCAACACCGCACGATTCATCACAATGCAATTGAATAGGCTGCTGATCGGAACCCTTATCTGTCCTTGCAGACAATGTCATATCTTTAGTTTTCTGAATGATATCGTTTTTGTTTTTGAAATCCTCAAACAACTGCTTCATCACTTTAATGAAGCTCTCCTTTAAGTAATCGCCATCTGTGAATGGCTGTCTGCGTTTCACAATTTCTTTGGCTACCACAAAGCTAGCGGCACTGGTGCTATTTTGGTGTTTTCATCCACCTTAAGAAGGTATTCTCACTCTGCTCTTCCTCAAATCACCAGTTGGAAATTTTTCAGCAAATCGAGCAGGGGGTCTGTGTGTAAAACGACTCGACATTCTATTTTCTGTCGTTTGCAAATTTCTTGTTGCAGATTAAGCACAATGGGAGCCCAGCTGAAGCGGGTATAAAGGTGAATGATTCAGTGTCCAATCCTTTCTGAATTCTCGTCTTTCATTCTCGATTTTTCTTTCTTTTTTTTTGAAGTCATCTGATCCTTCATATAGTTTTAATTTAATTTTTAATTGAATGTCAGCTTTTATTATTGCTAATCTTCATTGCACACGTGATGAAACGGCTTCATCTAAAACCAAACACTGTAGAAATCATGTGAGGCAGCAAGTGGTAGTAGAGATGCTTGTGCAGAGTGTGAAATCAGAAAAGATAGTGAAAAAAAATTTTAAGATTCCTCAACTCTTTAACTGAAGGGGTGAGATCTCTTTTAAAAAAAAAGAAAAGAAAAGCATGGGAACAGTCAAAGAGCTGCAGGTTGATAACCCCTGCTCTAGAACAAAGGCCAGCAGCAGCAGCAGCAGCATCAGTACTGACGATGCAAAATTCTTCCATGTACATGTGTTTGTATGCACTATGATATATGTATAAGTCTTTCTTCTGGCATCAGGAAAGATGGTATCAGCAGCATTGATGGCAAAAGTTTCAAAGTCCACGTGAATGCTCAGTAAGAGCTGGTAGAGCAAGCCAGTTACAGGGGTTATGGAGGATGCCCAAAGTGATGTCATTATCAAACAGTAGAACATGATTGGTAGGATCATCATGTCATATTGTAAGTGGTCACCTGTGAATCCTATAGTATATTATAAACATTAAGATTCCAAAACCAAAATTTCCATATATTGGTATATATCTCCTTTTATAGCTGATTAAATCTTTGATCTGACAAAATACAGTAATCACATGCTGTTATGTGTTTACAAATTGTGGTCATACCTGTTGGCTAACTTGATGCTAGCACTTATGTAAAAATGGGAATAAGTTACTGAAGACTCTAAGTAGCTTTCGTACTAGTAAATATTCGAGGCTATGGAAAATATTATTGGCATATTATTTCAATCCGAATTAGTATGAATAGAATACCTAAAATTCACCATGAGCAGACTTAAATATGCATTATACATACAAAATATTGACAGCCAATTGTATCTGCATGTGTAAAACTTGTCAGGTATATGTAAAAAGATAAATTGCCTTGTACTCTTCTGGTATAAACTAGCTCTGTCAATCAGCAGGAACAAGATGGGTAAAACTGCAGCTTGCCTCTGCTTACAAACGGTATGGAAGATGTTATTAATGGATGCTAGCTAAATGGTTGCTGAAACTTGCCTGGCTGTTCAGCGTTAAGTTTTGCACTTGATTAAATTGTGGACACAGAACATTTGGGCCTTTATTCCTGCAACTTCATCTTTGAGATGCACAGTTCCTGTCATCTCTGTTCATATTAGAATGAAATTACACCATTAGCCAGCACTTTTTACTTAACATAGTTATGACCTTCATGAATTAATTTGTTCTTGTTCCAAATAGACTGAATGTACTCCATAGTGGTAATGGTTGATTTCAGATAACTTGCTCCCATCTGATAGGCATTCATGATAAACTGGTGTCATATTCTCTATGCAAAGGCAACAGGCTTGGTGGGTGGACAAAAAAAATGAAGGCAATGAGCATGTTCCAAGACTACTGGGATGTTGAGTTCAAATCCTTGTTGGGCTTGGCTCAGGTTAGCATACCTTCCTAACATGATTTATTCTCACTCTTCACCAGCCAGCCAAATGAGCTTCTTCCCATACCTAACAAAGGAAGATTAGTAAGGCTTCCTCTGCCAGTCTAAAGTGACAAGTTTTTAAGGTACAAGACTGGCAATGCTTCTTAACAGACAACTGCAGCACAACACTCCTTCACTAAGTTATTTTTAATTTTAAAACACTGGTATACATTGACATGGCACCAACTGATAGTTGACAAGAAACACACTACATATAAGGAATGGTGTCAAGGTGGCAGGGGAACATATATTCCTGATTCCTTATACTTTGATCATTTGTAGAATATGAGAAAAATGTTTGAATATTAATGACTTTCTACCTAGACTCATCTGCCTTTTCAATTATGGTTTCATTGTTTTGGTTGGTAAATGGCAGCTTTGTGCATTAGTCAAAATTTGATGCTTTGACTGGTATCATGATGCATTGGATGAAAATCTGATTTTCTTTTTAAAATACATAATAGAAGAAAATTGAGAGTGTTGACTTCTCCCCCCTCTACCACAATCGGGGATGCTACATGATAATGATGATGTTTGTCATCTTAAGGCAAATGGACAAAATATACATGAAATAATTTCCAATACAAAAAGTACCCAGGCAATTTCTTCATTTTTTTTCTTTTTGATTTGTTTGTGTTTTGCTTGTTTTGTGATATTGCATCAACTGTGTGATCAAATATTAACAGAAGATTCCATGGTTTTCATGGAACATCACTATTGATCCTGCTGCAAGGTGTCATCCTCCATGAATATATAATTATCTTGGTTTTTTTTTTCTTTTGTCAGTTTGTGTTGATGTAAAGCAATGAGATTTAGCTATGACTAGCTTTGATGAATCACGACAGTATGGATTGTTGGCCAGAACACTTGGTAACTGCATAGTTGATCGCATCCATTTTTTGCTATAGACAAGGTAGTAGATATTTCTATCGCAGTAAGGACACTAGAGATGTTGGTTAAACTTTCACTACATTTTATTTAAAGAATTTGTTGTGATTCACTATATGTGGATGTTTCAAAAAACTTTCAGCTGGATAAAAGTTATGCAATTTGCTTAGTTCTGTTTTATTGCAGGTGTTGTATATTTGTTGCTGCTAGAATTAATTTTCTACATGAAGATAAAAACAAAAACAAAATTATTTTCACGTATCTTTTATCTGTAAAATATTGCCAACAACATTAAAATTCTCTTTTTGTTTTGCTTTCCTATCTCGGTTTTTAAAATGAAATAATCCATTATCAAAAAGAATCAAATGGTACCATTTCTTTTACACAAGTGATGCTAAATACTTTTTCTTTTTTTTCCTCACTAAAGTTAGAAATAAGCACATTTAATTTTGACTTTAAACTCAATAGTCTTATTATAACAGGCATGCAATTGTCAACTTTTTTTTTGTTTGTTTGTTTGAAATTTTACAAATATAAAGTTTGTCTCTTGCTAACTTTTCTCAAACAGAAGCCATGTTACTGCATTCTTTTCTCATCTTTTCGCCCTTTTTTTCGGGAGGGTCCAGAAGCTGAGTTGTTTTCTTTTTTCTCCTTGCTTTCATATTTAAAACAGAAGTATTTCATTACTGAAGCTTTACTTTAAAACTTGTTAAAACTAATTTATCTGTTTCCACATTTAAATGTTGTTTTTTTTTTTTGTAGTTTGCGGCTTTGAACCATTCTGTAAAATTCTATTGTTCAATGATAACTAAGGAAACAGTTAGCAGAAATTCTACAACAAAACTGCAGATGCTTGCGCTACGACACCAAAAATTACATCTGTTGATAGATGAAGGTTTTCTCATACACTTTGGCCTCCCCTTTTTCCTTTGATTCTTATCACCTATTAAGTGCTGACTGTCAGTCTATTATCAGCATCTTATGAATTTGTTTAGTTTAACTCCCCAGAGATAGCATACTGGGACACTTGACAAATTTTTCCTTTGTCTCTGAGAATGCAATTTTTTCAAGAAATGATATATGGCTTCGACTTCCTTTACCCATCTTCTCTTATGTGGACACATCACAACACAACTCTATCCGTGTCTATTATAAAGTCCAAGACCACTAATATAGAACATTGATCACTAGTCCTACTGATATTGTTACAGTTGTTGTTATTAAAAATTTTATTATATTTTCAAAGAGGTGACACATTGAAAGGATGATATTAGATGGTTGGTTCGTTTATGCAAATTTGTTCCAACAAGAATCTGCTGCCATCAACATTTGTAACCCAGATAACAAAGTATTTCACTTTTTCTTGTGCGCTTAATATTTCTCATGTCTCTGCTCCAACAGCAAATTTACATAATCATGAACTATGGACCAGTTGATATTTTGACCTCAACTACACATGCATGCAAAGATGTTACTTTATGACGTCAACCAGTTTGTTCTTTTGTTTTTTTTCCTCCCTAGGCTTTTAAATAAGACATACTGCCAGATATTAGCTTGTTTAATCTACTGTTTTTCCCTTATCTTTTTTTTCTGTATTTAATATGGAATTTTCTTATATAATCTTTAAAAATTCCTAAAGACTAAATTAATATATAAGCAAAGCTGATTTGGTCTGCTGTGGCTATATAGTCATTACTTTCCGGTTTCCCATATCCCATAAAAACATCTAGTACAGCACCTGTCTATCATCGCAGAAATTTAAAGTATTTGAAGAAGAAAAAAATTACTTTTGAGTTTTCAGTTTTGAGCTTGCAGAAGACATTTATTTAAATGTTTTGTTTCTACATCTTGACCTGACAATAACGTTTAGAAATAAAAAGAAAAAAAGGTTTATAAGAAATCTAAACAAGGCAGGTGAAAGCAAGCTAGATAAGAAAAATTCTTGAAAAATGTTAATGATCGTAATAGCTTGGTAGTAGCAGTCCAGTTTCTCCACACATCTACAGATTAAGAATTCAAGTGAGGTTTTCTCAGTACATGTGTTATCTATGGAACATCCACCAGTTGTCTGCCTTGCACCTTGACCACTGCTCAGTCAGTAGCCCCTAAAACCATGCCTGAGTAACTTCTCTGGTCCTCAAAGCTACTCATGTCGTCTTTCTCCAGCTCCCCCTGATGTAAGACATTAGATCTCTAAAGTCAGAATGAGGATTCAACAAGAAAATGTATGCTTTTTATTTTTTGTTTGTTTCTTGGCAGCAGAACAAGTCAAAAGGTTGAGTCATTTTAATTTTAGCTTATTCTTGGACACCTAGATTGGTTGTCAGTGATAATGCAACTTCCATTACCTTGACAGATTTGCATAGCAGGCTATATCATGGTAGTTTTTGGCACAGCAGAACCACTTATTTGAAAGTGGATAATACTTTATCATGACACTGTGGCACTCACCTCAGAGATTTTGAAATTACATATTGGCATGGCTTATCTCAAAGAATGGCCAAGGGGCTCTATATCGATTGGCTCAAGAGTAGATTAGCTGCAGCTATTATAGTGAACCTCTTCTGGATGCACAGATCTTTATCGTTTATGATTAAGTTTTGGCATATTTTCTGTTTTATCATTAACTAATACAATTCAGCTGAGGTTATAGTTGCTAACAGAAAACAACAAACAGCAAAAACTGTTATTCACTAGAGTTCAGCACTAACAAGCCAATGACTTCTCCATCTTTTTCCCTGTATGAAAGCAGTCAATTAGAAGTATCATCCATTTCCTTTACATAAACAATGCTTCAGCTTTTGTTTTGCTTTTTTTTTTTAAGTTAAGACTGCCATATTTTCTACTTTGAATTTATATCTAATTAGCAAGTCAAAAGAATTTCTGTTTGGCTAATTATTCTTAAACAAATCTAGAAATTTTGGGAGTGCTTCAAAAATATTTACGACAGTTGATGTCTTGAGAATGTTGTGAAGGTGCCGATGAATTACCAGCAGTACACACCAATAATGTTCATGAACACCAGTTTAAATATCAGAATTGTTGCCTTAATAATTCTACTCATTTTTATCTTTTTTTATCTTCAGTTTTCTATGGCAATATAACATACTGATTTACTGACATGCAATTTAGCTCAAATATTGTTGTTTCTGCTTTTGTTTTTTTTTTAAAAAAAAACTGTTCATACTAGAGAATGACCATTTCTGTGATCTGCAAATTAATTTTTTAAAAGAAATTGCTTTAAATTAACATTAGGGACAGAAATTAGTTAAACTCCAATGACAGCAAAAGATTTGCATGGCCTTATTTGATCACAGAATTACTTGGTTTGACTTTGAAGATCATTTACTAAGAAGGTGTTCTGTAACTGTGTGGAAGAAAGATAACTCTAATCTGATTTGTCAGTTGACCATAGGACTAAAGAATTGCCTAATGTAGATCTTGCTGGTTAGGGATAACTTCCACGTAACAGAAAGAGAGAGAGAAGAGGTTCACTCTACATTTCAGCATACAGTAAGTCCTCGCTTAATGTTGCAGTTGTGTTCTTGAAAAGTGCAGTGTTAGGCGGAATGATTGTTAAGTGAATCTGTCTTTCCCATCAGAAATAACTAAAAGGGAGTTAGGTTTTGTCTGGCGAAAGCAAGCTCCTGAAACCTGTTTTATTTATATATGTAAATTCAACACTTTGGGCAAAAATATATATATATTATACATTGTAATAAATACCTGTAAGTGAGAAAAAAGATTAACAACTGAAATAAACAATTTGTATGTATTGCCCGTACTTACCAATGATTGAGGGGTAAAGTTAGTGAGAGGTAGATGACTGGAGTCTGTCAGAAAAACACAGGAGTCCCCCCGCTGAATGTGAAGTTGGTTTTCCTCCCACTTTGCATCTTGTGATAGCATTGGAGAACATCGTTGACTTCCCTACACACTCTAGAGCTTCGTTCTCTGTTGTAATCATCATCAGCAAAAAATTTGCATTTCTGTTTCGGTGTTGTGAAATGCTTCAGCCATTTTGTTAGCCGTCGTTGGGATAGCTCTTCACCAGGGTTGACATTTTGGTCGCTGTTTGTTCTAGTTAGTTGCAAATTTTTGTTCATGAGTTCCTTAGTGTGTGATTCGAGCACTTCATCAGTATCCTTCTCATCCAACTCATCATATCTTGCTTCTCTGAACAAGTTAAGGATATCCTTTTCTTTTTTACATTCGGTACAACATTCTTACATCCAAGAAAGTCATCTATTCACTCGAGGCCACAACTTATATAATAACAAAACAAACTTGTTTTGTTTTACTTTAAGCACGGACTTCCTATATCTTTTTTTTTTTTCATAACTCACAATGGCAGAACTACGTCAACAGTATTTTCAAAATAAAATTTAAATGAAAAAGTGATGTAAAAAAAACAACAAAACAATGTAATGTGTAACAATGCTAAACAAGGAATCTACTATATTTTCTATATAGTATGGCGGCATCTCTTTAAACATGGCAGTAATGCCACAATGCTGATAGCAAACTAGTTGCCAGACTTCATTGCATATCCATATATTTTCTCTGGTAGGGGAAATAGTGTTTTGAATGAAGCCAAAAAAATTACACCTGTGCTCTCAAATTTTTTAGCTTTTTTGTTATTTTTTTATTCTTCATAATTCCACTATCAAAAAACTTGTCTGGATTTTATCTAATTATCTTTTGCTTGCTTTAAAAAAAAAAAACAGTTCTATCTCTTCCCCTCAAATTCTTCAATCTATTGTTTGTTTATATAATTCCTTCTTGGAAGATCTTTTTAATGGCTGTCCCATATCTAATAGGCTACTTTTTCTTAAAATTTGCATTGGCCGTTGCTTTGAATTCTGGAATTAACTTAAAGGACACGTAGTAGATGCTGCCAATAGTATAATTTTTTTTTTTTCTTTTAGCAGTGAGAAACTCATCAAAATAATACAGACTTAATAAGAAGTAAGGAGAAGTATGCTGTGCCACACGTCCTTGTCCTTGTCCTTGCTCAGCTTCTTTCTCCATCAGCAATGATGCTTGGGCCAGTTTCAGAAAGTTGGCAATGTTTTCAACTGGATTTATGTCACCCTTAGGGAAACAACTGTTAAAATTTGATTTTGTCTACCATTAAAAAAAAAATAAATAAGGGTATCTTTTCAAAAACAACTGTAAATTAATGTCATTGTGCTGCAAAACTGTCCCCATCTGGACCAGACCCTGATGATGATGGTAGTGATAGGGAAAAATCACTAAAACAGAACCTTTAGTTAGTTCTGCTGCTGCTAATAAGAGGTGGTTTTTAAAGATTTTTAGGGGGGGCTTAATGAAGTTAACGTTCTTTAATGCAAGTTTAACAAAAATTGTTTTTAATGGATTCTTTAGTAAATTATTACAAACCGGAGAATTTTGAACAGGATGAAGTTGAGAGCAGTTTCATTTTGAGATATTATATTTCAGACAGGTGTTGTTGTACTAATGATTAAGTACTTTATGAAGTGATGCACATTTAAGGGGCATACTGATTCATAGCTGGTTGGTTTTTTTTTATTAATGATCTGTCCAAAATGAGCAACAACAACAACAACAAAAAAAACTTTCTGGAAAATCATTTTTAAATATTAACAAAGTTTAAATCAGTATGCCAGTCAATAGTTCCAAAAAGGCACTTGACATTTTTTTGGAAGCGACCAACCATAAGATCCTAATTTATTGTCGAGGGTTTCAAATGTAAATTATCCATTGTAAGCTGAATTAGCAGCATAGAAGAATAGAAACCCAGACTAGGTAATCAGATTCCAAATTTTCTCTAAATGTTCATTTTTGATGCTAATCAATCATTTGAATGTTGAAATTAAAAGCTATACTTAGCTGCCATACTTAAATGATGTTCATTGGTTCGTACATTTAATTGAATTGTTTATTAATTGATAAATCACTCAGAACCTGATATTAAGCATTAGAAGCAAAATGTTAAGATGAATAATGGAAAGGTAAGCACAGTTAATGAGTGATTGCGACTGAGAGGCATAAATAATAGGTGCCTTAGTATTTGGTATCTTTGCCTTATACATAGAGCTTGACACCTTGTTTTCATGCTCTCATACACGTTATCAATGTATGACTGCTGAATGTTTCAAGTATCCTGGAACACCTTCCACAATTTAGCCAAGGTGTTTGGTTGCCATTTGACTTTCTCAGTAGCCACGTAATCCCATACAGCCTCAATGTTAATATCAGGACTTGCACAGGTCAGGCCATCATTGTGAGTGTTCCATCAGCCTCTTTACATTTTCACCACATTGTCTGTATGCTTAGTGTGATTATTGTGTTAGAAGATGAATCCCCACCCAAGAGAATGGCATGATGAGTAAGAACCGTCCTGTGCCTTTTGGCATTCAGAATACCTTTGATTGTATACAGATCTCCAACACCCCTGGTTGATATGCAGCCCCACAGTTGTACTGATCCAGCTGTTGTATACTGACTTTGTTGCCGCTTCCCAGTCCACCTTTGAACAAACTGCCATTGGTTATTGCAAAACAGTTCAAACTTTGACTCATTTGTAAAGACCACCACCTTTCAGGTTTGGTCATCCCGCTGTTTCATTTCTGTTGCGCCCCCCCTCAGCAACAGTTTTCAAACAGCTACACATCCATTCAAACCATTTCGTGTCAATGTGTATCTTACTGTTCTAGAAGAAACTTTAACATCTATGCTTGCAGTTAGTCATTTGTAACATCTCTCTACTGGCTTCTCATCTGCTGTGTAGAGAACATAACCTGAGGTAGTTAACATCACTTTTTGGGGAGTCTAGACTTTCTTCCTTAATCACATTTATTATCAACAGTACCAATTTCACGTATCCTTCCTAGAATCTTGTACTCTGCTTCTTCCAAAGCATGAAGTTGGGCTACAGTCTGCCCCAAGGTGTAGTTTTTACTAGCTATGAATTTGTCATATAATATTTCTTTTCCAGGAGCCATTGTATTTGTTACACATTCACCACACTAAATAATATCCCTGCCTATACTTTTATAGTCTTCCTACAACTGTGACACACTGACTGGTCATCATGCAACCAATCACAGTGCACTATATCAACACATGACTAAATATGGAGCTTTGCATTTTATACCAAGTTTTTCCTGTTTCCATAATTATTTCTAATAATGTATATTTTTCTTTTCTACTTTATTAGATTAGTCTTTTTGGAATACCCTATGATCTGTGTCCACAAGGCAAAAATCGTCACATTAAAAAGCTTGTTGCTAGATTCCTGTATCCATCAGTTTATTTTAAATAAGCACGTACTAAATTATTGATAATTCTTTAAGATGAATGGTTTTTGTATGGGCTTTTTGTGGTGGACATGCAGTTAGTTGCCAAATCCTTTTCTTCCCTGCTTGGTTTAGGAAACTGAATCTGGGTGTTTCCTGTGGTGGCTGCTACCTTGTGCCAACATTAGCACCATACAGATTTGAAGAAATTGCTGGTTAAACTGCTCTGCATGGGCGTGCTTAGCTCACAAATATACCTTGATTTGTGGCCTCAGATACTGATCTCATTTGTCTTCAGTTTTTAGACTTGGAGAAGTTTCCTTTAAAAGATGGAGTGCATAATCTGGCTTCTCAAATTTATTTACACACACACACACACTTAGTATAGCTTTGCTTAGGTCATATTACAGTCACAACCTTTTTAGAAAAACTTTCATTTCTCTGCATGTGGTGTTTTAATTACAGTTTATAAAGAAAGGGAAGATTAAAAACGTAGGTGTGCCTTCTCAAAGTAGACAGCACCCCAATGGCTCAGTTCACTATAGGCAGGCATTATTAAGATTAACCACACCACCCACTCTTATTCTCTAACATTAATTTTGATTTACATAAATTTTGCATAACCTTTGCTCTAAAGAATTTGTCAAGCTTGCTGGGAATGATATTTGTTCGTTTTTGTTTAATATTAGACGTGATTTACGTCTTTATAGTAACACTCATGATCAGTCGATCATCAATATTCCAATTTCATGTCTGCTCTGGAACCGTGTACAAGGTAGCAGACTGGAAAGAAAAAAATTTTTTTTCTACTTTACTATCTGAAAGCAGACGGGTTAAAGTAAAGATCTTATATCTATTATTTATATTTCAGTGCATCGTAGAACTGCAGTGAGGTATCCTGAGACATTTATTTACAAACT
This sequence comes from Nautilus pompilius, assembly GCA_018389105.1. NCBI lineage: Eukaryota > Metazoa > Mollusca > Cephalopoda > Nautilida > Nautilidae > Nautilus > Nautilus pompilius. The sequence goes on from JACATO010000690.1 coordinate 340,223, forward strand.
TTAATGCTTTCCTAAATAAAATTGTAAACAGAGAAAAAAATTTTTTTTGGAGAAAGTTTCTGAGTTAAAATTTTAAATAAACCTTACCTTTATACCCCAGTAAATCGTCTCACAAAAGTCATTCTACCAAGACAGATTCGTTGTTTATATCTTATTTTGATTTACACCGTAATTATTTAGTGAGCTTGTTTGAGAGGTTTTGTTAGGCTCACCTGGTTCATGTGGATGGGATTTCTTCCTGTTCTGGGCCTACTGCTCTACTGTTGCGAGTTCGTTAACCTGGTGGGGAAAATACCTTCTGGAAAACTTCTGTTGTCACGCGCGTGTGGGGGGGAAGAAGGGGTGTATCAAGAAAACATTTTATAAGAATATAAACATTTCGGTCTCTGGTCGTGCATCTCTTGATCTTTACCTAAAAATGAAAGGAGGAAATGACACTAAAATCTATCAACATTTAGCGAAACAATTGCCAAAAAAAAAACTGAAGTGATGCGTTGCTTCCTCCTGTTGAACTAACTATGGGCCACCCTGTATTCTAAATGAATTTTCTTCTTTCTTTATAATCTTTAGATGTACGTGTTACTGTTTGAATTCTTTAGAAAATAACATCCTGTTCTACGCATGCTTCATCAAAATGCATTGTGTGAGTAATCATCTTTCTAAAATGTTTTAACTCCTGCAAGACCACACCCAAGATTGCACATGGGTGCCTTGTTAACTTTGATTGTATTCATCATGGTTATAATTAATTTCAGGTTTTGGTATCATTTTCAGATATTGTTTTAGCATTATCTGTCATTTCATCTCTTCCTGGTAAGGTCTTAACAACACTGTTGTTTTCTGCATAGAAAGAATGAAATGATTACACGTGGAATATAGGAGTATTATGGACGTTCAAATGAGACCAGGCTTTATTTGAACAGTTCTAGTAATCTACATTTGACCTGCATTGATTTACATATGAATTTACGCTTCACTTTAAAGTTGTGTAGATTGGAGCATTTTTTTTGTATCTGAGTTATGCTCAGGAATTTTATCAAGATATATAGCAGCAGTTCTCATATCTGGAGTCTCAACAAGAAGGAATGGGTGGTTACAAAGCTGGCCGGTATCATGATTATTTTCACGTCACACTTAATCTTTTGACTGCTATTTTGACCCCTATTTTCTGTGGTGTGATCTACATCGGGGTATATTTATTAGCTGTACAACATCAACCATCACGCTAATGCAGTTTTCCATGGACTAGATTGCAAGAATTGCATTATTTTGCCCTGCCCCTCCCCTAGCAATTTGCATGCCTCTTTTTTACTAATAATGCTGGAAATGGGATTGCTTGCAAGAATTTGCCACTGCGTTAATGGGGGTCACACTGAGAAAAAGATTGGGAACCGTTTTGCTACAGCTCAAAAATGTTGGCTGTCATTAAAGTTTACCATTGAGCCAATACATCTCTGCTAGTCCGTCTGTATTATCTCTGATCGAATATCTTTGACCGATTGTCATTCAGGTCTCATCATAGAAGCTGTAGAAAAGTCATTATCATTCCTTGCACATACAAGATGCAATAGCATCATAGTGTTTTTATTTAAAGGTTCCAGATCTATTCTACAGATTAATGTGTGAAATCAGGCCATTTATAATTACTTTCTAAGTTAAAACGTTCCATGTAACTCCAAAGCCCATAAACGAAGAAAAAATTCTTCCAAGCCGCTCATAAGTTGGTCCCACTTGTTTCAAACAACAAATTTTATTTTCTTACGCTAGAACTATCATCTTACCCACATATGTCAGCCTTAAGATAAAACGGAATTTTTTTTTCAGAACTGAACAAAACCGTTATTTAAAGAAAATGCATAACTGAGCTAAAAGGTCAAAGTTCTAATGTATGTACAGAGTTGCCAAAACTGAGAGGGAGAAGATATAACCTACAATAGCCAATTTAAAGTAAACATCGTTTATCTTCTCTCATTTAGTCTTCGTTTTGACAGGAATGTCTAATATTTATATATGGAAATCATCTTTTTTTTTTGTTCTCATGAAAAATTAACTTCAGGCAAACTGATTTTAGATGCCTGTTGGGAAATAGTAGTTATCCAAAAGTACAAATTATTAAATTCACTTCTCTTGGCATTTTTTTGTTTTTATTATAGAATATTTACCCAAAATTAATTAATTAAAAGGATTGCTTTTCTAAAATTTTTCAAACATTGGTTGGTAATGTTTGTTTGATTTTTCTTTTGTTTTTCCTAGTTCACCTATTTGCTTGAGGTTTTTTTTTTTCAAATGTACAGATTGTCTTTAACTTCATTTTTGTCTTTAAGACTTTTTAAAAACTTTCTCTTGTAAATGGCCTATTTCTTCCATAGTTGTCTCCACCTTATTTTGTAAATACTCTTTGCATTCCAAAGTTTTGGAGCAGGAATTTTTAGAAATTACTGTTGTTAAATTGAAACTTTTTTTTTTTTTTTTAAAGGAATTATTAAAGATGATCCTGACTGGAACCCCTGGGGAGAAGAATTTGAGAATGGAGAAGAACTTAGATATGAGGCTCCTCAGTTACTCTGGAAAGTTGACCAATCAGGAACATACAGCATTAACAGAACTGACAATACTTCTTCCACTGGAGAGTTCTTGGTTGAAATCTGGGGGAAAGCAGCAATAGGTAAGAGATGCTCGGATTCTTTATATGTAGACTTTAAAAGTCAAAAGCTGGTGAAAGTCATGGCCAAAAGTGTTTATTTTTTTGTAGTCATTCATGTACTTAATGGAAAATGGGACAATTTGAAATCTAACCAGCAAATGCAATTTTTTTCGAAAAGACTTTATAAATAAGGACATAGGTTTTCAAAAGCAGAAATCACAAATATTTTTGCCATGACTGTTGACCTAGCATCACCTGAGCATTCAGTCAGTTGTGATATCATGTACAAGGCAAAGTTGGATGCAACAGAATGCATGGAAATCTTTTAGCAGCCACACTACCACGTGAATGTATGGTAGAATTTGTCCAGCAAAATGGTTGAGTTAAAAACTGCTTTCAAACGCGTGGCGGGTAATAATTTTGAAAGGCAGCGAAGTCTGTATAAATTATAGGGCTCCACTTCACTTTGCTTTTAGCAGTGACTTAAATGACACGTTGCTATATCACAGTTGTACAAGAACAATTAGGCTCCATTTACTAGCATTCCCACCGATCTGATCTGTTCTCCTGTAGGTTTTATTTCTGATAATCTCCATTACATAAGATTTAATGAAAGCTTAGTTTGAGCCAGAGGTTAGAAGGCAGTTTGCAGCCCATTCAGGCATACAGAGAATAGGTCAAACTTTCCATCTGTGCCGGGCTTTCGCCCAGTGCAAGATCTCACATGGGCAGGTCAGCCCTTTCAGAAAGTCTGCTCCTGCCTTCTCACCATTACCAAAAGATAAAACTTTGTCTTTTGTTTTGCTTTTTTTTTTTGTTCTCATGAAAAATTAACTTCAGGCAAACTGATTTTAGATGCCTGTTGGGAAATAGTAGTTATCCAAAAGTACAAATTATTAAATTCACTTCTCTTGGCATTTTTTTGTTTTTATTATAGAATATTTACCCAAAATTAATTAATTAAAAGGATTGCTTTTCTAAAATTTTTCAAACATTGGTTGGTAATGTTTGTTTGATTTTTCTTTTGTTTTTCCTAGTTCACCTATTTGCTTGAGGTTTTTTTTTTTCAAATGTACAGATTGTCTTTAACTTCATTTTTGTCTTTAAGACTTTTTAAAAACTTTCTCTTGTAAATGGCCTATTTCTTCCATAGTTGTCTCCACCTTATTTTGTAAATACTCTTTGCATTCCAAAGTTTTGGAGCAGGAATTTTTAGAAATTACTGTTGTTAAATTGAAACTTTTTTTTTTTTTTTTTTTTAAAGGAATTATTAAAGATGATCCTGACTGGAACCCCTGGGGAGAAGAATTTGAGAATGGAGAAGAACTTAGATATGAGGCTCCTCAGTTACTCTGGAAAGTTGACCAATCAGGAACATACAGCATTAACAGAACTGACAATACTTCTTCCACTGGAGAGTTCTTGGTTGAGATCTGGGGGAAAGCAGCAATAGGTAAGAGATGCTCGGATTCTTTATATGTAGACTTTAAAAGTCAAAAGCTGGTGAAAGTCATGGCCAAAAGTGTTTATTTTTTTGTAGTCATTCATGTACTTAATGGAAAATGGGACAATTTGAAATCTAACCAGCAAATGCAATTTTTTTCGAAAAGACTTTATAAATAAGGACATAGGTTTTCAAAAGCAGAAATCACAAATATTTTTGCCATGACTGTTGACCTAGCATCACCTGAGCATTCAGTCAGTTGTGATATCATGTACAAGGCAAAGTTGGATGCAACAGAATGCATGGAAATCTTTTAGCAGCCACACTACCACGTGAATGTATGGTAGAATTTGTCCAGCAAAATGGTTGAGTTAAAAACTGCTTTCAAACGCGTGGCGGGTAATAATTTTGAAAGGCAGCGAAGTCTGTATAAATTATAGGGCTCCACTTCACTTTGCTTTTAGCAGTGACTTAAATGACACGTTGCTATATCACAGTTGTACAAGAACAATTAGGCTCCATTTACTAGCATTCCCACCGATCTGATCTGTTCTCCTGTAGGTTTTATTTCTGATAATCTCCATTACATAAGATTTAATGAAAGCTTAGTTTGAGCCAGAGGTTAGAAGGCAGTTTGCAGCCCATTCAGGCATACAGAGAATAGGTCAAACTTTCCATCTGTGCCGGGCTTTCGCCCAGTGCAAGATCTCACATGGGCAGGTCAGCCCTTTCAGAAAGTCTGCTCCTGCCTTCTCACCATTACCAAAAGATAAAACTTTGTCTTTTGTTTTGCTTTTTGTTTTTGTTAAACTTTATTTATTCTGCAGCTGTATTGGGGAAGGAATTATGATTAAAAGACCCTGCAGATTTTGATAAAATCAGAAATTTTTAGAGATCCAACAGATTGGACTCTACTCGTAAAGGAAAATACTGTTTCCAGAGCAGCTCTTCTGTGTTATCAAAGGTTGGGTGGGTTTAAAGAAACCATTCACTTTATAGAAGAAGGTGCAAAATCTCTTTTCTTTTTTTTTTTTTTTAGTTTGATTTTTAAAGATGAATTTATTCAGAAGGTTTACATGGTCAAAATTGATCAGGCACCATCTCTACCTGAACAGTAACCATGATGTTTTCTTTGAACATGCATTCCACAGTGAGTGATCTCTGATTTCCATATCCAAAAATGGCAAATTAACCCTTTTTTTAGGTGACCTTGAACAACCACCAAGTTCATTTGATGCTTGTCACTCTGTCAGTCACTATATATAAAAGAATGTCATTTATTCCAATTTGTCAATTTTTTTCCTTAATAAAAGTAACCGACTTAATTTTGTGTTGACTGCTACAGCTGTAGTATTGAAATTAACGGAGTTATTTCATAATTTAGAAAACAATTAAGAAGTAACATAAGTTGATAATTAAGCAAGTATGAAGTAGACTGACAAACCACATATGGCCATGTGCACAACGTCCTTACCACTTGCCTGCTTTCACTCATTTTTACTTGAGAAAAATATAGTATATAAAGAAAGGGCAAATTTCTGCCGCACTTACATTAACCTTCTGTTGTTTGCTTTTTTTTAAGTTTCAGTATCATGGCCTGTATGTTCTTTGTGTTAGAATCACTAGAAGTAGCCTATCAGGGCATAAATCAAAACAGCAGATTCATCCAAAGTAAATCATGGTTTTAATTCATCTATTCACATGGTATATTACTTGCTAGCCAACATATGCAACAAAAACTACTATCTTAAGTTTACTGTTATCTGCAATATGTAAACCTACCAGTGTATGGTAAGTTACAAAGCAGTAGTACTTCAGATAAGATATTGGTACTCTAATTCATTTCTGTTTTGAATTGTATTCAGCAAGATACATGAGGTTTTAATAATAGGAGAGCTCTGAGCTGCAAAGATAAGTGGAAAGGAGCATAAAGATGGCCAGTGAATAGCTGGAGGGAAATTGGCATTTGGAAAACCCAAAATACCCTATAAAGGACATTTGAAACCTGAAGACTGTCTGCTACTATAGAATATGCAGTTTGTGTGCCTGTTAATAAAATATTACAAAGATGATGTTGATAGAATAAATTCTGATCCATATAAAGATATTGGCTACCTGCTGACTGTTTATCATGCTTTGTTTGATATAAGAAATCACCTTTAAGTGACTGTGAGTGGTCTGTATTATTAGTCATAATGTTTTGGCATGGGAATTTTTAATGTAATAACAATATAGCTATGCTATATGTATGTTTATTGTTGTGTACCAATCAGATCTTCATTCAGGATTTATATGGTTGTATGTAGTAAGAAATTTCATTTTTCTCAAGCAGCATTTTGCTTCTCTTGCTAATACACTTTGTGGTGAACCTTTCTTACTATTGAATCCTGCCTGAAAGGAGTAGTAGTCTTGGAGCTTTTGACCGAACAATAATCGTACAATATTTTTTTGTTTTGTTTTGTTTCTTGGTACTGAATATATTTAGTGAATCAGTGGTTTATCATCATACACCGGATCAACTAAGATGGCATAGAATATTAAAGTGGATCTTTAAATACCTTGTGCAGATTTTTCTGTAAGTCTATTCTTTAGCTTTCTTTAGTCTCAGAACACAGTCAAACACACCATTATATCCTTGAATTCTTGTGTTCCTATTTTCAAGAATTTCCAAACTGCATGCCGTTGTTCAAAAATTTTTTCACAGATTTTTAGTCTTCCTTTATTAAACAAACAAGTTTCCTGTGTTTTAGTTCATAGCAGTTGCTGCAGCAATCATTAACCAATAAATAATCTCATGGAGATTTTGAATATACATCTTTAAAAAAATATTTAATAAAGCCCTGTGGTTCAGGTTCAAATATCTATTCATGAGTCATCTATAGAAAATAAGAATTTTATTCTTGCTTTTAGAACATCTTCAAACAAAGCAGAAAGACAAAGATGGTAGTAGTTATAATAGATTTTGTATTCTTCTTCCTTGAAGTTTTATAAAATAAAAGTTCCTGCTCGAGAAATATCATGACAGGATTCACACACCGAAATAAATCTCCATGTTTCGTTGTTTAGAAGATTCCTGTGTGAGCACATACTGAACAAGTGTCACAGGAATTTTATGGAGATTTGGGAAGTTTTAACATAACTGGTGATTATGGATCACGATTTTCTTGGGTTTGTGGTCAGCTCCGAGGTCAGGGCACCCGCTGGTAGTATGACAGGCGTGCCAGCTACACAAACCACAGCATGTTAACATTGATTGCTTCAGAGAAGATTCCACCACTCTACGATTGATCTGCCACAGTTTGTAGAATAAATAATCGACAGAGCATCGTTAGATGACATGCTTCAAGTATTCAGATGAGACTGGTAGGTAGTTTAGCAGAACAATAAAGTGAACACTGAATCTGGTATAAATCTACCTTGTGACAGATTTATATTAAGAATGGACTTCAAGGGAGCCAAATCATACTGAGTAATCTATATGGCCAATACTGTACATATTTGTGCATACCATCAAAGTAGTTTTATGACTAAGTAGCATCTGGGAATTTTATGGCAGGTTATTGGAGGAGAATTATCTATGATAGACAACACTATTGTAGCATAGATTGGGGGAACAGATCATCTTTGTTCCTGTATGTTATCATCACTAGCCAGCATCGTTAAGGGGAGATATCCAGATATTAGGCTCTTCTATATATTACAGGACTTTAATGGTAACTTTTGTGCATTGGTATTATTAAAAGCATTGAGACTAGCCACTTAATATAAACCTAGTCATTAACCCTAAAAGTCTGGTCACTGGGGGGGAAAAAACTGATTTAGTGCTACCATTAGATTGTTCTTTTCAACCCAGGTAGGCACTGTCAATACTAAGGAAAAAAGACATTTTGAAATGTTAATATTTACTTATGAACATATATTATTATTTGGATGTCTGAAAGTAAGTTGCATGAAATGTTTCTTTTTATATTTAAAAACTTGTTTTTACTTATATGTTCTTTTCTACACTTCTAGATCTTTATGATGTAGAAATAAGGTACAGTACATTGGTATTATTTCCAGAAAATTTTAACTAAAAAAAAAAATTCTCTTGAGTAATTTATTTCCTCGGGGTTGGGTGGGGAATGTAGATGCGATCATAAGTGTGTCTAATAATGGGGCTATGAAACTAAACATTGGTTGCATATTGAATATAATGCTCAACATGCCTGAGCTTGTAAAGATGCAACGATTTTTAAAAAAGAGAGAAGAGATCAAGCCATATGGGGAGTAATTACTAATCTTTATTTTTTTGTGTAAATTCAGAGAGAAAGTGCTGATAAAATCGGTCTGGAAGCATTAGAAAAGCATGATAATGAAGAGCAGGGGGTTTGGAATCAATACTTTACCAATGTTTTATCACAGAAAATTACTTGAATGTAAGAACCGTTTCGTATGGAATTGGATACTGAAGCCACACAGAGAACACAATTAAAAATGAAAATGGAATTGCTTTAAGAACCAGATATTTTTGCAGGAATATCAATTTCATACCACAGCCTTTGGCTTTTTCAAATTATATACTTTGTTGTTGTTCTACATTGTTGCTAGGCAGGTTAGTTATTCTTAGAATATACCAGTGGTTTGTACATCATTTGGGAGTGGAAATCTCCAAGTAAATATTTGGGTATATCAGCCGAGCTGGCATGATGAGCAGGTAGTGGATTGAATGAGCTGTTAAATTCTGCTTTCACAATGCTGCTAAAGGTGCAGATATTTTTGCCTGACTTAAAATTCCAACAAATGGAAGGGGGGGATGTTTCCATATGCATTCGAAAAAACATCCCAAATAAACAACAAAAATGAATTTGTAAACTTTCCAATGCATCACATCTGGGTTTCTTGCTTTTTTGCCAATATTAACTGCTATTGATCAGAAGGAGGTGGGCGAAAATGACTGGAGTGAGGCAAATAATCAGATGGTTTAAGTTTTCTTTGCACGGGTAGTCTTACTCTTTACTCTTTAGAGTAAGTGTGAACCACATTTATGGAAATCAATCTTTTTTGTATAGAACTCGCGTAATCACGCATATTCTCCAACGTGTGACTGTGACACACACCACCACCTAACAGCTGATGCATCAGTGAGCTACCACAACCTCTCGTCCAAACTATTACTACCTTTATCATTATGCTCACTCAAACCAAAATGACTTTATTAAACTGTAAATTAGCAACAATTAACTCCTTTCTTTTTCTTGTTTTAATGTCTACAAACAAGATTTGCCACATGGAGGACCAAAGCTATATAGATTGAATTATTCAGGAAAAATATTTGATATTTATAGAATTATCTGATGTTTACTTCCACTTAAATTTCTATTATTTTTTTGTGTGTGTGTGTGATCATAGAACATTGAGAAAGCCAGAATCTCATTGTAAATAATGAAATTATCCAAAGGAAAAGGCAGGTTCAGTTCTCTATAATTTTCAGGAAAATTAGAAATCTATGAAGAAAAAAAAACCAAATGTCGGAAATGACAACTTTGTTGTTGTTATTGCTTATTTTGGGAGAAAGAAAAGTAATGAATGAATGCATTTAATAAATTCTTTAGCTTTCTCATAATCTTCGCATTAGATTTGTCATGGCCAAAATCACAAGGCAAAAATAGAAGTTGCAAAATTAAAGAAAAGCTACAATAGTCAGCCATAGCTTCTGATCCAAGTCTCTGTATCAAATCTCTGGAGCTGACTGGTGCACTGGAACATTTTTAGAGCCACCTACTGCCATCAGTGTTTTAATCCTCTTTGAGTGCAGGATTGCTCTGTCGGGATCAATACCTACTACCCCATAATTATATGAGCATGCTCAAAGGGTTAAAAAGAAAAAAAGGGAAAGAACATCTAGAATGGTCAAGGCTCCTTGCAGTGAGAGAGAAATGAAAATGGAGTACAAATGGTCAAAATGACAAGAAGGAAAAAAAAAAAAAGATTTGTAGAAAATTGAGTCAGTATCCATAGCCTTGAGCCAATCTGTTTGAAAAGTAAATTAGGTTGCAAAAATGCACATGGTAATAGCCAAAATAACTGTCCTTGTCCTTCTCAATAGCCTACCAGTAGTCATCTTATTTCAAACTGGTTTTGAAAAAATATATATATTTTATAAACAAGTTTTTATTTTTTGGTTTTTGAAGCTCCTTGCTTCAGGAAATTTTATAGTTTTGCATTAAGGTGACAGTCAGATATATGTTAATGGGTTAAAACCAAGTAGTGGGTCCATCTTTCATTTTTTGTCATAGTCTGTGCCAGGGAGAAGTACATATAAACCAGAGAAACTGGTTGGCTTTCTTGGGCTTTGAGTCCCCTTGAACATACACCGGCTTTGTTGATTGGTTGCTTTGTGAAAAGCGTGGATAGTTTATACTTCAAAACACTGGAAATTTAACGTGCCATTATTTATTTTATTTATCGAGCGGTTTCTTACTTTTCCTGGTCTGTTTTGTCATAAAGAAGATTAAATTACAGTTTGAAGTAATTTTCTCTTTCCCCATAACCATAATTATCAAACTTGAGAATTCCATTTATTCATGGTTTTCGAGTTATCTTCCATTTTTTTCGGATTATGTTAAAAATGGGGCCAAGAGTTCAGTGCTTACTGCAATATGTCAGTTCTAAACATACTCAGTAGTTTGTTTTCTTTTGTTTCTTTGTATGTTGTTGTTGTTGTTTTTTTTAACTGAAAATTATCTGGATCCAGTTAAAGGCAGTGGTCACCATAATTGATCCTTGTAGGAAAACTGAATAAAAATAACAAAATTATTATGGGCCAGTAGAAACACCACACACGCCTTCTTGTGTAAAGGGAAAATACTAAAAGAAGTGTTTATTCAGGTAATTAAGGATGGTAGTTACATATGCTAGATGCAGCCATGGATACCTCAGACTTTTCTGGCCATTCAAGTAGGTGTGGTGTATGGACATTAAAATTAAAGGGATTTGCATCTTCCTCTGATGCTTGGCAAAGGTGCCTACAGATCATGAGATTTCTTCATCTGCCAAGGCAATCGGTTTCCCAAGTTCAGAGGCAGAGGGTGGTGTTTGGGTGAAATAGCAGCAGCCACATGGCAGAAGAGTTTCAATCTATAATGCTGCCATTGCTCACCTGCTATTGGATTTCCGGCAACAAAAATACATTTAACCAAAATTTAGTCATGGCTAAAGAGTTAAGTCTTCCATGGTCATTCATACAAAGGCAGTGAATAAAATGATCAGTAGTGATGCCACTAAATCTTAAAAGTATTTTTGAGAAATTATCTTTGCAAGAACTGTTGATAAAGCGATACATCTATGCGTTGAAAGTATTGCTGCTAACTTAAAAGATGAGTTTAAAGAAGTAAATGTCTTACAAAAGAGAGAATATTTCCCACCTTTGGTTTTTAACCATTCCCCCGTCATCATCATTTTTTTTCTTAAATTTTAATTGCATTTAATTATGTTTTGACAAGTTTGTATGCAGCGCAGAAAATTCTAGATTTCTGCAAGTTTATCAGAATAAAAGTTGCTTGCCAACTTATGTGATATATATATATATACTCGTGGGTTTTTTTGCCTTTTCCATCTTTACAAGACAGAAAATTTTACGAGTGTCTCCTGTTTCTGTATTCGCTGCATTATCACTTCCCCTATTTTTAAATTTATTTTTAGTTTATCATCTGCTATCTTTGCCCATACTGAAGAAGAAAAAAACAGATGTACCTGTGCCTATAATGACTGGGGTAATCTATTATTAAAACAAGAAAAAAAATATGGATGACCGTCACGCACTGAGCAAATTAAAAACTCTTGCAATTTCTTTTATGGCTAACCTCATAATATATTTTCTAGCACGCTATATTGATCTGTGATAACACAGCATCTTTCTATGAATCGGTTCTGTTTAAATCAATGCAGTAGTATTCCAAATTATCACAAAAGTCAGGATTTTTTTTATTAATTCATTGAAAGAAGGGAAAAACTTTTTTATTTGTTTCTGTTCTCTCAAAAGATTAATTCATTTGCTTCTCACCTTCAAAAAAATTACACAGGTAAAACTTGGCCTCTTTATTATTATTATTATTAAATAACATACCTTTCATTTTCATCACAGTTGCATCTTAATGTAGAAGCTTTTGGAATTTAAAGTATGAGCAGTCTTGTCTACAAACAGATCAGAAAGAATCCATTTGTCCAACTTTTTTTGGCAACTGGGGAGGGGTGATTAATTCTTAAAAAAAAAAACTTTAGTTGTAAGGTTTTCTGGAGACGAAACTGCCCGAGCTGCTGCTGTGTTTGTCACTGAAATTTGTTTTATGAAAAATTTTGCAAAAGAAAACCCAAGAGCAAAGATCTGGTGGTTTTGGGATATAATGCATTCCTCTTGTCTCAGAAAAAACATTACCGCAGTAAGCTTGTTGAAATGATTTAACTTATTAACTCACATTGGCACATCAAAGCCATGTTGGCTTCACTTGTTTTCTAGAACATTGGAACACAGCCACTTGGAAACTAAAATTATTTGCCTCAGAGGAGGCCAAGCTTGGGATAGATCCAATGGCAGAGAAGCAGTAGTAGAGGGATATTTGGGTTTGCTTTTGGAATATAACTGCATTCATTGGTCTCTCTCTGTTTTCTTTGGAATTGAGATTTTTGATTCCATGCCAAATGCTGAAAATTTTGTCTACACCTTTACATGCACTAGTGACACATATTGCTGCTATGAATAAACAAAATAGTTCTATCATGATTTCATTACAATACATCTAGACCCATACTTACATATATAGTAAATCAATATCTTGGATTAATTTTCCTAGTCTCTAGAAATATGCTTTTAAGATTTAAATCTTGCTGGGATTTCTCCATGCATAATGGGTCTCATTTTATTACAGATCCCTAAAGCGAACTCAAACATGGTTACATCCCCTACCCTGGCCTCGCCAATTCATCTTCCTGCTGTTTCTCTTACTGTTTGCTTGCAGATCACATCTTTGCAGTGTCCTATTTGAATTTCACCTCTCACCACGAGAAGAAAACATCCCCTTTGATGGTGCAGTCAGTTATTTGTCGTAAAAAGCCATTTTAATCTGCTCTGCAGTAATGTGCATAATAAAAGCTGAAGATGCGTGTTTTTGGTTTGGTTTTTTTTTTTTTTTTTTTTTTCCTTTATTTTTAATGACAAAAAATTTACTTTTACCTTTGTGGCTGAATCCCAAATTACTGGAGATGACTGATCACATGAAACTTGGCTGAAACAGCATTGCTGTAATGGTGTCTGGCTTTAGGGTTTCATTTGAATGCCCTTTATAGGTACAGTGGAGTGGACGGCGGCCCGGGGTACGGAGGAGGAACTGCTAGATGTGCATCTGCAAGGGAGGGTAGGAAAAAGGCAGTTCCGCGAAGCCAAACTGGCCTCACACCTTTCAAGAGCTTGATAGCAAAACACCAAAAATTCATAATCAGGAAATGGTGTAAGGAGTAAAGACTAAAAATGGATTTGGGTTTTACAAGGAAGAATTTGTATTGCTAATTCTTTGCCTTGTGGCTATCATTATAGTAATCTCCTCTTGACCTTTCCCAAACAGAATAGGTTAACTTTTTTTTTTACAGTTATAAACAGAAAACAAATTCATTTAATATTAACACTGATTCTGCAACAAAAAAAACTGGACAGACAAGCTGCTGAGGCAAATGGGATTTGTATGTTTAAATACGCATCAGAGGGGTGGTAACTTTACAAAATATATAGCAATCTGTAATGTATTTGTTTTAGCTATAAAGAAAAGCGTTAAAAACTCTTTTTTATGGGAATGATTAGATATTGATCATTTCGAAGTTGTGTTATTAAAAAAAGAAGCTAACTGCTTTTTGACTTGCATGCAGTGACAGAGTAATTATGTTGCGACTTGGAAATTGGCTTCATGCATTCATTCATTTATTTATATGGTTCGTTTTGTTTTGGTGGTGGTTAATGACATTTGAATAGAACATTGCTTTGTCTTCTGGCTTGGTTGCTGCATGCTTTTTACCCTAAACACTGTAGATAGGGATGGCTGATACAAACTCCAGGGGCTATCCCCCCTAATTCTGGATAAAGATAAGCCTGGGGCTCCCTGCAGGATGATAAGTGGGTCTAAATCATCCCCTGACAACTTCAAGCAAATCTTGGGTTTGACAACTAAAGAATGATACAGCTAGATGCCTGGAACCAAATGGCTGTTTAGGGAATTACCTATTAGCCTGACCTTAGGATTTATTTCATGCTGTGTTTTTGTTTTTTTTTAAAGATTAACCAGGTAATGAAGCATTAAACTTACTTTGTTCTGTTCATAATGTCTGAACAAGGTTTGCTGCTGCAGATAAAACCCACCATCTTTCCGTTTGGGGCTCCCCTGTTTGATTTCTGGTTTTACCTTTTTTCACAGATGTAAGTGTATTAGCATTTTGGGTCACCTGACTATATGAGATCTTTTCCAAGATTAGATTAGATTTTAACAACAGTTTGCCAGGTTGATTTGGTTGGTGACATTGCATGGCAGATTGATTCCTTTTCGCTACACTGCTGGACTGCTTTCTGGATATTAATAAATTACAATTTTTTTTTCAATACTTGTTGATGCAAGGTTACTTTATCAATTATCCCTTTAAAGCCAAAGATTTTTTTAAAATTTTGATCTCATAGATAATGCTTAGATTACACACATACACACACACACACACAGAGAGAGAGAGAGACAGACAGACAGAGTTTGATTTTGCATCCTTTTGAGAAATCTAAATGTGGCACCATTACATTTTAGATAATAGATAAAAATCTACTTTTTGCCCCTTTGACATCTTTTTGTAATTTTATGGCTATACAATATTAGACCAGATGTATTCAGCTGCCCAAAAGAACTAATTCTACTGAAGCCCAATTTACATTAATATAATGACTCCTTGCCCATGCGGGTTAACAGGTGTTCAAAGGGTTTGTGGGAATAGACCAGAGCTTACCTTAAGCAATGCTTGTCACAGAATAACTTTCTTTCAGATATATGTATTTAAATGGTTAAGGGGGTATCTTTTTTTTTAAAGAAGGGGTGGTATTATAGTTTTAGGTTTTAAAAGGGTAATTATCTGCTTGCTACAGATACAGGAACAGCAGTGTTTCATTTTATCACAGGTGCCAAGAAGGTTTACCCATGAGCCAGCTCACTTTGACACCACAAAAAATGCTACCATCCATTCGCACCTATCAAAAAATAGATTTGTGAGAAAAAAAAGAAGGAAAAAAAAGATTTTCAAGTAGGGGGGGGACATCAGAAAAAGACAACGGAAACTGGAGATCCAAATTTTAAAGTAGGCATGTGTGGAGTTTTGAAATAAGCCTATTTCTGCTTATGATAGTTAAGAACAATTATAAAATACAATGAATGGTTCATGCCCTAAACCTAACCACCGTGAACTCAATGTGTGTGCATAATCCTGCTTTTCTTTAAAATGTTTTGCATTTGTTGTCTCTAAGATCTACATTGTCAATCTTTTTATTTTTACAGACAGACACACGCACACGCACGCACACGGGCATACACACACTACTGTTCAAATATTTTGGTGCACTACAGAAATTTAAAAAATTTTGTGATATAGTTTCACATACAATGATAAAAAATGACTTCAACAACACAAAATTCATGTCAGTAGTTAATTGTATGTAGTTTATGGTCAAATATCCATTTGTGTTTCATATATTATCTAAATAAATGTAAGTTAAGAAAAAAATAAATGTTCATTTACGGAGCATGCAGTCTTTTTAAACGTGATAATTTGTGACCGAAAAGAGTAATTTATGTAGAACTTTCCTTATCTATGGTAAGAACTTGAAGGATAGCTAAATATTCTACTGAGAAGTAAGTGAAAGTAGTAAAAACGAGTTTAAAATGTATTGCTTCATGAAAGAGCAATGATGGCAAAGACTGGACAGCTGTCAATTGAACAGCAGGAGATAGGCTGCTGCTACAATGAGGAATGTTGAAATATTCTTTCAACAAAAAAAATTGCAAAAAAAACTATAGGTATCGTTGAATGGAGTTGTCTATGTGATACCACTTCACAAAAAGACTAATACCAACCTTGACAGTAGTGTAGGAAGACAAAAAAAAAAACACTTCTAGAAGAGAAGAATCCTACATTATGGTCACAAGCCTCTATAATGGACATTTGTCCACTCAGTTAACTGCTGCCTTGATTGTAACACACAATTATCCTGTGTCTCATCTACTATTAAGAACAGGTTGAAAGCATTTGGATTAATTGGAAGAAAAGCAACACAACCCCACTGAAGTTTCAAAATTAGGCAAAAATTATGGCTTATGCTAAAGGTCACAAAAAATTGAACAGTTGCTGAATGGAAGCAGGTGTTCTGGACAAATCCAAGAATTCTTCCATTACAAGGAAGGTGAACACATGCTAAAAGATTGCAATGAGGAGGAAACGTGATGGTCTTGAGTTGTTTTGCTGGCAACATAGTTGCTGATCTTTATAAAACTGAGAATATCCTAAACAAGCAATGCTAACTTTCACAATATACTCTGAAACCTGCCATTTCACTGAGTTTATATTTCGTTGATCAACAAGTTATCTTACAGCAAGATTCAAACCTACCATTTCACTGAGTTATATTTCGTTGATCAACAAGTTATCTTACAGCAAGATGTTGATTCAAAACACGCTTGTAAGCACTACCAGAATTATTTATGCAAAAGAACAACAGGAGGAATTCTTATTATTGCTACAATCACTGGACGTAAACTTCACTGAAATCCTAGGGGATGAATAGATAGTTTTATCTTTCACTCTTCCGTCTTCAGCCCAACGGTTTGTAGTGGTTCTTACAGGGTGCTTGGAATGCAGTATATAAAGATTATCTCAAGAAATTAATTGGGAGACTTCCAAGAATCTGTCAGGTAGTAATTGCAGCAAAAAAAGAGGATAATGTTGATGAATCAAAAGTATGGAGTCTAAATAGATCATAGTAAAATACATATTTGATTATTAAAAATGTTAGATGTATTATAAAATGTATAGTTTAATTGTTTCAATTATATTTATGTTAGTTTGTACATTACATATCTTTTAAAACTTGAAATTACTCTGGTTTTCCAAAACTTTTAACAGTACTATATGTATATATTAATGATTATGTCATAGCTGATTTCTAAAAGAACCAAGTACTATGGCAACTTTAAAAGCAAGCATTGTGGAAATGTTTGTCATTTTAAAATTATCAGTGGATAAAAATCTGTTGCAGATTTTGCACACCCTCAAATCTAAGATTTCAACATCCTTTATTATGTATTTTAAAAAATGCTATTAATTTCTCTTGCTTTTCTTTTTATATTCATTAATTCATCAATTTTTTAGAATATTTTTGTATGTATTGCTTATGTAAGTATCAAAGATGTGCGATATTAAGTAATGAATTTATGAAATGTTTATGACTTGTAGTAATCATGGTCTGGTTTAGTGAATAGTGTTAGGAAATTTTACCTGCTGTCTTCATTGGGTTGCTACCATCCCTATGGCTTAACATCAGCACTGGTTTTATTTAGAGTTTTAAAGTGGCACGAAGAGAGTGCTGAGAAAATGTTCTTGCCAATCTGGATTTTTGGTCACTGAGAATTTTTTTTTTTTCTTGTCTTTCTTGCAAACCAATTAGATAGAAAATATTAAATTAGCATTTTCACAAAGCCATATGAATCTTTCGGTTCATTCTAGGCTTCCACAGTACAACCCATGGAGGGAATTGTGAATACTTAACTCTTGGAGAAATCATAATTACTAGAGATACCTACCACTTGTTCAAGTCAGGCTTTATCTCTGAACAAACTCTGTATTAGCAAGCATTAGCATATCTGCCAAGTAGTTTCCGTATTTGCTCTTCAATTGCTAACTGGTTCAGAGTTCACAAACACTCACCATAGTTGCTAAGGGTTACTGGCTATGTATATGTATATTGAACTCGTTTGCAAATGTCTTTGAAAGTACTGTAACTGAATCATGATTTTAATATATCAAAATTTTTTTTTTAAGTTAGTTGTCTTGTTTGTGGGCTGGTTAAAAGAAAATAATTCTATTATTAATGTGAAAAAAGAACTAATTGCTCTAGAAAGAAAGCTTAATTAATTTTTTATACATATAAGGTGAAAACTTTAAAATCTATTCTTAGAAGAAAACTTTTTTTAAAACTATAAATAAGAGTGATGTAGCATCAAATTGCTTTTCTGTGTGAAGAATATTTGTTTTATACTTGTTATACAGTTATTGCATATAATAAGAGTTCTGTAGGGAATTAGAAAATTTACTCAACTCTGTGACTGAAAAATTATTCCATCTCTCTCTCTCTCTCTCTCTCTCTCTCTCTCCCTCTCTCTCCCTCTCCCATAGACAGTCATTAATTTGTTATTGGATCATCTTCAAAAATCTCTTTTCTTAAAAAAAAAACTGGTTTCTTTCTATTGGTAATTTAGAAAACCTACCCACAATGTAAGATTACAAAAAATTTGTGGTTTCCTGAGTAGATGTTTCTAAAATATTTGCCAGTTCATCTTCAACAGCAGATCCAAGGCTAATTCTTTTATTGGCGTACTCTTTGGCAAAGATTTTTAATGTGATTTTTTTTTTTAATTATTTTTTTGTATTTGTTTGTTTGTTGTTGTTGTTTTTCATTCTTCTTCATCTGTCATAATCATTTTCTGGCTGGTAAATGTGTGGGAGTAGCTAGCAATGATCAGGATGGCGGTTTTCGTAATATTATGTTATGGGAAGGCATTCTGAACTATTGGCACACCTGGCTGGTGTGGTTTTGTCTCATTGTTCTTCACCAGCTGGCCCACAGGGGTTTCCTCCTTTAAAAATCAATGTACAAAAAAATATAGAAATACAAAGGACCATTCTGCCAAGCAAGAAAATATTACTATATATAAATGCTGCATTTGAATAGTATGTTAAAATAATAACTTTATGATCCAAGGGATGCAACTCCACCTTTATTTATTGACCATTGAATGAATTAACATCATGATTTGCTACCAACATATGGCCCATGAATTAAATCAGCAGTCTTTGGTTGCATAATTTACATTGTATGTTTCATTGCATTACAATATTATAATACTATCTGATGCATACAAAGTCAGCATTAAAGATGGTGCTGCAAACAGGAGCAAATTTATTTAAGTTTTTGTATTATCTTATGCCAGGCAATGTGGCTTAGTGGTGAGTGTGTTGGCTTCAGGACCTAAGGGTTCTGGGTTCAATTCCTGCTGTTGGCACATTATTGTGACCCTTGAGCAAGGTACTTTACTGGCATTGCTCCAGTTGCTGCTGGGGAGTGGCCTGTGTAGGCACTCAGACAGAGAAACCAAGGGCTGGGAATGCTCTATAGCCATGACAGAGGCAAGTCTCCTATGACAAGGAAAAGTCAGAAGAATAAACCATTGCTGAAGATGAATGCACTGAGCCAGAGTGCGCATAATGACAGTGCAATGCATCCTACTCTCATGAAATGAGTAATCGAAGAAGTATCTTCTTATGAGATATCTGGTTTTGTTGATAAGAAATTAAAATTGCTTTCTTGTTTCCATTGTAGCGACATAATTAAAATTCATTTACATGTGAGCATCATGCTCAATGTTTTTTCACTTCCATATTACCAGACTCAAACTTCTGCTTTTGTCTTTTTTGTAAAGTGCCAATGGCTTTCGGCCACAATCATAAAGCAGATGGATCTTGGCCAGCTGCACCATGAATAAGACTCGTCAGTTTTCAGACATCTTTTTTCGCATCACTTCAGCCAAAGTAAGGGTTGACAATTGCAGAACTCTCTTGCTTGCTTCCTCTTACCCACTCGTTGTTTACTCTAAGAAAACGTCTGAGATTGGATTTCCCTGTCAGGATAAGAATTACCTGGCAGAAAAATTCCATTGATCACCTAGTTTTTAATCAATAATTGGCAAATGGATCCAACAATGGAACTCAAATTAAGTTTAATTATTTTCTGAGCAGAATTGAAGGTACAGAAGAATAAAATGGATTAAATTTATTATGGCAGCCCTTCTGCCATAGATAACCCATATCGCTACTATGTTGACTTTGAACTGACCAAGTATTGGGCTAATAACGCATCAGCCACTAGAATTTGATTTCATTTTTCTGATTGCACTGCAAAGAAGTCATGGTTATTTATCTGCTTTTTATCCTAGGATGCTTTCATATAAGTTTGTGTAAGTGTGCTCAAGGGAATTAGTTTTTTCTTTTTTCTTTCTTATTTTCATTGTTTTCTTTGGTCCTTATTGATTCTTATTTATGTCTGTTGTGTGGGACATCTTCTGATCTACATTTTTAGACAAAAAAGAATCTTTAATAATAATCAGGAAACTTTGTTGTTGTTGTGTGTTTAATCCCTATGTTCAGAAACCGTAGATACTCTTAAATATGTATGTAAGATTAAAAGATGTTCAAAAACTGTATATGTAAATTAAAATGTCTGGGTATTAATGGTTGATGCTTTTCGTACATGCAGACATGGTGATGATAAGTGAGAGTAGATAATTTATGACATCTGTTTGATTTTCTATTTCCACAAAAGTTAATAAGTACAAGAAACAAGGTTTGTTTGTTTGTTTTTAAAATTAAATAATAAAATACAAACAATTAACAAGATAGAACTATATTTAGTAGAGGGTTACAGAAAGTCATTAAAGCTTATACAAGGTGTCTAGGCCTATGAAGTGTCCATAGATAATATAGTATATAGGTCGTGAGAAGCAATCAGTTTATTTAAGATCTCCAGTTTTTAGAAGTATTAATTTGTCTTTAAAATTTTGGTTTTTTATGCATATTTAATGTCATGAAGAGTTCTTGGCTGATGACTTAATTAAATGAATGTTGTTTTGCCAGAGATTATTAAACGTGGCCATGTTTTCAGATGAACCCACTGATGGTAATTCTTTGACGATTCCACTTTAATGCCATATTATAGTGTTGTGGCACCTGTACTTTGCACTGTGCTCTAGACGGGTGACTCAGTTTTTCCCAACGTCCTGTTAGTCATACACGCCGGAGTGGTAAAGTTCAGGTGACCGGTCATCAAACAGAATTGAACACAGTGGAATTCCACGCATCAGAATTTTCCAAAACAGAATATTGTGACTAGTGATAATTATATTAAGGTTAGGGGATCACCATAAATTGTGCGTGGAATCTGGTAACTACAGAACCTATTTACATGAAATGCTACAATTATTGCATAATTCATCGCGGTCTTTGGCCCAACAGTGACTATCTTGTCATTTTTGTTTGTGGAATTATAATGTCAGGGATTCCAAACTGTCAGCTTGGGTATTCTATCAATGCGGTCACATTTGCTAAACTGTCTCTATCAGACGGTGATGAGGTTTTCTACTTCCTTTCTTCCAGTCAGTGGAGAAGTATGGAATTTTGTCTTAAAAGATGTGATTGGTGTTAAATTCATCAAGTATTATTATCGAGTCTTCAGGAGATTCCGTTTGTTTGTTACTGGTTAAAGGAGAGAGTCTCTCTAAAGCTGCTGTAAGTGTTTATACAAGTATCTTACCTCATGAGCTCTTGAAATGTTTTAATGTCGTTTAAAGTGATGATATCCCATACGGTCTGAATCTGGCTTTTATTTTCCAATAATTTAGGAAATTCCCCACATTTCATTGTTGCAAAATCTATGTAATCCAGCAATTACCAGCTGCTTCCAGTTATCTAGCGGCTGAATATGACTGATGAACTGAAATACTCTAAGGAAAGAGGAGAAATAACTTTGCTGGGGAGGTCACGTTTTTAAAATAATTGTAGCAAAAAACAAAAAAATGTGTTATCGTCACCTAGCTCTCGGATCTACTCTTGAGGATTGACAGACTCTGAACTGATTTCTACTTGTTGTCAATCTTGAGATTTTTTTTTTTAGCTGTACATTGAGGTTTCCTGTATCAGCAGTAAATAGCGACCAGATTAGGCACTGCATGCAAAGCATCTGTGATATATTGTAATAAGGCAAAGGACAAAATGAGCATTTGTCTCATATACAACCTAAAAACATTTTTTTAAAAAAAAAACAACAAGAGATAGAGGATTTTAAAAGGGTTTTAGGGGTCCATTTTTATATGGAAAAGAAAATGGAGATTGAGAATACCATCAGCATGATGAACAGAATGGCCAGTTACTTAAGTAGGAAACTCTGAGGTCAGATATTCAGGGCACTTAAGTTTAAAATTTCTCAAAGTTGGTGTTGTTAATTTTGAATATGGGGAAGAATGAGCTAATTATTTTAGGCCGTGAAAGAACAAAAAAGGTTTTTGAGGTTGAATTAACTGAGCTTAGAGTGGTTACTGATATTAGGGAAAACTATTTTTTTTTTTTAAATCAAAGGGGATAATTGATATCAGGAACAAAATGTCAATATAAGTTGTATGCAAGTAGAGTGTTGGCCACCTCAGATCTGCATGGATGAAAATTCTTAAACCCGAAGACCTTGTATCCGTTTTGTAACCACTACACTTTATTATCTGTGGATACTTTTGAAACATATTTTCGTCTCCTTGTAATGACTCTACTATGTTTGACATTAAGTCTAATTTTTCGTTGAAATGTTTCTTTCAAACTATGGATAAATAAAGATGAAAATCTATTTTCGTGATGGACATTTGCCAAAGAAAAGAGAACTTATCGAAAACGAGCATCTCAAATCATTTCCTTTATTAGTTTGCAAAGGGTTCTAGGGAATATATCTATTTATAGCCTCAATCTTTTTCTTTTTTCTTTTTTTTTTGTAAACCTTAGTAGTGCTGACAGATTGAATACAGAGTGGACTTGATTACAGGTAAAGAAGAAAGAAAATTTGAAGTTCCATAATTATTTGCAAGAAAGACTGTAAATTATAGCTCTGCTGAATGTTATACTAATCTCTAAAAACGATTTTGTTTCACCAAGCTTAATGGCATTTGATGAACTTCCATGATTTCTCAGGGTCATGTCTGCCAGCAGTTTTGCTACTCTTAATGTAGGCCAGCCATCAACAGTAGTAGCGTAATTAGCGAAAACCCAGCCAGAATGTGTCGGCATTACCATGTAGTTATCAGTAATGATGACAGCACCAACAGGGAATCTGGCCGTGTACACTGTCTTAAAAACTGCATTTACCTATAGGCAAAATAAAAAAGAAATTTATTATGCTTTCCTATTGGTACAAGTGTTGCTAACAGTGCCAATATATATAGGCTGTTAGGGAAGGTAGGTAATAACTTCACCAAACTTTCACCCTGTATACTGAAAAGCTCCACATCTCATCTGCATGCTACTTTTACAAATACACATTGTGAACATAATGCTACATCTGAAGAGTTTTGCTCAGAATGTGGATTAGCAAACCCATCCTGAATACTGCATGTCCAACTCGACATGATTTTATTGGAGTGGTAGGGGGCCCTTTTACTACTCACTCTTTTTCTTTCTGTTGATATCACTCTTGTTCATGTGTCAAGAGCATTTTGATAAATTCACAAAAGCAAATGGACTTGTTCTCAGATCTCTGCATTTAACTATTTTTTAATAACTGGCTTCCACTTCTGCACTTATTTTATCAATGTTTTTTTTTTTATATTCCTGTGCAATCATGTTTGTCTTTTTGGTTGGGCAGCAGACTCGCCGTCACTCGTTTCCTCAGCCACTGTGGAAGGGACCAAATGAAACAGCAAAGCTCAGCTGAAAGGGTTTCGTATGAATACTCCTAGTAAATCTTAAAATTAACGGTTTTATATCTTGGAAAGTGGGGCATGCCTGGCTGTCAACAAAACTACAGAGATCAGGGTTGTAAGCCAAGAATCTTTGATGCCCCAAAAAAAAGAAACATAATATCCCTGGCTGGTTCTCAAATTGCACATTGTGGAGATCGGATTTGTTTGCAACAGTTCGCTAATAACTCGTGGCTCTCATGGCTGATGATGCTAAAAAAAACCCAATGTTGTTCCAAAGTAACAGAAGAAGGTGCGCATCAGCACTAATGGCCTTGGAAGAATTAATCTCAGATTTGTAGCTCCTTTTAAGCAATGGTTTCAGAAAAATGGTGCATAATTGACCCTGAAAGTGCATTGGTTTTTTTGTGTTGCATTAGTACCTGCATAATCAGTAAAATAGTCAGGCTAGGTGAAACTTTACTCTTCTCTTCTTACTATTTACTAAGTACTATTTCATGTTATTCTAATGACTAGCATTAATAACATTTGCGTGATTTGGTACCGTAGCTAGCGCCCATTTGTTTACACCTAATTGTAAATCAGGCCTATTAATATTTTAACGTTCAGTGTTGAATAAGTAAGTTGAGTATTAAGATTCTCATCAGTAGACAGGTGTATAAGACTATCCGGGCAACATCCACAACATGTCAGCAATCCAGTATGTCATAAGAGCTCTCACCAAAAACCTGCTCTTTGAACATCACTATGAAGCAAATGTAGCATTGTTAAATAAAACAATGAATTACAAACCAGGCAGTTAGAGAAATTAAAAACTACAAGGTATTTCTGGAAACTTTCAGCTTAGATTTGGAATTTCATTGTTGATATATTTGACTATTTAATCTACATTTGTTTAGACTTTGCTGGAAAATTTAAATGAAAATTATTGTGTTGTTTAATATGAATTGTTTAGATCAATTGTTCAGAGAGCATAAATAAATCTCAGTTTGTTTGTAAACATTAAACTTCAGCTTCATTTAATTCTGATGGAGAAATGATATTTCTTTGCATTTGTGTTCAGTTTGATTTCCCATTGATCCGAACTTGATTTGTAGATAATTCATAAGATGGATGTTCTGATTCTGGTTTACAAACCTCTGCAATCTTAGACCAGAACTGCTGCAGATTATTTACCATCATGGTGAAAGTGTTTTGGAATTTAAAATCTTTAGGCAACTACGATGGAATCATAATACCTCAATACACATATATAGATTCTTTCCTGGGTTTGGATTTTTACCCATATGTACCTTTGGGTTCTACCAGTTACAGTGGCTTCTGTTTCACTTTCACACATTATTTTTACTAACCCTTTTAAGACTTGTTAGGACTCTTTTTTTTTTTCTTTTTTTTGTCAGTTACTTTACATTGAAAGAGTTCTAATATAGACTTTTGCTAGGTTTGTTCACCATACCTGCAATACTTAGAAATAATTCACCATCTTGGAAGGGCCTGGCCGCCAACCAAGTTCTACTTCAAACAGGAATAATGGTGAGACATCTCACTGTTGCCACGGCACAGTGCTCTTCAATAACAAGATAAATGTGATTTTTTTCTTGAATTCCAGTAATTAATCTATAAATATGGTGTGTGTGTGTGTGTGTGTTACTTAATAGACAAACCACTGTGATATGCTCTGACCAGTCTGTCACTGTGGCCTTTGGTCTGTTGTTTCAGACTGTAGGCTCTTTGTGCCAGGGAGTTTTTGCTTTAGGTTAACAGTGGAGCAAGTTAAAGGATATCTCCTTCCTTTTCTTTTCTTTTTTTTTTTTTAATATGTACTAAAATATCTATGCTGTTTTAAAAAAGATAAACACGAATTTATATATTTGTTGTTGTTTGTTTTAACTTCACATTTTGAAGCACTACTATTATAAAACATCTTTAAATGTGTGTTTCTTACTCTTAATGTGTGAAGGGGCCTCTTCAGACAGCGAAAGATGCAAAGTGAGGTTTTGCAGCAACCATACTGCCTACTTATGGATTTTACTTCAACTACCTACCCATGTTGGCAGGTGACTGTCTCCATAGGTTGGTAGTTAATTGACCACAGTATTAATCACGGCAATGTTGCACGCAGAGCACGCACTGCCACAGTTGGGGTACAGTCCAGCCAATGAAAGCTGATGACACAATGGAGCAAAACAAAAGTTTTTTTTGTGTTTTAACTTCTAAACGGGTACCTAAGCCTGAATTAACCCAGTGGTTGTTATTGGCATTTAGAAAGATTGATGCAGGCTGGGAATAAACAGAATAATTGTCCATTCCCCGTTAGAGTAAGGTGGTGATGCTACAGATGGGGTAATTATTGGGATTGATAACTCCCAGCAGGTGTTGAAGATGTAATAGCACCTGTCAATAATGTAGTAGCATGGTTCAGTGTCACTTGTTTTTTTTTTTTTTTGTTTCTTTAATACTGCGTGCCGAAGCTTGGCAGAGCGGTATAGGGGAGAGTTCTTTTTTAATGCAGATCTGTCGTATTAAATACTTTCTAATGTACACTGATTAAAACTCTGTTCCAGTTGTGTCATTTGTGGTTGTTTGCAAAGGAATGCTGTAGAAAAGAGTTGATTACATGAGATTCTCTCTTTCTTTTTTTTGAAAATTGCTACATAGTTTTTTTTTTTCCCTTTAGTGATCAGGTCTAAGTCGGAGAGCTTAGAAAACTTGTAATGACGCTGATTATTATTCGTTACAAAAGCTCCAATGTGATCAAAATAGAAAGAGCAAATTACTGTTGGCTTGACGTAAATCTGTCTCGCAAAGAGTTTTTAAAGCATTCAGCTGTCAGCCTCTTTTGAGAATCATAATGCTTTAATTTGGCAGCTAATATCAGTGGACTGCACTTACAGAATTGAGACATTGGCGCCTTAAGATTCGTACTGTAGCATAACGCAGCTTGTTAAAGATGCAATGTCTGGATGCTGGGGGTTGATTCAGAATGTTGTGATCGTTTGTAATTTTATGCAAGACGTCACACAGATATGAAGAACGTTGTTTTTCTTTAGTGCCTTAGACGCAATAAAGATAATTGCTTAAACTATTTACTGGAAAAGTAGTAACAGACTGTTTTTTTATTCTTTAGTTTTACATGTGGACCCTATACAATTCTTTTATTTTATATTGTTAAATTCTCCAAGAGATAACTTGTAAGATGTGCCACTAGACTCAATGACAAGATAGTTTAAGCTACCCCATTGTTTACTACAGTGGAAATATCTATAGGACAGACTCTCATTATTATTATTTTCTAAAATTGTTTTCACTTGCCATTAGTTTATTGTATGCCTCGTTTTAAAAGAATTATATGTATAATATAGATTGTCTATAAAGAAAAAAAAACAGACTGAAGCGAATGCAGTTGGTTTGTTTTATCTCATTGCATTGGATAAGCAAAGAAAATTCAGAATACCAGAGGCAGTGCAGCATTTATTTGTAGAAGAATTGTTACTTACCATTTAGTGATAAAAGGATAGAGGAAAGATCGTGAAAAAGATTTTACTGTTGTTTTGTTAGACTTGGAATCTAGTTAGCCCTCCCAATACCGAGTTAAGATGTTAGGAAATTTTTATGGCAGGTTACATGTATTGGGTGGCTGCTGGTCCAGTGGTACACTACTGGACTGCTTTACCATCTAATTTTCTTTTTCTGTTGGTTAAGTGAAGAGTTACTAATATAATTCAATAGTCTGCCTGCAGTCAGATCCATAGCTCATGGCCATACCAAGGAGATGAATAGTTGCGGAAGTTTCCTGTTGAATGCAGATATGGGATGAAAGAACTCTTCACTTAACCAAGCAGAGGAAGGGAATTAGACTCTGGGATGGCAAAAAGTGATTGCTTCAGTTGTTTTTTGCAAAATTTATGCAGAATTAAATATAATTGTTTGGAGTGGTTGCTATTCATCTTTGTGGATGAGATAAATGAAATAGGTAAAAAATAAATTGAAAAATGGTATCAGTGTTGAAGCTAAACAAATAGAAAAGCTACTTTATATCACAAAATTCACACACACACACACTCTCTCTCTCTCTCTCTCTCTCTCATACTTACATCTTTATAATAATTAAATTTCCATTTTCAAAAAACTACAGATTTAAGACAAAACGGTTACTGTTTTATCAGATTTATTTAATTCCATTTGTATCCCCAAGTGTACCCAAGCAGACTGGCATTTCATCTAAACTAGATCACTTATTCCCAAAAACCATCAGATTTTCAAATTTAGAGAAAGGAAGAAAAATATAAATTAGACTTAAAAAATATGATCCGCCAAGCAAAAAGACTAGTTTTCTGTATTTTCAACACTTTACTGTATTATTCCAGCAGAAAACCATTAAAAAATCAAATGAACATGTATCAGAACATAAAAACTGTTGACTGTGTGATTTTGTTATTACTCAAGCTTTCTGTCTTCCAGACAGCCACCTTTCATGTGAATATTTGCTATAAACATTCTAACCATCCTGCTCAGTAATTTTTTTCAAAATATTGACTTGTAAGTAACTCTTATTCCTCTTGCAAATAGTTCCAAAGCTGACTGACATTGATTGCACCCTTTTCCTTGACTCTTCAATCTACTTCATCCTACACAAGTTCAGTAGGGTTCAGATCTGGAGATGCCTTGACAGAATTGCATGGTATTGCAAAATATTGTTATATATATATATATATTTTGTCACACTGCACGGGAAAATAACATAAGGGTTTTGTTTTGATGGTAAATATTTTCTACCACTATCATTAATTGTACTTTTCTGAACCAAATATTTCAAACCTGCCTTTGTCCAACCAGAGTGTATACTTCAAGCTGTGTTTCTGTTGTTGTTTATCCCAGTTAAGTCTCTCTTTCTTGTTATCATTTAAACAAGGAGTCTCTAGTTGTTACCTGGCCAATTAATCCAGCCTCTCTACCATCTTTCAGTGTCAGTGGTAGAGGTCTGGATGCTGTCTGCTGTAAAACGAATGGTAGTCAGCAGTGAATAGAAGGAATTTCAAAACCACAAACTGGCTGAGACAGTTGAAATTGGTGACCATTTAATAGAATGAAGGCAATTTTCTACTCTTTTTTTTTATTAGAAGCAACCAGCATTATGAAGGGCAATAATAGATGATAGCCTTATTTCATATGGAATTTCATTTTCAGGTGACAATTTCATTTGCCAAGCAAAGCAAAAACAATCATGGTTCATTCACATGTAAACAATAGCATAGTAACAGCTAATAATAAATCTGATTATCTAAAACCATGCCTTACTGTTAAACTTAGCAACATCATGCTTTTGATATTAACTAAATTTAACATTCATAGAAATCATGTGGTAAGTATAATTATGCAAGCTTGAAGTGGTTACAGCACCACAGTTAATGGTTTATATTCTGACACTTGGTTCATCAGATCTTACACGCCTATTTGCTGGGATGATGTATGTTCATTAAAAGTAAAGTTTTGAAAAGCAGATAATAATAGTTTTGTTTTGCAGACTCGTAATTTTGAATGTCAGTGTATGTATTTACTTCATATCATTTCTGTTTTTGTTTTTTTTCTCCTCTTTTCTACAAGCTTTGCTTATGTCAGTTTTATATATATATTTGTTTGTGAGATTTGATCATCAGCTCAGGTTCCTCAGTAGAGTTTGTGGTTAAAGATTTTGGATGTGCATTTTGAGGGCTTTTTGTTATTTTTTATAAGAAAAATTGTATTTTTAGCTCAGAAAATGTTTTATATAGTTAATGCTGTATAATGGTATTTCAGGTCTCTTGGATTGTGTTTTTTTTTCTATAGATTTTTTTTCCTTTAACAGATGAATTACCTGGAATATTTCAAGGCTTTGAACAAGAAGCTGAAATTATATTTTTCCTGGAATTAATTGAAAGTTGGGATTCTCAGGAATTTATCATATGTATTTTTTTTTTAGCCTTTTGGACAATATCCAGAACAGACAGTGAACAAGTTAGAGTCTGTCAGCGTGCATGTTTCCTTAAGAAACCTAGGCTAATGTCCTGCTGAAGTAATCCATCATTTATTGAAAACTGGGTGGATGGGTTCCATATATGGAGAACTCAGGGACCCTGACCAGAGATGATAGATGCTTTTGCCACAAAACCTGTTTTTTTTTTTTTTTTTACCCCTGGCCTTAGACTACCATGGCAACAAGTTCCAGAATAATACCCCATTAGTGTGATGACGTGTGATTTTATTATTATGAGAGAAAGATCATTGCAGCAGCAGCAGCAAGTGAGAAAGAAGACTTAAAAATGATGGAAACAGTTCAGTTACACAGAATCCAATTGGATCAATTTTTCTGCTGAACTGGGTTGTTTGGAACTAGATAATTTATCTTTAAAGAATGCTACCACTATTCCCAAAAGGGTTCATTCTACTTCTAGTAAAGAAAATTATTGTTGCTACTGTGTCTAACCTCAGTTTCTCAAAGTGTTTTTTAACAGTAGCTAAGTAGGAAAGTCTCCAGAACCAAGAAAGATTACCAGAAGTTGAAATATTTATGTCTCGTTGTTGTTGCTATTGTTTTCATACTAACTTAGAAGACAGGTAAAAGAAGAAAAAAAAAACAACAGCACATGCACAGACATGTGTTAATGTGGATTAAATCTACCTTTCCTCCTCCTGTAACATTTTCTTTTTTAAAAAACCAGATTTGTGATAGAGTTAACATAATACTCTATATTATTGTTCGAGGCAATATGTGAGCCATCAAAAAATTTGGCTTTATTGGTAATAAGAGCCAGAGCTAATGTATTCATTGTTCTCCATGGAATCTGAGTTTTTGTGATTTCTTCAGTAAAGTATGATTTTAATCATTTATCAGAGAGTGCTGCCAAGATAGCCTTATAGTGCTGTGCCATAATAATTTTGTCACTTTATTGGCAAATAAAGACAAGCAGTAAATTGAAATTCTTCATTATTACTTAGCCAAGCCACATTTTGCAGCATGAAGAGCCTTTACCTTGTTTGGTATTAAATCAGCAAGATTTTATATCACAGCCTGGTTAGGTTCTCCCTATCCGAGTGAGAACTTTTGGTTGTTCTCATCTGATGATCTTATAAGTGCTTAATTGGATTTATATCAGGGCTTTGGAGTACCCAGAGAAGAACTTAAATGCATGCCTTGATTTCTTTTTGAGACTCTGGTTACCCAAGAGATTTGCCACATGAGCAGTGCTATTCTCCTGAAGAATATGAACATTGTATGAGGATGTCTCAATTTTTGCTGGGTACAAATACGAATGCTGTTTTTATTTTTGTTTTTATATCATGCCAGATACAACCCATGCAATGACACTGCCACCTCCACGCTTGACTATGGCTAAAGAGAATTGGGATTTAAGGTTTCTGTTAGGTCTTCTCCAAACTTGGATGTGACCTCCAGATGTGAAGTGCTGGAGCTGAGACTCATCAGGAGTAGAGTACATACTATCAGTATCTGGTACTTTTAGGGTCCTCTGGACAGAAGGAATTTCTTACATCCTACACTCTATCAGTGGTAATGCCACGGTCTCCTATTTAAATTTCTCCCAAGTAATTTTGCTGCGCTGCAGCAGTGATGTTTTTTCTTGATCACACCCTGAGGGACCTGTAATATAGCTTCTGATAAAAAAAGATAAACATTGTGGAATCTGGGCACCAAGACATCTTATATGCACATAGTCATTCCTGAAATATGTACATTTTAGTCATACGTACAGATTTATAAGGGTGTCCAAACTAGTATGGCAGGGTACTTTATAGATGATTTTTTTATCAAATTCTCTGATACAATTAAGACACATTCTGTAACTTTTCTTGACTTTCAAATACACTCAAAGGGCTTCTGATTGATTCCTTAGCTGCAAGTTGCCCTTAAGTGAGTTTTGTCATTTACTCAACCTTCAGGATATTGGACAGCAGTGGTGCAGTACCTCCACCTTCCACCAGCTTAGGTGTTTTTACAAATAATCATCATTGCTAACTTTTAGACTTCATCACAGTACAGTTGTGCTATATTTGTGTATTGCATTATTTGTGGTGCAACCCTTATGCTAGACATTAATTGCTTGGTTGGTTTAGTTTTATGCTTGCCATCAGTAGAGCAGAAAATTCTTCAGTGTTTGAAATCCACACAATAGTTATCAACTAATTCTCTTGGCTGGCTAGCTGACAAGTACAAGCAGTGTTCTTGGTGATTTATGTCAACTGATAAATCCTGATAGCAGAGGTCCAGTATGATTGGTCATCCTAGCTTCAGAGAGTGGAAATCTGCTGGGTATGTGACATTGCCTGACTCAAGCCTTGTTCTTGTTGTTCTTTGTTCAGAATTTCTATTCTTTGGTAATGCTTTGTATTTTTTGACTTCTGTGAAAAACTAATCACCTCTCCAGAAGAAAAGAAGAGGACAGCATAAATGCAGGATGTTTAATAAGGTTTTGTGCTTGACTTTCTATGAAAGTTTAGTAATTTTCTGGTAGGTTCTATGTGGTCTCGGGATATCTACTCCCCAAGGTTAGAACCTTGACTTTCATTGTACATTTGAGATTTCATTTTTACTCATCATATATGGTACAGTTTCAGTCCGAAAACCAAGAGGCTGGTGGATATCCTCACTATATGTAATAGTAAACGGGTTAAAAACTTTTGGGTTATCCTAGTGTCGAGCAGTTAGAATATTTAGTAAAAAAAACATTAGTCTGCTGCACACACACACACACACACACACACACACAGCCATCACTGCTGGTGCAGCATGCCTGGCGAAAGAAAGGGTCTATCTCTGGAGATATTAAACTGTCCTGTGACAATTTTTATTCCCTTTATTTATGATTCTGGTACTAAAAGCAGAAACAACAAGAATTTTTAATGTTGAGAGGGTTTAGCCAGTTCACAATTGTTCCTCCCCAAGTCGATCTAATTATTGAGAACTAAAGATGGCATCCATGCACCCTGAAAACGGATTTTATGTGAACCAACTTTCCCAGTTTTAATATCTGCAACCACATAGAATTTTTTGTTGTTGTTGTTAAACTACGTTTTTCCAACTTGGTTTTTTCAATATAATAAAGCTAAAAACTTTTGCTAAATGAATGACTTTTACTTTTTTGTGAGTTACCAATTGTCTATCTGTTTTTTTTATCAACTTATCTTAGACAACTAATCATTGCTCCTTTTTTGCTCTTTAATAGGTTTTCTTTCTTTCTGGTTAATAAAGTTACCAACTCTGTGAATTGTCCAACTTGATTTATGGCTACTAAGATTTCTCTTAAAAATAAATTCAGGAATCACTTTGTCACATGCAGAAGCATCTTAATTAATAGTATTGTCTGAATCTAGGTAAAGTTACCCTGTCAAAATTTACCAGTACATTTATGTAAAAGCTTGTAAATGTTTTTGTTTTGATCTAATATTAATTCTTCTCTGCATGTTTTACATTGCTGTCTCTATGGTAAATTTGAGGTTAATTTTTCTGATTACTAAAGCTAAGCACTGTTTTATTTCTAAGGTAACTGGAGTGACCGGGACTGGAACTAACCAACCGTATTGATGCATTAACTCTTGTAAAATCATAAACTAGTGGAGCCTGGATCGAAATAGAATCAATAAATTTTGTTCTACAGCACCTACTTCTTTTCAGTTTTATGCTAGGGTAAATAAAATCCCCTAAATTAAAACTTTTTTCAAATATAAACTACTGGAAAATGGAATGTTTTTATCGCTATTTAAACCTCTGCATATTGTTGGTTTATCTTTTATGTCATTGTATCGGAAAGATGTGTTAGGGGGTAATATAACTAACTTGCATACATGAATCATTTTGGCATTAATTTTTAAAGCATTTCCCATTTGTAATAGTTGTTCTTATCAGAATCTGTCTGCTGAATTTATTCCAGCTTCTACGGTGATTTATCTTGCATAAGTTGGTTTATTCCTCTAGTAGAGATTCTTACAAATTGTTTAACTGTAGTAAAAGAGCGTTCACACAGACTATTAATTCACAATGGATAATCATTTATCCCCCTTTACACTAGTCCAGCGCATTGCCGTCCAGGTTGGTTACTAGGTAAATATTATGTTTAATTTTTAATTAATTTGTGTGGCATAATTGTTGATGATGCCTTAACCCATGTGGGGTGGATATATATATATATATATGTATTTATATATACATCCAAAAGTGGTCTAGAGTAGAGGTCATGCATGCCACAGTAAATACGTAAAGCACTGGGAGTAAGAACAGCAAAATAGAAATCACTAACTTCTGTTATTGAAGAGGAGGGGGAGATGGCTGAGTGTGTACACCAGCAATGTTCATCACATAAGCCTAACATATTAAGACCATCGAAAGCAAGCAGCTGTGGCAATACTGGTTGATCATACACCTTGACGTTAAATATAAGTGAGAAACAGTTGTTCAGCTGTCAGATACTTGGACGCTATGCACACCATTGGATCTGAACTGTCCTCCTTTGCTGCCAGAAATGAGAGAGTTGGAGGAACTGTTGTGTCTGAATCGATAGCATTTTGAAAATGAATTCTTTCTCTGCAAGCATCAGGACGTGTTGCAGACTCGGATATTTGAACATTTGGCCTGATGCACATATAAGTTGGAAAGTTATGATGAAATCAAATCAGTCAGTTCCAGGTTGGTGTTTATGTTTTGGTCAACTTGTTGCTGCAAATGCATATTTTCAACTGAGATTTTGGAAATTGAAGTTCAGCAGTGTTGTGCAGTGAGAAGCTCACTGATGTTCAACCTTTACTAAATAAGAATTTTCAAATATCTCACTTAGGTAAGAAACTTTTTAAAAAAGAAAATACATATTTTTGCTTCCATTTTGTTATTTTTGTAGTTACTCTTCCTGCATTATTTATAGTTTTATAAATCCCAAGAAATATTGCTATGCTCTGTTTGGTTTATTTTTTAGCTGTTTTGTTGAAAACTATTGAAATATTTCCTGCAGCATAAAATTTCTTGGTGAATTTTGAGTTTTCAAATCCTAGTCCATGAAAATATCAGAATACATTGATCAGAGAATTTTGGTGGAAACGTCTAGCAACTTACAGTCAATTTCAGTTTTGTTTGTTTGTTCGTGTGTGTGTGTGTGTGTGGCTCATATAGAATCATCCCTCAAATATTTAGATTCCCTGAAGTAAAAAATATGCACGTTTTGAAAACCCACTGATAGAGCAATGACTTTATTTTTCTCTCCTCTCCCAATTTTTAATAGCTATTTTTCAGACTTTACAGTTATCTAACTATAACCAGATTTAACCAAAGTTTTTGAGAGAAGTATCTATCTACTGCTGATGTAATACATGAATTCTCCTTTTTTTTGAATATATTTGGGAGAATGCTTAGAGCTAGCTATCAAGATGCATGTCCAGTTGGTTAAGTTCTAATGAAACCATTTCTCTTTACCTCAACTAAACAATAAATATGTCTATAATGGAAAAACTTGCCAATGTGGCATCCATTTCCCATCATTTACCTCAAAATTGTTTGTTTGTGTTTTTTTAGCTCAAAGTATTTCATCAGTCAGCTGATCTTAGCACTTATGTGGT
The DNA here is from genome assembly GCA_018389105.1 of Nautilus pompilius. NCBI lineage: Eukaryota > Metazoa > Mollusca > Cephalopoda > Nautilida > Nautilidae > Nautilus > Nautilus pompilius. The sequence goes on from JACATO010000690.1 coordinate 375,681, forward strand.
CATATTTTGCCAAATAAGTTCTTATTTTAACCACGTAAATTGTAATTAGTTCGGCCTTAGAAACATTACTTGTATGGGAATTGCTTCATCAGGTGCCATTGTCTGTGGTTTTGATCCAAATTATTCGCGATCTAAAATGGAAGTTCATTTGATAAGAGAAAAAAATAACAACACTAGGGGACTGGCAACATTTGAAGCATGTACTAATATGGATACAACTTAGACCTGTTACCATAGAAAGAGCAATTAATAAATGGAAGGAAGCATATCGAGTTTAACTGCCTTATCAGGTTGACAGCATAGAGTAATAGTGCATGCAGCAGAAAAATTTGTAGCATATGCCACCGCCACCTTGGTCCCAAATGACATTTGTATCGCTATCTTCCTACTTATTCACATATAAGCCAGCAATGGTGGTTCAGATGTTTAGGCACTTGTCATTTTGTCACATCTTCATGTCTACATAATTATACATAACCGCTCTCCAAATTGGACAAAGGGGAGCTTTGATTGTTTCTCGTTATCCCTGCATCTGATGTAAATTGAGAAAAGAAAACAATGAACTAATTAATTGCTTAAATTTTAGTTTTGTGTTTTCTTTCCAAAAACACAATAGCAATTCACCACGATACAGTGATTAAGGTGAAGAGGAAAACCAATTGTTACTTAAAGGGCTGGTGCAATCTCTGCAGTTTTTAACACCGTTACTGAAGTTCACCAGGGACATTTAAATAAAACTTGGCTGAAATATCATCCTAGTATGATCCAGTTTCAATTCTGCTACTCTTGAAAATTATCAAGGGCATATAAGATAAACCATTTGTTGGTCCTTTAGAGTCTGGCACCCTGTGTGTGGTTTTTTGTTTTGTTTTTTCTTTTTGAAAAACTCTCTTCAAGTGGGGGTACACAGATTAGTGATATCAGAACAAGTGGCCTTCTTGAGAAGGGAGAACAAAGCAAGGATTAAGGTTTCTGTAATCTGGGTGCTGTCTTGTGGAGAAACCTAAACTTTATGGCTGTTGTGGTTGGACCCTTGTGCTGATAATATCATGTTTCTGATCTGTAATTTAAAAGAGAAACTAACTGTCTTTTCCTAAATAACCTGAAAACACAAAATCTCAGCTTTAATCGTGGTTCGTTGCTTGGGTTTCTCTTCCTTATCAGAAACTGGTTGTGCCTCACTGAATCTTTTACTGTCTGTGATATGTCCATCAGGAGCCTGAACAACTACTAGTAACAGAAATGCCACAATTTATAGCCCTACTTTTATGGTTGAATTACAGAACACATTATCTCTTCCATAAAAGTCTGTTCGCCTTTTAACTCAATTTAGCAAATTTTGTTTGTTTGTTGTGTTTTTTCTGGCTCCTGCACTGCCATGGGTAGCACTGAGCTGTTTATGGGTTAACTTGCGAGGATTATAACAGCTTTAGACTTCTCAGCAAGTCTTCACCTTCTGACTTTGACACACGTTGCTAACTGAAAACTTTATCGATTCTAGAGAGAGTGGGGGAGATGGGAAAACTTGTCCAAGACATTGGATCCTCATCCTGGTGCTGTGTCAGTATAATTGCATCTTTGACAATCAAAATTAATACCCATTATAAAAATCTTTTTAACGATCTTATTTCACGAGTGAGTGGGCACTACAAATATATTAGGAAAACACTTTGTGTGTGCTTTTGAAATATTACTGTGATTAATCATTTGACTTTTTCGATTAAAAACAGATTGCTATTTTACCAAGTTTTACCTCTGGAATTTCATACTTTTTCATTTTAGATGTTTCATCTTTTGTCACTGGTAGAAAATTAAGTTCTCTCTTGGGATTTCTCTCTCTCTCTTCAGATGACATCGTACGTACTTCTTCATAAAAAGTCAAGTTTATTATAACCCTCAAAATATACACACAAGGGGATTGTGATGATTTCCTGTCATGGTTAAAAGCAGTGGACAAACTTAATGGATGTAATCAGCTTGTTATGCAGCTTGCTTTGGGTTGATTCACATTATCATTTGCTAAGATCTGTTAGCAATAGGTTAATCTTTGCAGAGTTTCTCTAGCTATTCTGATTTCCATGACTAAAACAAGAAATCTGGCAATTCCAGAGTGTGCTTTCATCAATGGCTATCCAACCCAGCTTCGGTTTTTATTAGGATGGCATCTTTGATATTCATGAACAGGAAGAGATTTTAAATTGTTTACTTTAAGATAATGTTATTGGTCAACAACCACATGCTCTATTCTGCCTTCCAATATGACAGTAACACTGGGGTATTTTTAAAAAATTTGCAGGTCAACAAAAAAAGGTCTGGACCTATCTCATCAGTTGAATTACCCTTGGACTTGTTGGATATCATGCATTATATAATTTGTTTCCCAGTGCACCTAAACAGAGTTAGAAAGTTTGCTAAAGAAATTTGCATACTTATTGATAAGTGTATTCTTTGTGATTGATAAGCATGACATACCTAAAAGGTTTAATTTATTTACAATGACAATGTAACTTTTCCCCACCTTAAATTCCAAACTAATTTTCGCTTGTGAGCGTGCATGCACAGTGATGGGATTTTGCTGCTGGTTGAGGGTTAAACTATATTGCTTGTTTAGCTTTTCTTCTTGCAGAGGATATTTTTGGTTTGCTTGTTTATTTTGGCTCTGAGGGTACCACCAGGTGTCACTCTGATCTCAGGGTTTCTGAAGGCCATTACAAAAGGCGGCTCTTATTTGCCTTCATCAGTTGTAACTTCTGGGGTTTGTAAAAACCTAAATGAGAAACTTGCTTTGCATGCCATCAGACGTTGTTGGATCAACTAATGGAACCATGTGCTGAGCCTAAACAGCGCCCCCCCCCCCTGTCAGTAGCTTGTTTTTACTGCTCCCTGTATCAGGATCAACACACGACTCTACATACCAAATGGTATACCCACTGACCACTGTTCATTTAAAAAAAAAAAAAACGAGACTGAAGAATTGTTACTCTGAGAACTCTCTTCTTTTTGTTTAAACATGTCCTTGGTGGTGATTTTTTGTTGGTTTTTTTTTTGTCTGGTCTTTTTAAAATGTAATATAATTTGTTGATTGAAAATTTCCACAAGCAGGAGAAAAAATTTCATTTAATAATTTTGAAGAAACTTTATAAGTGCTCCAATGTTAGGAAAGTATAAGAACAAACATCACCTGTCTCTGGTGACAAGCACCTGTTATTGCTAAAGCGGATACACACAAGATAAACGTATCCTCTTCCGGCATTGGGTTAAGTGGAGTCCGCCTGCTTTGATCTCAGTCTGTGGTCAACATCAAGATAGACAGCTGATGCTTATGTAATAGTATAACCGATTGCCTGTGAATGGTGGTTAACCGTAAACAAATGCATTTCAGAAGTGTGGAATATAATTGTATTCCAATGACTCTGTTGGAGCTTTGTTTTTGTGGTGGATACTTTGAATGTACGCTATCTAATTGGAGAAATAGTTTGGTCTGGAATTGGTTGTGAAGGTTTTACAGACAGATGTTTTGCATTGTTGCGTTCTAGCGCTTAGTTTTGGGTCAGGGCACCATTTCAAATGGCTCTGTTATTACGTTGACACACTTGGTGCAATGATTCTGGGTCGGTATTAGATTGCTGGCATTGCCAAATAGCTACTGTCCTACCTTTAGCATTCCTAGAAGCTGGTTCCTTTCAGTACGTGCAACATTGCATATGCCTAAGTGGTTAACTCATTTGTGCTGCCATTTGTATAGCACCTCTGCACGCAAAGTAATTTTCAGGGGACAGAAATGTAAACGCAAAACTGCAGACTTCATGACTGTCTGCTATTTTCAGTAAAACAGTCTACGCATTTTTTTAAAATGATTCATTCAATTTGAAATATAGTATTAATTCCATAATATTTTTTAAAACTGACAAAATCAATACTGCACACGTCATCTTTTATTCTTATTAAGTTTGTGTTCATCACTTGTTTTTCGTTCTTTCTTAAGAGGAACGGTCAGTTTGAGAACAGATGAACTAACAAGCGAACAGAGATGGTAGTGATGCTACAAAGATTTCCAAACTGTCTGTCTCATTCTTTAGTCTTTTGTGACTGGATGGCGGCATGACGTTGCATGTCTATTCTCCAGAATAGTTGTAAGTCGTTTGTGTTCCTGAGGAGATAAGAATTCATAGCTGAAAATGCATTCATAGACAGATTGACCTGTTTGAAGGGGAAATCACTTGGCAGTTTGATCTCCATTTGCAGTGTATTATTGCTGCTGCAACTTTTCAGAGCAATTAAAGGACAGAGACAAAAATTTTTTTTTTTATTTTTTTTACAATAAATGTATTTTAAAGATCCAGCTTCCTGTGAATTAGTGCTTTCTGTTCTTGGTACTTTTAGCATCTCCACTTCACTCTCCTTTTCTGATGATAATTTGCTGCTGTTTTTTTTTTTATTATTATTCGTTTACGCAATATTATTTTCATTTTGTGTTTGAAATTTTATTCAAGGCAAATTAGTTAGCACCCTGAAGAGACAGCTCTCCAGTCTGACTTAACTCCCTTTCATATGACAGTTATCTTCTCTTTAACAGTCAGCATCGACTTTGCATAAACTCTTGGAAAAATGACTTGACTGGTTTAGTCTCTATTTCCGTGCTATCATTCTTTGGATAGTTCATAAGTGAGTGAAAATGTTTACTACATTTACTACCATGTCGTCTTTTTTTTGGTTCGGCTATCTTCATCCTTAGATTGTTTCCAGTATAAGTTGCTGGGTTAAACAAATTCAAACTGGTCATAGCATAAGTAATTTTTTTATTTGGTAATTTAGAATTAAGTTTTTGACAATGCACTGACAAGTGGTTTCTGTGGTGTTGCAAGCAGCCGGGTCCTGGACCCAGGTGCTGAGTTGCAGGCTGATCCATTCAAGTGCTGTGCTACACCAACCCAACACGTGGTGCATACAAGAAAGCACTTAGATGCAACTCAGCCAAAACAGAATAACCGTGATTGTATCTGGTGGGGTTTTTATTAGAGAATCTCTAGTAATTGGGTTGCTTCTCGTTGAATGTTTTACAATGCATAGCCGTGTGTCTGTCTCTCTGGGTTGGTGTGTTAAAGGCAAACGACATGACTGCATTGTCTTTTCTTCGACTAGTATCTGTTCTTAGGAAACCCCAGAACGATGAAAGAGTACAGAAACTGTCCATCTATCAGTCAACGTTGTAACTGTGCATATTCCTTCATATCTAGACTCAACAAAATACATCAGAGAAGGAAAATCAATAGTGTTTACTTTTGGTCAGTTATTGGTTGATGTTAAGAATACCGAATGCGCTTTGGAACGTCTTGTTAAGATGTTTATTGTTATCGTGTAGGCTGTAGCTCACTCGCTTTACATGGATGTTCCTACCAGTTGTGCTGGTGTATGCCATGCATCCTGTTTAATGCCGGGATCACTAGATATTATTAAACAAATGAAATGAATGAAGCAGAATCGCATAGTTGTGGGTCAGAAAGTAAGGTCTGCATGCTACTGGTTAGTCGCTGACTACTTCTTAAATAAAAGCTTGTTGTGGTTTTACTTAATCAGATAGTTCAAGATGCAGTGTTGCAGCTATTTTGTCACTCTGAACATTGCTTCTAAAACATGTGATGTGGTTGATATGAACTCTGCAGATATTTGGAACAAACACCAATACACCAGCCAGACACGCAGATGCCATTTGTATTAATTCATAAATAATCATAGCCCCTACCCTGACAAACAAGCTAGTTATTCACTACATTTACAAGTTCTCCATTGTTACCCATATTCATTGACAGAAATGATATATAACTGCATTTTGTCAGCATCCTCACCACCACCCCATCAAGTGATTGTTTTTTTTGGTTTTGTTTATTGACTGTGGCATCTTCGGAAATTCGTGCATGCCAAAACAAAATTCACATAGTGGAGCTTAAGGGCAAGTGTTTCAGATTTCTAAAGTTTAGCTGGCTATAAGGTAGATTTGAAGGTTTGAGGAATCTCCTTTATAGTCACATGTGGACCTAGAGCATCTTTATATGTATACGAGGCCTGTCGAAAAAGTATCCAACTTTATTTTTTCCTGTGGGAAGTAATGACGTTAGGGAGGCAAAAGTGTGCATAGTGGAGCCGCTTGCTGGATGCATCAGTCGCTGTCAGGTAGCCATCGTGTGAGGTGCTGTACTACTTACTCGTCGCATTTTCATTTCGCCCGTGATGACGGAACGTGTGGAGCAACGATCTTGCATCAAGTTTTGCCAAAAGCTTGGAGATACCCAAGCGGAAACAATTCGCAGAATTCAACAGGCTTTTGGTGACAATGCCATGGATGTTACCCAAATAAAAGAATGGTACAACAGGTTCAAAGATGGCCGTCAACAATCTGCAATGCAGTTGTTAATGAGAAAGTGCAGACCTTGATAATGGAGGATTGTCATTTGGCGGTGCAGGAAATTGGTGACGAGGTTGGGATCAGTAAAGATTCTGCACATGCAATTTTAAAGGAGGATTTGGGCTTGCGCAGAGTGGCAGTAAAATTTGTGCCCAAGCTGCCTTCTTAGGAACAACAACAACTTCGTCTTGAGGTTGCACAGGACCTGCTGGATACTGCCAGCAGGGATCCTGAGTTCCAGAATACTGTGATAACTGGAGATGAGACATGGGTGTACAGGTACGATCCAGAAACCAAAGCACAGTCATCACAGTGAAAGCACCCAACATCACCAAGGCCCAAAAAAGCACGTCAGGTTCGGAGCAAAATCAAGGTGATGCTGACTTTTTCTTCAACTACCAAGGCGTTGTGCATCACGAATATGCACCAGAAGGACAAACAGTTACAAAGGAGTACTATCAGGACGTCTCTGATATCTTTGTATTGCAGTTCCCTCGCAAAACTAGCAGCTGCATCATGACAATGCTCTGGCTCATTCATCGCAACTGATCCAAGGTTTCTTGGCAAAGAAAGGCATTTTCGCTCATTCGCCAAACTCCCTACTCTCCAGACACGGCTCCTCCTAACTTTGGTTCCCAAAAAATGAAGATGCCACTGAATGGCTCCCGCTTTGAGAGACAAGAGGAAATCATGTGGAATGCGACAGCGTAGCTGAGAGCCATTCTGAAAGAAGCATTCCAGACGTGCTTCGAACAGTGGAATGATCGCTGGGCTAAGTGTGTGGAAGCACAAGGGACCTACTTCGAAGGGGATTAGCAATTGGACCCCACCAAGTATGTAATTTTTTTTCCCCAGCCTAAGGTCAGATACTTTTTCGACAGACCTTGTAGTCTGCTTATTACATAATGAATCACAGTCACACTTCTTACTAAAATACATGTTGTTGTTTTAATAACTATACCTCAGATTTTTAATATTAAGAACTAATTTGCATGACTCAAAGATTAATGGGTCAGGTGATAAGTTTATTTTCCATTTATGCAAATATCATGCAAATTGTCTGCACAAATTTTGATTTGAAAAATAAATACATGGGAAACAACAACATTTTTGGTGATAGATAACATTCTTTTATTTAGCCAAAGGGGAATGGAATTATTAGTATTGCCTGCTGATGCAGTGAACAAACACTATTCATATTGATGGATGACTTTAGCTTAACATTGTAGTATTATGTTGTATTTTAGAGAGGATGAGTTTTTATGGAAATATTTGCTTTCAGCAATACCTGCTGCCATCATGGTATCATAATCTGCAAGAGTTGGGAAAAGATGGTAAAAATGAATACATCTACCCTGAAGGGATGAGATTTTAAGAAAGCAAGCTGAGAATTCTTCGGTAACAAGAGTGACACCAACTCTGAAAATTGTCAGAAATTTTTCAAACAATAAATTTGCCTAAAGGAAAATATTTGGTTACATTAATAATGCAAATATTCATTTCTTTCTACACATTGACTACTTTACATTAAATTAACTTTTTATTGACCATTACAGTGAACTCTTCAAGATAACGATATTCAAGAATCTACAAATTAGATTATGAATAAACAAGCTTTTTTAATAAGCGAGGAAAATTGATTACCTGACTAAATATTATCATTTAGAAAAATAAAATTAATTGTTTTTGGCATTGCCAGGAATAGGGAATTTGCTTAAATGACAGTCTCATCATCCAATTAGTTAAAGTTTGTCGCTAAACGACATTGCATTTCTTAGAATGCAGAAACCTTGGAGGTATATTTGTGTGATCTCAAACAGAAAAATGTATTCTTTTACTGAGTGTCTTTGTAATCAAAACCCAGGATTTAATTATTAATGTATCACTTAGCCTCTATAGATAAAACCACAGCAGTTTTATGAAACAAAAGAATTTTAAGAGACTGATATGATTCGTGTAAGTACTCTGACAGTGTTAATGGTGATGAAAATTAATGACATCATTGCTACTCTGGTTAAATCCATATCAACATAGTACATGAAAGTTCCCCAAACTATCTTTTTTTTTTTTAAAGAGCACCAAGCTCTTGAATCTGTATCATAATCATTCTCTCGCTCGTGTTTTCAAATAATACTGCGGCCACCAAAATACGGTTGAAACTAATAGATAATTATTGATAGTCGTTTGTGTTTTCAAACAAAATTACTTAGAATTCTCAACCTGCATGTGTGCTTAATGCAGGTTGGAGGCCTAGGGGCTGTGAAGCACAGCAGTCCCTTTCCTGTTAATGTAACTCTGTGACAACAAATCCATCCGTTGCTTCAACACATGCTAAATAGTGCCGCTAGGCTGGGATACAGAGGGTTAAATTTTTTTAATAAAATTGTATAAATTCCATTTTTATGAAAAAACCAACAGAAAGTGTGCATTAGCTGCTATTATAAAATATAAATAGGTATAATGACATGAAATGTTTTGCTTTATTTTGTTACGGTACTTTAAATGTGTCACGGTGATATAATTCAATGCGATACTTGAATGGTATTAATGTGAAGCACAGGCAGCGAACAAAATATTTATAAATTTTAAAAAGATTGTTTTTTTCTTTCCCTTCCAGCTGAAAAGATAGAGAATAATGCTTTTCCAGAAGTCTGAATAAAACCCTTTTTTTAAATAGTTACATTTTTAAATTTAAATATGAGATTTTGTGAGTATTACAAAAATAATCAAGATGATTTGCAAGCATTCATTAACTGTTTAAAGGAGTTTCAAAGGGTCTGCATGTATAATTTCATAACAATCTTCATATTTTGTTTTGGTGGTTCATCTTGGAAAGAGTATTACTTGATCATGAGTGTGGTCCATGGCTCCTGGCTGTAACCAGGGCCATGAACAGCTGAGATGGTTTCCTGTTGGCTTCTCCAACAAATGCACATGTGCAATGGAGGGCCCTACTAGAAATTTAAATTTTAGACGTTTGAAAAACCCCATGCACCCACCTGGTGAAGAAACCATGCTGAGAAGGTACGTCAAACCAGGCTGTTCTAGACTAGGATTCAAACTCAGGCCCTCGAGCTTAGCAGCTCAGGAGGCTAACCATCAGACCAGTGCGCCACCTGCTTACGCCATAGCTTTATCTTAGTAATTACTGTCAAGATAATATCCTATTCTTCCAGATGAATTTTTTTTTAATTTAACATTAACAAAAAGAACTATTTGGAAAGTGGACATCTGAATTAAATGTATGGTTGGTAGGTAGTCTCTTCTATCATGTGGTTTCAATATTTCATTCCTGGTCAGAACCGGTTCGGTTTGGTTTGGTGTACCTCAATGGCATGATCTCTTCTTTGCCAGCCAGCTATTTGGGTTATCTCCCACTTCAAACAAGAAAAAGGTTTTAGTACAGCTTTCTTTGTCAAAGTTGAAAGTGGCTCAGTGTAGGATTGGCAGTTCTTCTGCAATAGCAGGGTTGTCTCCCTTGTAGCCATAACAAACAGCACAGCAACATTACAATGTTTTGATTTTTAGCCAAGAACAACTTCTAATTTTATTAGTTATTAAGATATGTATAGCTGAAGTCTTGTTAAATTATGGAGACTGGTGATTATAGCATTTATTTTTGTAATAAGTTCTGGAGATTTCTTTCTCTTTTTCTGAGTAATTAGACAGCAAAGGCTCAGTTATTTTCATAACCTGTTTTATTTGTATATATGATTATATTAGTTTGTTTTTAATATGAATAAAAGTTGACGCATACTCAAATGAAGAAGTAGAACTATTATAACCTGAAGAAATTCACTTTGTAGTCTTGAAAAAATAATCAAAACTGTTAAAGGAGGAAGCGCTGGTGCGTGAAACAGAATTCAGTAATATACTAGATTTATTGCAAATACAGTGAATAATGTTAATGTTCATTTCAGCAAGTAAAATACAAGTCCACAAACTCACTTGCATACAAAACTGCTAACTTATGCATACTAATACTACCTATTTGTCATGAACACTATGGATGTTTGAGAATTTATTTCAGTTTCCTTACCTTCTCAGCAAAATCTTTTTAAATTACATATTGTCCATATATTTTCCTTTAGGTTCAGTTATCTGTATTTTATAGCTTGAGATAAAGTAATATATTACAAGAAAAATGGTAATGTACATCTTTTTTAAAATATATATATCAGTGTTTTCCAAGTACAGATTATAATTCTCCATCATTTTCAGCCCTAATGGAAGTTTCAAAATGTATGTAATTTGATCCATTCAATTTCTCTTTTTGTGTTAGTAATGCCATTGTATTCTGAATGTAATAGGATAATAATACTGATAATTCACTATAAATTGGATTTGGAGACCATTTTTATATTCTCTCGCTCTCTCTCTAGGACAAACTGCCACATTAGTTCTGACATCTAGTCCATCAACAATAACTTCAGTTGTGTTTCTTGTTTTTCATTTTAAAAAATTGTACATAATTTTAAAATGTAAAATTTAGATAAAAATCTAAAATCAAAAAATTGTAAAGGAGCTACTTAATTACTAATTATCTCCCAGCATATAAATTGTTTAAAAAGTAGAATGTGATTACTGGAGCATATATAAGCCCAGGGCAATCATTATGAACTAAGCTGTCTCTCAAAAGGCAGTGATTGAGAAATTGTATAACATTCTCTGCAAGTTGGCATCAGAGTCCAGCCTTCTGTTCATTAATTATGAGATTAGAATCAAGAGTTACCTATCCCTTGGTTCAGACCATACATACCTGATTTACATGTAATAAAAGCATGAAAGAATTCTAATGACAAAAACAAAAATTATACTCTTATCTTATATTTACGATTGTTACTTTGCATTTTAAAGTTTTTTTGTTTTTAGCTATTTTGTGGCGACTTGATGTTTTGAAAACTTTTTCAGTCTATAAAAACAAATTAATATCTGTTATGGTAGGCATCACATCTTCTAGCTTGACACTGTAAAGTGGGAAGCTTAATTTTTTTTTGGTTTGTTCATCAGGTCTGGTTTTAAAAACGGTCTCATGTGGATAGAAATCATTGAAACTGGCATTTTTTTCCTGAAGCATGCTGGGAAATGGATGTTAACTTGTAGTAGCGTAACGTATTTCTGGCAGATATTTGAACAGACTACACACATCTGTTGATTTAGAGCTAACCAAGAAATTGTTTACCTGAAAAGTATTGCCTCAGAGGTAAGCATTGATTCCTACCCATGTGCTCTTTTAGCATAAGACTGCAGTTGTGTCAGACTACTAAACCGCTAAGGTTATGGAATCAAGTTTTAATCCCAGTTGGGACGGATTCGGTTTGGCATACCCACCCACCTCCCTACCTTATGTGTAATTTTATTTTTTTTTTTTGTCCATTTACACCAGTTTCCTTCCACATCTCAAAAATGAAGGGTTCCAGTAGGGACTTTCTGTGTTAGGCTTGCAGCTAACCTCTGCTTGGTTTGGGAAAATGAAACTGGGGCGTTTCCTCCAGTTGATGACTACTGTTTGAGATGTGCTACAAAATGTAAAGATGAGATGGTAATCGGGTCAAAGGGATAATGATGTCAACTGAGAGACCAGACCTTCAATATTGCCCTCATCACTAAACGTTCTAGTTTTCTGTTCATTTGATACAGTAGAAAGGATACTGGGGAGTGTTTATGTCATGTTAAAGTATGGCAGTTCGGCAGGTTGGATCAGTTTATGATGTGCTATAATCCAGAGAAATATTCAGCAACCTTTGGCTCACAGACAAGTGTTGAACCAACTGCTGGGAAAACACTTGGTTTTGGATTGCAGGGCATCTTCTGAATGATGCAAACAAAGTAGTAGTTACTGATATTTGTTCAAGGCTATTACTAAAAGTAAATACATTAAAAAACACTGCTTCATTGATCGTATACATTACAAATGGAGTATAGGTAAAATCAAAATGGATCATACTTTTTTTGAGCATCTTCAATTACATAGCATAAATGTTTGTTATAAATTAGAAATCTTTAAGATAGAATGAACTTCTGTATGTGTTTCTAGGTCTGCTGGAATTAGGTTCATTTCAATGTTACAAAGAATGGTCAGGGATGGAGCTGACATGTTTTGTAGAAATTCTATATGGCATTTGGCCAGACCATGGAAAAGGACTTGTGTTATGTGCTGCAAAAGAATTGAGTTTAGAAAAATTATAGTTGTAGGCAAAAACTATCTTTAAAAATCTTGATATAATGTGATGTCTCAAAACATGATAGTCATGATTTCTGTCACTTCCAGACTCTGCTATCACTCAGTGATATAAATTTTATGAATTCTTCACTAATTTTTATAGAGTTCCTGTAAAGTTGAAAATATCTACTTACTGGCTACTGTAAAATCTGGGATTGCTATGTACAAACTTTGTAATCTCTTAGCTAGGACATTTCTGTAGTTCATCATCCCAGATGTGTTCAGAGCTGAAATCAGAGGATCTGAATGACCAGTCAAGGCACAAAAATGCTGTCATTATGCTCTAGTGATTCTTCCTTTGAGGGATGGATGTTGTGTTGTGTTGTATTTACCTGTAACTTCTTTGTGAGGTATGAAATAGTTTATAGTGGGAAAGGCTAGCGTATACAAAGCATGGTTACTATCTGCTTGTTGTCGTGGAACTTAGCTTTTTACTTGATATGCAAATGCTCGTGCTGAATTCTATTTATTTACAAGTGTATTGTTATATTTAAAAGCATTCTTTATTGTATCATGTAGACAGAAAAAAATTGTAGACAAATATTTTTTAGGCATTATCTTAAAAAATATGCATTACTTTGTGGATGATAGTTGGGCAGTAGTTTAGTATAGTGGGTTAATTTGATACATTGGTCATGGACTGTTAAATGTCTTCTATCTTCTGAACCAATTTATTGCGTCTCTCATGCCAGTTGTCTCTCATTACTAATTAATAGACTTCTTTTGTAGGATCTAATGCTTACAAAAAGGCATCTTGGTATTAGTTACATATGCCAAAAAAAAAAAAAAAAAACAGATCAAACTGTATGTACCCTTAGCATAGTATTTAAATAAGCACCACCACTGCCTGGTTTGTCCATTTTTAAAAATAGTATCATTCACTTACAAAAATTAGCTAATTACACAAATTTGCTTTTGTTTGCCATGTAAAACTTCTGAGGTTATGGTCACTAGGTAGCAAGTGCCACAGACAGTTCAAAACCAATCAGTCAATCATGAAGCTAGTTTATTAATTAACCCCAACTTGGGCTTCAGAAATTGATGATCTCTGCTTTGTCAGTTGCTAGGTGGCACCTAAGTCATCTATCTCCAAAACCATACTTAAATTTTTACATTAAAAATTTACATTTATATACTTGAGAAAAAGAAGAATCTTTCGTGCGTGCGTGCGTGTTTTTTACAAAATTAGTTTGACCCTTTTTATATTAAATTATTTTGGATTATTTCTAATGTGTGTATGGATAAATATCATTAAAACGTTCACAGCTGATCTTTTTTGACATTACATTGAGATTAAGTGAGAGTAACATCAGTTTTAATTTATTATTCAAAGAGCTTGGCAAATAAAACACGTAGCCTTCCCTCTCACCATGGCAAAGAAATACTTATTTATGTGATTTCACACAATCACCAACCATAGTTGATTTATTACATGCAATTCTTTCATTAAAGAGATCATATCTAATGTGCAGCCTTAGCTTTTATGCGGATTCCTCTATTCGGTACATTGTATTCACTGTAATATGTAAAAAAAATTTCTTGTAAACCAATTACTGTCTCAGTCATGTTTCTTCATAATGAACCTCTTTTGTCTACCTTAAACACGAGTAATAATCTTTTGAATGTTTAATTTCTTAGAAACCCTAATTACTGTTGCCTCTTTATGGTGCCCAAATAGAATTGGGCTGCTGCAGTTGGATTAAGCTTAAGCCTAACATGATTCTTTGCTAGTAATGGCTATCAATAGATTAAAGATTCTTTGCTTTTTTTTTTTTTAGTTGGTTTTTTTAAAATATATATTGCCTTTCGATTTGTTTAAAACCTGAAGGTTATTCATCTTTCTAAAAAATGGAATGATGTTAAGGGGAACAGCAATTATCTGACTTATTGTGTTATTAGATGATTAGAATTTAAGTCTGTAATTATTAATTGGTGGCAGGTGGTGGTTTTATATTAACACTTCCATATTGTTGCTTTAAGAGGGGGGAACATTCATGAAAATTTAATTTATTATTACGAAGAAACTTGGGGTAAGACAGTACCAGGAATTGATCGGAAACTTTATTTGTTCAAGCTATACACAAATCTTTGACATTCTTACAATTCTATTTCAGCATCCACATCTTGATGAATACAGTGTGGTTATTAATAATATTGGCATGTTTCTTTTATTTATCTATTTGTTTTCCATAAAGATCATTTGACAGTTTCATCATATATCTGCTAATGGCTGTATACTGTATATAGGACCACTTTCAACACCCTTGTTTAGATCCCTAGTGGCTGAGAGGTGAGACATTTCAGATTGTCAGAACTAGCTGACCAATGAAGTAATTAATACTTCCTTAGACTGTTTCTTTGTAGTAAACTTTACTTTCATTGCAATATGGGATGCAATTTTAAGGAGACATATAGAACTTTGCAGTCTGTAGGATAAATTATCATGCAATTACATTACAAGATCTAATGACTTTAGGTCTCCATTTTAGATCATTACCAAAGAACATTTTTAAATAAGCTAAATAAAAAATAATTTTTTCTTTCCAGCTCAATAATGGAAAATACAGATTTTGGATTAGAGTAATAAATTACTTATAAAATATAAGGTTTTCAATCAAATTAGAAATTGCATTGATGAACTTAAACTAAGCTAGCTGCTAAATCTATTGGAAATTAGCTACTAATCGGAACTTTACAAGTAAAACAGTTTCTTTCACAAGGGTTCAGGAGAAACTAGAAAAAAGCAGAAATTAACCATCTTAGTTCCCTGTGTAATACAAGGTTTTTACTTGTTTCTTGAGTGTTGGAGTTTGAAGATCTTAAGAAAAAGAAAACATTCTAGTATGTATGTTTTAATAGATCAAAAGTAAAGCTTTAGGCCACTTGTTAATGACTAGAACAACTATGTCAATAATAATTAACAATACAGTTATCATGGCTTCAAGAATCGACAAAGTAAAACGAAAGAAATGTCTTTAATTGAATTCCTGCTATCAGCAAGAGAGAGAGAGAATGAAGGAACTAGAGTCTGACATTGGACTTGCATTGATTTAAGTGTTTTTTTGGGGGGGTCTCATTTCTGTATTTTAAAATTTAAAATTCCTCATGAGAAGAGATTCATTTTCAGCGAGTCTTCACTGAGTCTGTCGTCATCAGAAGTTGCTTTGCTGTACAACAGTGGGTAGAAATAGCAAAATTTTTGGCCAATCTAGAAAAAAGGAATAACAATATCTGAAATGGAATTGCAAAGTTATTGTTGAAAAAGACTTTGTTAGCTAGCTGAGTTATGGCACAGATGAACTTAATATCTACTTGCGCATTTCATTTTCATCTTTCAGCTGTCTGGGCCAAACCCAGCACGCACTGAAATTTATCATTACTGCTCCATGAAGATCCTTTGCCAGAGTGGTTGGGCACATAAGCCATAATGTGGATTTATGAAAATGTTGCCTAATGTTATTAGATTTTTCACTGGGGTCATTAACTTTGACAGAGGTTTTATTTAAAAGTTACCATGGAGTTTTGATAAAAAAAAAATTTTTTTTTCAATTGACAATAAATGTTCTATTACATTAGGATGGCAGGGATTATTATTTGATTGTTTTTCTTATTGCAATATACTTACTACATTTTGGCTTTAGCAGACTTGAAGTCTGTTTCTCTCTGAAGTGGCAGCCAGAGCATTGGTGTGGTCACGAGGCTATAAGGATGACTGGAGAAAACTGTTTGGCTCTCCCCATCCCATGTCCATCTTTATTAGTGTATATTAAAGGCGATTTTTTTTTTCTTTTTTCAGGATTATACCTTTGGGAACACATTCTTCGGGGGCAAATTGAACGTAAACTAGGAGGGATCTGGAGTTACGGCATGAAGAGAATTAATAACATAAAATTTAAGTAAGTATATTTTTTTTTTCGTCGTCGTTAATGAATTAACGGAAGCAAGCTTCCAAAATATACCTGCCGGCAACTGAAACAATTTGCTGGCATTACCTCATTGTGAAGGATTTCAAAAGAATTAGATGTTTAGATTCTGTAGACTGGGAACTTTTTCAGCTATCTACAGTTTATAAGGGTCACAATTACCAGTTCATGTAGATGATAATTATGATTGTATTCGTGGTCATTTCTGTTTCCTGGAAGGGCTGTGTTAGCATCCTGTCATTACCGTGACATGCAGTAGAGAGAAACTTTCTACAGGGGAGGTAGTGCCACATTGTAGTTATCTGCTAGAGAGCATTGACTTCGCATGCCAAAAGCCCCTTCTAAAACTTCAGTTTCTCCCACACCTGAAAATTAAGTGCTCAAAAGAAATCATGGCAAGAAGGGACACCAAAGCCTCACTTAGTCTTATACATTAGATTTGTGTTTAAACCTTAACATCATCCTCTTTTTTTTGCTGTTGCCATTTGTAGTTTAGCTACCAACTTAATTTAAAATTGAACAGAAACTTGGCTATATATCTATCTCTCCAAATTTTTATATAAAATAAGGTAATTCTTTCACTGGCTCACAAACCTCCTGTGGAACTTGAAAATGTTTAGATACTGATTTCTTCTTTCCCTCTTACAAAGAACTTGGATCTCATTACTTTAAGAACTCCAAAAGTTCCAAGCATTTCTCTATAGAACCAACCTTACTAGATCAGCTGTTGTCCATCTTCCAAATTGATTTTTGTGTTGTTGTTGCCTTTAATGCAGATGAATCAGAAGTAAGGCTATGTATTCAAGAAACCAAAATATTACAAAATAGTATTAAACATCCATTCCTCAAGCACGTCAACTAATCCTATTTTCCCTGCTCTAATTGGCTTTGAGAAGGATAACATGAGATAAAATCAGACTGTTTTTTTATCTTACATTGCCACCATCAGAAAAAAAAATATTTTAACATGAAATTTATAATAATATTTACTTAGATTTAATCTCAAACTGATCTTATTTACAAGGTATAATGTAAAGTAAAGCTTAAAATTAGCTGATGCTGCCCTCTTTTATGCCTCAAATTACCTAGCCATCCCAAGAAATGTCATCTAATGGGCTAACATCTTGGCTTTGGAATAAAGTCTGCAATAAGTTAACTGCACAATTTAAAGAGTGATATTAGTTGATAGTAAAAGCGTTGATTTTCTACCTACCGATCAGTCAGCTTATTTGCACAATGTATTAAACGTTAGTTATGTACTACTCTGGCATCAGTACCATTTTTCTTTTCTTCTCTCGCTGTTTGCTCGGGTGTCATATTAATTGTTCACAGAAGAGCACTCATGAGGAAATTATCGAAATGACTTTTGGTTGTATAGGGACTCCAGTGAATTATTAATTGATCATGTTCTCAATGCAAAGATACAGCTGTTGATCAGCTGGTTCTCTATGTTGCCTGCAGCAGCAGAAACTTTATTACTTTTCAATGTGCCAGTCTACATTCTTCTAATCACAAAACAACAACCAAAAACTATATAGAAAGTAGGAGCCATTGAGGCTTCATACATTCAACCCACCCCCAAAAGATGGAGCCAAATATATTTTAAATACCTTCATATGCCATATGTGCTCGCATAATTCTAACAAAAATAGAACTTTATTTAGAGTTATGCAATTGTTTAGATAGATATTTCCAGCAGTGTCAGAATTAGTGACTTCACTGATTTAACCTTGCCTTATTGTTAATATTTTCCAAAGCATGTCTGTTACAAGGGGATTCTTACATAAACAGCTTCCTGTTAATATTTAAGGAATGTGAGAAACTAATAACTGATAAATTAGCCATGCATTTTTTTAAGTCTCAATACTGTACTCACTCTCTTTTTGAATCAACTATAAGCTAATAAATGTATTGAAATGATGTAGATAGGACAATTTGCACCATAAAATACTTGCCCTGCCAACCTTGTAATCTCAAAGCTTACAGTTAGTACTTGCCAAATATATAAAAGTTGACTGGGTTGACCAATGTTTATCACACAGTCAGAAAGTCCATAAAATAGCACTAGGCAGATCTTTGGTTTAGCTGCAACTCAAACAAGTTGTTTTTCTAATATCAAGCATTTTAAACTCTTAACTTCGTCTACATCCATAAAAAAAAAAAAACTTGTATTAGGTTCCTTCAAACATCTTTAGAAGCCATGTTATACATTGATGTAGCTGAGGTACACCGGCTTCAGGATGGGCAAAGAAACTGAATGTGTCTTGGTTTGTTTGGAGAGGAAAAAAAAACAACAAAAGGTCAGAAGTGATTGTAGCTCAGGATGGAAAGATTCTAAGCATTACTTTATTACAAAGATAACTTCTTTTTTTTTTTAATTCATGGGAAAGAAAACTGCAGGCCACTTGTCTTTTAAAACTTCATCTGAAACCCTTGAAGCTTGTGAATGAACATTTATATTTTTTTAATTTGTCAGGAGATCTGTATGTTTTATTAATAGTTTGTCAATCAAAGCATCAAGTGTACGCAATAGTTCATTTGTCCTGCATGGATTTTCACTATTCATATAGCTTCATGGAAATGGAATTTATTATTACATCCTGTAAGTTAAGCAAGTTACTGATTATTATTTTTTTTTTTTTTTAATTGGAAAGATTCCAAAATGTCCACTACTTTGTTTGGCTATATTACAAGATTAAAAAACCGAACACTGAATGGAATTATAGGACAGGTGAGTGTTGTAAGAACCCTGACTGTACAATACCATAAGATGAATGGCAAGAAATCTACTGGACGTGTCTCGGAAATGCAGATTAACAGTTTTTTTTTTTTTTTTTTTTAAATGGCGAAGAGGAACTGACCTACTGCAAAAAGAAAAAAATTTTCAGGAAATTCAGAACTTGTAAATTAAGTGTTTTGTTTGCCGTGCAACCAGGAGAATACGCTGGAGATAAGTGGAACTCAGCAGATCTGATTTTGAAAATGCCCCCCCAGGACACGAATAAATGCTATGCATATTTTGAGGATCGAGGACCCTGTTCAAACTATGGAGTTTGGAATTAGTGGTGCAAAGTTCCTACCAAGTTAAGAAAAATGCAATTCTCATTTCAAGTATCTATAAACGAATCAATATAGTAGAAATAACCTGATGGTTCATTCTTATCATTTGATGTGTGTACTTCTGTTTCTTTAGAAACAGCAAAGCACCTCTAGGAATGTAAGATGAATTTCTATTTGCCTCACATCCAAGATTCTGGATTGTGTAAAGACGAGTAAAATCACCTCTTGTGTCTAGTTAGCTGAAGTTTTAAAATGCTTCAAATAAAACCCGTGTTTGATTTTTCATATTTAACTTTAAGATGATAATCTCTGCTGTTAACAAGTATTCAGTCCTTTCCAGTTCTGTTTTGCTTTGTCAAACTGGTGCACTACATCAACTGAAGATTTAACTGCTGTTTGAAACTAGGGGGGTGGTCAGTTTTCTATCCCCTTGAATTGTTCCATTTTCCTACAATGGTCTGAGGTTGCTGCTTTGAAAAAATTCTTCCCTCAGGACATGGAAAGTTTATTCTATTGAAGCAATGGTTATTAGTATAACCAATTATTTCTCACCATAGCATATTTGTTTACTGTTAATTTAATAGATATATATGGGGACTTTTTCTTTTTTAATCTACTCTTAATAGAGAAATCTGAAGGAAAAAAAGTAAAGCAGAGCGGCTATTATATAAAGCTTTCTTTTTATTACTATATTGGTGCAAAATTTAATTTTTCATTTTTAAAAACTACATTACCAATCTCCACAAAAAAAAATTCTACCGGACTCCCTCAGTTCAGTTTGACATACCTTTTTCTGGCTCTTCATGATAGTGCAGTAACAACACTACACTCCCTCTCCAAGGTTGTTTCCCATGTAGAGACAGGTGAATGAAAAGTACAGCCACCTAGGATAGAGAGAATTCTCAGTAGTGGTATACAAAATCAACCTTTGCTGCTCTCACATTCTTATCACCTCAAAAGCTGTCGTAATTCATATTTGCACTTTACTCAGCAGTAAACATACAAGTACCTTTTTAACATAACTGCAACAAAACAAGTTGGTTTAGTATCATGTCATACATTGGATTGACAGACTAGTAATTTAACGTTTTAGGGAAATGGCCACTGGCACAGGTTTGATTGTATATGCTATAATGGCTGTATCTACTTCTTTAGAAATAATTTCTAAAAGCCAAGAGTTAATATCAGAGATTGTTTGATACATAGTAAGTCACCTGTTGATCACTTAGGACCCTAAAATCTGGAAGAAAGAAAGAAAGAAAAAAAACATCACCTATAATTGCAGATTTTGATTCATTTTAGTATAAATTGGATAAGAAGATAGATCACCTAAGAGAAAACTGTCTCAATCAGAAGAGCTCTTTGGTAGATTGTTTGTTTTTTTAAGTACTCCCTCCAGTTGGCAATATCATTACTTACACACAATTAATATTTTTCTTTGTTTTCAGGAGACACTGCTTTTTTGCTACTTTGGTTTATTTTCAAAATCCCTTTTGAAAATTCAATATATAAAATTACTAAAAGGTATGAGTCAGTATGTGTTGCAGCACAAAGGTTTCTTGAATGTTTTCCCCAAACCAGAACAGAGAGATAAGAATTTTTGGTTTCACATGGCTAATCAGATTGTTCATTCATTCAGGTGGCTTCTTTCCAGCTATCTTTTCAAAGGATGACCTACAGCTTTAAAGTAGTGTGTCTCATTGTCCTCCATGTGTGTAAAGATAACAGATGCCAGACAGGGAACCAAAGTGTTACTGCAAACATACACAAGCCATACATTGGGATAATTGTGCCAGGCAAGTTGTTTGAGAGGGAATTTCTCCATTCTTGTCAACTGTATTCAGTTTTGATAAATTTCCCCTGAACTTTCTCGCCTACAGAACAGGTTAAAAATTCCGTATCCACAATTGCCAAGTAAACATGCAGACATTGATTAGTATATTGTTCACACATGCACACGCAAGCATCTATTCAGGCTGTCAGATGCTGTGCAGGTGGCAAAAGGAAATATGGATGGCACAGGTATCGAATCTAGTCAGTGTACCCATCAGTAAAAACGTACACAGTAACTCTTGGAAAAATTAAAAATTGGTGGGTAGAACCGCCTTAATGACTACCCATTTATGGAAACAGCAAATTTCTTAACAGCATTAGCAACCCTTTACTATTAACAGTGATCCTAATGTTACTTAATGGAGAACTCTTATAGATGTTACAGTTAATATTCTTATCACATTCACAAAATTAATGGGCACAGTGTATTCTGCAAATTTGGAGAAGGGATGTCTCATTGACAATCCTTGTCACAAGATAAAGATTACCTGGTGTAGTGGGGGGGGGGAGACTGCTGCTAAACTTCTGGACCCAGTGACTAAGTAAAGAGTTGTGCAATAAAATCACAGCAGGTTAAAAGGAAACCAAATCTGGCCAAAAAGATATAATCGAAGAGATGGAGCCATCAGGACCTGCAAATAGAGTGTCAGCCAACTTCACCAGCAAAGAAACTAGATCCAAATTAATACACGGATAAGCATGTTACTAATCTTTGTAGATCAACACCCTTACATTATCCTACTGGGGATAGTCCAGCACTAGCAGACAAAGAACATAAAGAAAACCCAATATAGACAACACCAGTGGTCTCAGTCTAATGTGACATTTGAATATGTCACAGTAATAGGCATACTTTTCTATCCCATTCCCATCTGAAGGTCCAGCTTAACAAGACTATCTGCCAGATGTTATAGCACCAGTTTCATATTTGAGGACAGCAATGCCCCTGGTCACCATGTGAGCAAAAGAACATGTGGTTAGTCCACATTCACAGCCTCCAGGAGTGGAGGACCCAACCAAACCACAAGATATATTGGTTGTTGATGGTGACATAACACCTGGTCATGCTGCAACCCTGATAGTGCGCCCCACAGGTGGTGGTGGGGGCTGTTACTTCTGACTTCAATAAGGAAGTCTTACTAAAGCTCCTCTTTGATGTGGAAAGGGACACAGCCAGTCAGGATTCAAACCAGGGCCTTTAAACTTGGCAGTTACAGTAGTCTACCACTAGGTGACCACAATGCCCTTTATTTACAGGCATCAATTAGCATTATACCCCTCAATGGGGAAAATACAAATGATCTGTTAAGTCATTTATCAATATATAACAAAAGACTTCAGTTATTATATCTGGGCAGAGTTCCAGCTGATGTATTGCACCTATCACCTGAGAAAAACAGACAAACTGTATCTCACACACACACACACAGACAGAATAATCTATTGGGTACTAGTAGTGTGTGAAAATCAGAACTGTGATCTAGTTTAGAGTACTTGCTGCACTTCACAAATATCCCATTACTCAGACTAACTTAAGTACATAGTGGGGGCAAGGTGTAGTAATTAATATTTGTCCTTCCAGTAGGGTATTTTGATATTCCAGTTTACCTACAAGTTTAATGCTTTGTTAATAAAACAAGAGATCCAAGGTAGCATTATTTTTATATCAGGGTACTTAAACAACACATTCAAAATTGTAAGATATCAGATGTCCTCCAAAGTTGTTATTATTTTGAAACGAGGATATACAGAGATCAGCTGGGTTAAGCAAAATCATCTTAGTCCCACCCACTTTAGGCAGAAGCTATTAGGTTATAACATGATACTTAAAACAGCTCTGATGCAACATTTTGTTTTGATCTGAAAAACCCTTTAAAACTTTTTTCTTTAAGTGTTAAGAGAAAGAAGAAACTATAGTTTACCAATGATCAATTTTGGCAAGAGGCAAAAGTATTTTATCTACAAAGCGTTCTGGGAAAACATTCATCTAAAGCCATACAGAAACTACTAAATAATTAAAATGTCAAGTCTCTGTATGTACATACTTGCATAATTCACTTTTGCTCTCTTAGCCATTGTGTAGAAATTCATTGCTAGTAGCCTCTGTCTTATGCCTGGCACAGTTTCATGCATCATACAACACTTCTATCAACGGGGCTTTTTTAAGACTGCATTTTCATAGTAATGGTGTATTTGAAGTTGACCAAAAAAAAAAGAGATTATAAATGGCAGGGAGCTAAATAACCATTTCTTTTGGTCTGTTATATTATTTGATGCTGAAAGGTGGTTATGGTTCAAGAAAATGGTATGGAATGCTTTTATAAGTAATGGTCTGCCAATGATCAGATCTTTAATCCTCATTTGCTCTAGGCAATGTTCAGGTTGTATTTGTTCTGCCTCTTGCTTACTGCCATTCAAAAATGATTCCAATCTTTTCAGTGCTGAATATGTCAGAGCCTTGGGAGCTAAAGCAGAGATGAGAGAGAAATTCTTCTGGCTAAATTATCATTAGAATAAAGTGCATTAACATGTGCTTTCATAAGTGTTTTTTGGCCTTCTTTCTTAAGAAATTACTGGTAAATTTTATAAGAGCTCTTTATTATCATATACTTTGTAGATTTTCTTTTACAAAAAACTCTCTTTTAAACATGCAAAAAAAAAAAAGTAATAATCTAATGTACTTTCTGCACTGGAAGAATTTTCTTCTGTCCATCTAATCTATTGTAAGATTCTTATACAAGATGTCCTGCACTTTTCAGACTGGTTCGAACAGAACTTTAATCTTGTTCAACAGTAAATATACATTCTTCATCTCCTTATCCACCAATGCATAATAAATAGTGGTCAGCTCTTCAAAGAAATCCAGACTTTTTATTGCATCATTGATAGCCTTCTCTGTGATATCAGAAGTATACATATTATGAATCTATGAGATTGTAGCATCTATCCCTACTGATTTTACATGATTTATTCACTGAAAGAAAAAATTTCTTGACTTTGTGAATGTGATGCTACTTAAAAGGATGAATCATCTTTTCCATGCATATAGTTTGCAGATTGAGATGGTTTCTATGTTATCAGAAGTTAAACTGTTTGGTGGAATACTAACTGATTTACAGACACCATCAAAGAACTTGTTGCTTTACAAATGTCAATGGCAGAGATGGATAATGTTGAAACCAAAATACTCAATGCACTTGATTGTGCTAGTACATTAATCTATGTTGAGTGAGAAAAGGTTGGTTTTCATTTTTTTAACAATTCTTGTGTGTGTAACTATAGCCAGTCAATTTACGGTTCATATCATATTTAACTTTAGGATCACATGTCCCAATCAAATTAGGTGTCTTTGATGTTATAAAACATTCTCTCCTAGTAAAAGGAAGCACTGTTGCCCCAATGTGTGATTTACCATCTTTAAAAACTATCATTAGGTTCCTTTATATTGCATTTTTATGACATTGAATAATGTATGCAGGTTTATTTTAGTTTATTTCATCATGTCCAAGATCTCAGGAATTTTCCCCCATGTGTTTCAGACTCATTTGCATGGCCTGAAACACGGGTGGTATCTTCTTTGCTGTTTTCAATTTTGTCACAATGATATCTTAGATGATCAGTGAACTCCAGTGAATGTAGTCGTCAGACTTTGTAGCAACAAATAGGTACTCTTCCAAGTTCTGCCATAAATGCAGTTTCCAGTTTTTCAAGTTCATTCTCAAGAGTGCAATAGAAAGTTCTTTTAAGTTGTCATAAAATGACTGTGGTTCAGATGATTCTATTTTTAACCGTCTTCAGTAAGAGTTCATTTCTTCTCATTTGGTGCTACAGCTTCATTGCAAGGAACCACTAACAAATGCACACGTCATTCAGGAGTCCAAAGAATTAATTGCTTCAAGACAACAGCTAACACTGAGTCCCTGCACCGCACAAGAAGTGTAGTCAAGTCTGTTGACGTTGCAACATGATTGTTCACATTAGTACTGCTCCAAGCACATCCAGTAGTACTACTGATAGAAATAAAAATTTTTCAAAATGCTCTCAAATCGAAATGTATCAGGCGGTGACTCGGTATAAATTGAGTAATACTTGCAAACAACTTTTTTTTGGCTGGCCCATGAGGATGGTCAATTTGTCAAAGATAGAACACAAATAACAGTGTTCTGTGAGGAAAATTTCAAACATCTTAAGATAATTTCCTGTGTGTGAAGAACCAAATCATCTCATCAAATCCTCTAAGAGACAAAATGCATTCACCAAGAACTTTTATAACTTCCACAAGTTGCCATAGTTCAGTAGTCACATGGACCCCCACTGCAGCATATTTCATTTAGATAACAGTTGTTGCTCGGTTAGTATGTTTCAAGGTAAATTCTTTGAGAAAATGCATGGAGAGCAAAATACCTTTGCTTTTGATAGGAATAAAGCAGCCATTCTTTCCCCTTATATTCTCAGAGTCAGGCTGAAGTCTAAATCATGATTTCCAGCATTAGACCGATAATTGCAATGCTCTTTTACTTATAATCCACATTCTCAGATCACTAAAGGATTCACTGGTCTTTGCCAATATTTGCTGAATTGTTTGTAGCAGTATCAACAAGAGCATGGGTATTTGTTGAATACTGCTGAAAGCTTAAATGTAATTAGCAGTAGTGGATGTAGTAATGTTGATGTGTGATTTTTATTTAAAACAAGTTTGTCAATTTTGGAATGTTTGCAATTTATCTTTCATAACTCACATTTTGCAGTACAACTTGTCAATGACATTCTTTAGTCACAAAGAATTATAATGCATCATTTCTATTTTTTTAAAAAGCATGACTTTTGGGAAACTAAATCACACTAGTAGTATAAAATGTATATAGCAAACAAGATAAAGCAAGCCATCTTTGCATTCTCTGGTGACATTTACCTAGCCTAACTGCTTACTAGTATGGCTCTAGTGCCAATAATTAGGCTATGGTGTGTGTTTTTTTAAAGAAAATATAGGACCTTGATTGCTAATCTAACATTCATAACAGTTAACATTATACATGGAAGAGAGATTTCAACTATTCACAAGTGAAGACACTAATTCTGAACCTTGCTCACAGGTGACATCGTTCTAAGATTTTGTTCCAATGATACACTTGCTAATCAGCCTCTACCACCCAATTGCTTCATCCTGTGTTGTAACATAGTACCTTCCTCAATAACGTTTTTCTTTTTTTTAAATAAATTAAAATTAAATGACAATTGGTTTAGGCATTTTGGAAATCCTTCCCTGTCATCGTGAACAGAGTGTAGTCCCATGGCATGAACTGATGTTAATTTGCAGCAAGTATTTATATATTTGTAATAACAAAGAAACATTGCCA
This sequence comes from Nautilus pompilius, assembly GCA_018389105.1. NCBI lineage: Eukaryota > Metazoa > Mollusca > Cephalopoda > Nautilida > Nautilidae > Nautilus > Nautilus pompilius. Next base: position 402,480 of record JACATO010000690.1, read on the forward strand.
TAAAACCCCATGTCTTTTGGATTACAAGTGTGCAGACTAAATACCTATTTAGTCCAAAAGCACTACTATGCTATAAGAAAAAAAAAAACTGCTGTAGTACACAGAGGGCTTTTTAGTTTTGTTTATCTGTAAGTAAACTGCTCTAAAGATGATAATAGTAAATGACCTCTCATAACACTAATGCTTATGATTTATTACATACTGATCACCTCTACACTAGTATACCACCACATTTTTAATGGCTGCATTGTCTAACTTGACTCAGGTGGCACGTAAATTATTTTTAAATGCAAGGCACCAGACAGAGTGGAGCGGTACTTAGCACTTTGGTCATTAAAGTGATACCCTTTAACAAGAAACCATTTCTTTTTAAGATTACTTGGCAGCATTAAATGATCTTTTTTGTTTTCTTTTGCATTATTGAAAGAGTGTTAGTTTCCTACATGAAAGTGGTTTAGATTTATTTTTAGCCTTTTATTGTTGGGACTGAAGGCTTTGATCACCAAGACATTCTGCCATTTTAGTTGTATAGATTTCTTGGTTTTAGAATTCACTGACTACATGGTATCAACAGAACATTTCATCTCTTACACTTACCACTGATCATATTTAGTTGGAGGGCAATGGTCATGCAATCTTTGTTTTACTAACATCAGATTTTCTATTGCTAGTAGCTGTGTTAATAAAACATTCAGTATGATTTCTCTACAAATCAGATATACTATACAGAGATCTTTGAAAGTTTCCGACATACTGACTGCTAAGTAATCTTTCTAGGAGAAACTATAATAGCTGGAGCTTTTCAAATTTACTGTGTGATAGAAAAACTAGAAAAAAAAATTGTGTATTTTACACAGAAAACCTCATTTATGTGGTTACTAGTTTTGTAAAGGCCTAGCTTAAAACTTATTTCTAGAATTATATATAGTAGATAAATTATAGTGTAGGTCTGGATAATTACTGCATTTATTTAATGGGCTCCCAAATCGACATGCAATTATTATTAAGTTTTATATCTTCCAACAATTGTTACTGTCATACTGCCCATGCATTAAGCATTTTCATCAAAACATTCTGGTACTGATTTTGATGTCTAAAAGAGTGTATTGCTTAAAGACCAGAGAATACACACTCCCCTAAGCTGTTTTGTGTATGATTTATGCAATTAACTATATACTTTTCTGGCTATTTACTTTCCTTCCCTCGCCAATTTTCATTAAGGAGAAAGAAGTTTTGTAGCCAGATAAGGAGGCAAACATGTTTGGATATCAAGTTGTATGGATGAGACCTACACTCCATAATGCATTCCATAAAATAGATCTGAACCTATTCAACAAGAATGAAGTCATGTTGCACCAGCTTAATTTCCATATTGTTTGCATATGGCACTTCCCCAGTACAGGTATGGATATGTTCACAAAATCCATTTCAATGTCAGTGGTAGTTTCGGCATTAGGCGAATGGAAGGGAATAGGTTCCAATCCTTCATTATCCTGTATTTTGCATACTGTACGAAATCAATAAATATAACATTATCATAGATACACCTTCAATAAAACAATAAAACAATAATTACACTCACCAGCAGCATGCCGGAGTTTTCATTGCTGTGTTTACCACTGTTGCCAACCTTTGCTCCAACTTGGCAACAGTGGGAGCTGCCAGGATCCCGGTTTGATGGGCCTGGCTCTGGTTCTTGTAGTTGCTGAACAGAGAACTACTTCTGATGAATGTATCAAGTGATGACTGTGTTGCCTTCTTCCATTCTTTCTTTTAAAATCTCATGATAGCAGGAGATTTTTTCAGCGCTGCCATGTTCCCAATCTGGGTCACTGTTTGAGAAAGCCTCCACTGCATCCATCATCTTTGCAATATTTTCTGACAAAAATTTCGTAATTTTTTTTTTTTTTTTCCTGGCATCTCATCAGAAACTTGGTTTTGTTCATCTCTCATCAGCTGTTCCTCTTGTGTTAATTCTTGCAAATTTTCATTGGTAAGTAACTCCTCATGAGAGTTGAAGCTCTTGCACATCATCATCTATTTTATCGAATCCCACTTCCCTTTTAATTGCTAGCATCTCGGTCTCAAAGCCAGCAAAGTCATTGACGTCTGCCTACAGCTTATGCCACACCCAATTCATGGACTTGCCTGCCACCTCTTGCCAGGTGTCTCTGATGTTATCAATCACTTTCATTATGTTATAAGATTTCCCAAAATCTTTAATTGTCTGCTGATTTTCATCCCAGGCCTCAATGAGCTGTCTAAATGTGCACCTCCGATAATATGCTATAAAGGTCACAATGATCCCTTGATCCATGGTTTGTAGGATGGATGTTGATTCAGTCTCTAGGTGTTCAGGGGTGACTAGGGGGATTATCTAAAATCAATAGTGCTTTAGGTTTATGTCCCCTTTTCTGACCATGTTTGATAGCTGAAAAACATGCATGGTTTCCCAAGCCTTTTTATTTGCCATCCAGATAACTGGCAAATTATTTTTGGAGAGCCCTTTCATTGCCCTTGGTGTCTGAGAATGAAAAACAAGAGGAGACTTTAATTTCAAATCACCTGAGACATTTCCACCCAGTAATAAGGTGAAGCAGTCTTTAGCAACCTTAACTCCAAGTGCATGTTCCTCTTCTCTAGCTATGAACCTTATTGAGGGCATTCTTTTCCAAAAGAGCCCTGTCTTGTCAACATTGAAAACTAAATCTGGGTGGTAATTACCTTCCTCTATGATTCCTCTCAATGTGGCTGGAAATTCGCAGGCTGCTTGGACTATGATACAAACACTGAATTTTTGTTCATTTTTTGAACTTCTCAAACCAGCCTACACTCATATTATCCACCCAACATACAATCTCCTTTCCATTTTCTCCATTACACTGCTTCTTGTGAGAGTTAATTTCTCAGCAGTTGATACACCTGCCATTTTAACTGAAGCTTTTATACTGTCTGCTTGGTTTAAGATAGTTTTCCATGGCAAATAAGCCACATTGCACTTATCCCCTGCCTCAACTCATTGTATTGTCTGCATTTTTACATCCAACGAGATAGACTGCCACTTCTTTTTAGGCAGACATGCATCACTATTACTCTATGGCTACTTGGCTTCGCTAGCATAGGGACAGCTAATAATGAATATTTCCAATAAAAGGGGAAAATGGAAAGATATAATCCATACGTGTATGTCGGGCGAGTTTTTTTTTTCTTTTGAGTGGCGCACTTCATTCTGATTGGCTGAAATAACAAAAGACTGTTGATGTGTTCTTGTTGGATTCCAGTATATTTTTTTTTTTAATTTTAAGCAAAAAAAAAAAAAAAAGGTGGAGGATGAACTTCATAATAAAGCTTTGTTGCCAGTGGGTATACCTGTATTGTGGTGATTTTTTCATTATGGTACGTGTTTTGGCATGACCACACTTGTGATAATGGTCTAACAAGTACTATATGAACCACCAATCCCATCAGTTACTTTGCAAATAGTTTGGCATAATGTCATTTATGCAGACAGTGTTAGATGTTGATTGAGCAGCCAGAACATGGCTCATCTCAGATGCAAACTTAAAGTGCAATAATAGTGTTCTCAATTTCATCATCATTGCTTGACCCACTTGGTTGCATTCACTATGCTGAAATCCTCTATACTCAACTGATTTGTGCTAGCTAATCTTGCTGCTTTGCATCATTATTGGGCAAGTTTTATAATACAGCAATCTTAATCGATACCAGACCTTTTTTTTCATAGGACATTAGTTTATCATGCCCAGATTTCTCTTATGCAATCTTTTGGAACCAACTCAACTTATTAAATCTAGTAGAAGTAAATAAAAAAAAAATTGTCCTCTACTTAGACTTGGCAACAAAAAAAAACATGACAATAATGAAGACAGCATTCTGACACATTCATTATCTAGATTGAGACATATAGAAGCTTTTTTTAAAGCAAATTAAAAATGTTTAATCTTTAATAACAGTGGAGTTAATGAACTTTTAATTTGACACTTCCACAAGAGATCGCTTTAGAAACTGTCTGAAAGCTGAGTTTAAAAGGAGACCAGAATCATTTGCTTTTATTAATATCTGACACTGTAATAAATCACAGACTATCAGCATCATTACAACATTAATCTAAATTTCTTGATCAGTTAAACAAAATTACTAGCTATTTTTTTCTCAGGGTGATATTTAAAAATCAAAATGGTTTGGATGATTTAGTGAATCTTAATTGTTTACGTAGACTTCTCTACTGGTTTAGTTCAAAGCACAAACTCTTTCTTGTTCACCATTATTTCTTCAAACAGAGGTAACTAACTCACTCATTAAACTGCAGGTAAATAATATTTACAATAACCAAGTTGGCAATAGAAAATTTAGGAAGTAAAGCCCTCATCTCATTAACTCCATGGTTATTTTAGTAATTAACTATCAAACACCCAATAAACAATTTCTATGAGGTAAAGCCAAGTTTTTCCTCTTTTTTTTTTTAGCAAGTGCTTGATGTTTTTATAAAATATATTGTGGAATCAATGTTGCTGGTATGAAGACATAACTTCAAACATTATATCAAACAGTTTCTCTCTTTTCTCCAGGCCATATGATAGCTGTTAATATTCTAAATTTATACCAGAAGCATCTGCAAGAATTTTTTTTAATGGTACTCCTATTACAGACAGGATTTATCATTACATGGAGCGAAAGAAAGAAAAAAAAACAAACAAACATTCCTCCAAATGCAATTTTAAATATTTAAGCAAATTAAACTGAAGCATCTTTCTGTAGGTAATGTACAAATAATTAGTTTATAGGGAGGAAGAATTACAACCTCTTCTCCATAACCACCACTGGTAATTTAGTCCCTAGCTACATCTTTAGACATCTCAGTTTTAAATGACTCAAATATCTTAAAGTTCTCGGCTTCTGCCTCCTTGCAATAACTAAAGTAAATCATCTTTCTTTTTTTGTACACTGATGCCTACAAGGGAGGCAACCCTGGTTACGGAGCATAGTGCTGCAGTTGTCTGAAATGCTTACCAGGACTCTTTTAATGGAAAAAGCAAGAAACTATGTATCAATGATTTCCATATCTAAAAAGTTAGTTAATCTACAATTACCAATTCTTTAGCCAGTTGATAAACTGTAAATCTCATTAAGATCTCCATTTTTGATATCCAACCCTAACCCATCCACCTACCTGCATTCTCTAGATGCATGTATATTTTCTTAAATATGGGCTCAGAGATTTTCAGCACGTTTTCAGTATAACTAGAAAAACACTAAAACAGTTTTATTAGCAGCTGGAATGAATTTCTCTTCACCTTTATGATTTTTTTGCTGATAGTAATCCTTAAATCTTTTACCGGATCTACAGTTTAGTATACTCCACATAATTTTCTCTATTTTAAATAACCTTGCATATTTATGAGAGAAAAGCCTGCTTAATATTCAGATGGTTCACCATGCCACTCGATTAAGCAAGTGTCTTGTTCACCACTTGTTACTCTAAATTTTTTTATCCTTATTAGCATGAGCAAATGTTCAGTCATTGCCATCACTGAGAGTCACACACAAAGGCATGCTGTTTACTGAGATTTGGGGGCATTTCAGGTTTCTTATGTTTAATCACATCTCCCATACTGTATTTAGCTTGCAAACTTCCAGCTATCTGATTATGTTGGTCACATGTGGCTTGCTGCGCACGTATCAGCAGTGTTACAAAGCGGTTAAACGAGTCTAAGTAGCAAATGCAGATCAGCAACTTTTTAATAATTAGCATGAGGCTCCCAGATTTGACAGGTTTTAAAAAAAAGTTGTTTTAACACTAATCTTGCACATACTCTAATTGCAACTGTGAAAGAAAATAAAATCTACGTAGATATTTACCAGCAGGGAGAGGGTTAGAAAGGTCACCAGGAGAAGTCTTTCATCCAGTGTCACTGAAAACACCTTGAAATATTTTGCACAAAACAAGTATGCGCACCTAAATGTGTTATATATTATTAAAGTGCAACCAGAAACAATTATGAACTTAAGAACCTGGGTTTAACTTTTAGGATTATCATATATTGAAGAAGAATTTTGGTTGTTATTGCATAAAGTCAATTAAGTACCTTTTTTAAGGGCTGTTGTTGTACTACGTACAAATTCATTCATAATTTTTCTAGTATATATTTCATTAGATCGATACCACACTCAGTCAGTGCTTAACCGACAGCTAAGAATCACCACCACAATTTAATACAGACTTGCAGTACCTAAAATAGTGACAGATTCACCAAGTAATAAAATCAGAAAAATTCTAATGCATATATCCCTTCCAAAATAATTTGACTATCCTGCAATATAGTAGAATTCCAAATACCCATCATACATTGCAACTATAGCTAAAATATGGCTAGCTTATGCAGCAAGAATGTCAAAATCAGTTTGTGCAACCACAAAATTCAAAATTTCATCAAGCCATTATTACAGCAGCTCAGCACCAGTTGTGAATGCCATCAGTGATGCAATAAACTGACAGGTGGTCCCACTGAAAGTGTACATATGATCTTTGAATCCCTCATAGGATTCCCCATAAAGCAAACCAGATATGGGTGCATAAATTAATAATTCTAGCAGTAAACATCAAATGGATATGTGAGAAGAGTCTTTTTAATCCGATTGTCATCCTTTTAGCCAATTTATCATTGTGTACTGTGTTGCCTGAAACCCTTTCTTGCAGAGAACGGAGTAGTTTGCCATATTGCTTAAACAAGCACTACATGGGTGACCTGCACATTAGGCCTTTAGATTCTTCCCTAGATTTTGCATAGCCCAAATATGAATCCTCTTGCACCTTTTGGATTATCAACCTTCATACACTCACCCACACATGGAACAATTTGCGTCAGGATGTGATACAGAACCTGGTTATGGCAAGGCTTTGATGAATAAATCAGGGGATGTTATCAGATATTAGAATCTTTACTTTTATGTAAAAGGTCTTGGTATGAATGTAAACAAACGTAGATACTGTTATAATTTTTTAAATGTACAATATTTTAGCAGTCATTATTAAAATAGAGTAATATTTTTAACCCCTTTTCATTTATAAAAAAAAATAATGGCTTTTTTTTTTTCAAAAATATGTAAGCCCAAGTAAATTAAGTGCCAACATTAATAAACAATCACCTGTATTTTTTTTATCCTTTGTCCAACATTTCCTGTACACCTTTTAAAAAAAAAAAACAACATTCAACAAAGATGTTACTACTTTGCAACATTATAGCTGATATGCCCCCAGCTCTTGCATATCCGCCAGGCCTTGATCTAAAACTTCTGATTATTTTACTGTCATTATTCATCTCAGAGGCCTTATTTCACAAGTAACGATGATGAGCCTCCCTTTTGAGTATTGATTTTCCTCATTCGAGCTGGCATTTACATTCATGTCACCACCACCCCCCCCCCCAACTGCCTTTGCTTTCAAAGCAACCAAAACAATGTGCAGTCCTTTACTGATCAGGGAAATTTCCACATACAGAAAACAAACTTGGTTACTTACCATTTGGCTCTAAGTTTCATACCAACTTATTTCCTTTTGACAGATCATCACTTAGCATCTCTTTCTTCTTAGTCTGAAATAATTAAAGTTAATTGCAGTTTACACCACTGATGTAATAGTAGAGTTCATCTTATTATATTCATTGGCTTAACATCACATTAAGGGAGAAATGTGTTTATCTAGAGAGATCTCTGGAACACGTAGAAAAATTAAAAGGAACAATAAGATCCAGTGTTAAAATATGCTACTATTTCTAATTATCAAAAGCACCCAAGATTTTTGGGGGATTCTTTTTAGCTGTTGAAATGAATACAGAAAATAGTGACATCAACATATCATTTTTGAAACTATGACACACACAAAGTTGTCTGCAGTTTCCTTTTTAGGGAAAGGCTCTGTTTGGAAAGAATCAATGACGATGATGATGACAGTGACGTCTGTTCTTGGTAGCTTTCAAGTGTTCTGAATTTAGTTTTATTTTAATTAGAATCAAATTTGAGTAAACAAAAATGAAATCTAGATTGCATTAAGGGAATAGAAGTTAGTTATGCCCAGAGCTAAGAACCATGGAAAAGGAGACAAGTCTATACCTGATACACCACCAAAATCTAATCTGAACTTCAGTAACTATAGGAAGGAAGCTTACTTTTCTGCTGGTCTCCCTTGGGCTATGTGCCGGAAGAAATCAGATAGTGTGGCCATTTTTTGCTAAAGCAATCTAGTTATATTAAAATTAGAACACTATTGAAGAAGGTGCATCTTATTTAAAGGATCCAGTAAACCCCAAATCAACAGTAACTTAATGTGCATTATTTGACTTGGAGACTTCAATAACTGGAGACAGTAAAAACTAAGTTTACATTCTTGAATCAATTATTTTAAAAAAACTGTAACCCAGTCTGATTTTATCTGAACATTCTAGTAGACATATATCTTAAACTTTGCTATTTAAGATATCTAAATGTGAACAACGTGTGCTTTTTTAAAATAATAATAGGATGAGTGCTTTAAGTTATGGACTATTTAAATAATGAGAGCTGTGAACCTTTATTTGCAAAGCAGAAGTGGGTTATTTTATTATGTTTTCATATGAATTGCCACCTACTGAGACTACACTAAAAATACATGCAATTACCTTTGTTGTTTTTTTTTTTGCAGAATAAATAATGTATTTATATTGCAAATAAATGAAAAAGAAATACTTAGATTTAGTGAAGAGCTGAGTAGTTTGATTTATAAATAATCTGTAGGACATGGATTTTAATTTTTAATAAATTAAAGATAAATATCAGGTTTAAAAAAGAAAAAAATTATCTACATTAGACACCACAGATTAGTCCCTTCCTGGCCAAAGCCATGATGATGACAAGAGTTCAAGAAACAAATTTGCTTAGTTACTTAATAAGTTAATGGGGTGTACTCAGATAAACACTACTTTCTACTACCTATGTACAAGTAATCGTGGAGCCCACCCATGGTTGATTATTTTTCCAATAAACCGCTACTTGTTAGCAACATAGCATGCTGTGAACAATGACAATGAGTATAGTAAATATAATTTTAAACAAAAAGCGCACTACTGTGTTAATAAGCAAGTTCTATGAGCTGGAAAAGTGAAACTTTGTTTTTCCTACATAGAAGAGAAGATAGCTTCTATTTTTAGCCTTCTAACACTGGGGCTGAATGGGTTAAAAGTTTGCATACTTGTTTTCTAGATACAACTGTGTCACCTTAGAAATAGCAAGTAAATATACTGACATTTTAATTTTTTTCCATTTATATATACATTAAAGGACATTACTCTTAAGATTTGAGTAAATAGTGCTAATGGAATATTTTGAATCATAATCAACAGAGAAATTGGAAGCTTTTAACTGCTGTTGTATTTTTAATTAAGTTGTCTGCCAATGTCTACAAAGGATATAACTTGGCAAGGGAGTATGGTTGTGTGGTTGAACCCTTGTTGCACTACATTATTGTTAAGATGGGGGGGTGGTGGTTTGCCATTTTCAGTAATTATAATGTATGTATAAATCCTCAGAAAAAGCTACTCAGACTTCAACGCTACAGTGGCAGCAAAAATTATAGACAGATATTTATAACTTTTGCTAAAATGACCAATAACAGAAGCATTTATATACCAGACAAAAGGTAGTTTATCAGTGTTTCAGTTGCTGCTTAAGCCTCTCTATAAATGCATACAAAAAAATTCTGATTCATAACAAAATAATTTTATCGTCATTTTATGGCAGTAACCGGATTTCATGATTCAATCTAGACGATGTACATTTGCAAAATAAGGCACTTTCTTGACAACCAAATCATTAAATACATTCTAGTATTTGGTAGGATACCTGAAATTACTTATCACGGCATGGCAGCAAGAGGGCATTGAATTCATAAGCTTGCTGCAATAGTTGATCGTAATTTTACCCCATAATTCTGACATTTTCATGTAACTCGCTCAATATCACCGGCTTTGAAGCTCTAAAACCTCTACCTAGTGTATGTCACATGTCCTCTATTGGATTTAAGCCCGGAGACTGAGGAGGCCATTCGAGAAGAGGGTTTTTTTGTGGTTTTGGAACCAGTGCTTAATATTCACAATGTGAATAGGTGCATTGTCCTGGTGGAAGATCCAAGTCAGTGGCAAATTCTCATCAGCATATGTTTGAGAACATTTCAAGATCTGCAAATAAATATCTACTGCTGTTGAAAGTTCCCTCGATTTTGAAAATTGAACCAATTCCCATATCCGGAAAAAAAAACAGCCGGAAATCATGATGTTCCCTCCACCCCCTTGAATAGTCAGAAGAATACATTTCTGATCAAACTCTTTACCAATTCTACATCAGACACATTGCACATCATCAGAACCAAACAAATTGAATTTAGATTCATCCAACCAGGCGACTTTGAAGCACATTTCTGAGGTCCAGTTGATGTGCTCCCGCACAAACTTGAGATGGCTCAAACGTCTTCTTCCTAGTGACCCCCCCCCCAATTTAGTCAAAACTCATACAGTCAGTTTTTGATGGTCTGCACACTATCTTTCCACTGCTGAATTTCCCTGTGGATGCACCAGTCCAATCTTTAGGTAGTTTTTCCAGGCTTGCTGGAATGCGGATGATCCCTATACTGTCCAGTAGCTTGGTAGAGATGCCAGGCTTGTCTGCTGGCTGTTTCACCACTTCAGATTTCCTTGGAGATTCGGGAATAAGGAAATTTTGGCTTTCGAAGCTCAACAAGTAGTTGGAGAAAGACTGGACTTACCGATTCTAAGAAAATAATATTTAATTATATATTAGCCACACGTGATAAATACCAACAGGCCTATAAAATCCTACCACCGTATCAAATTATTTAACTATTCAAAATCTGCTTATAATTTTTGCCATTATAAAAAAATTATTTCTTTGTCGTTTTGTAAATAAAATCTTTTTCATGTAAATTCGTGCTAGAATTTGAAAAGCAACTGAGACACTGATAAATTACCTTTCGTGTGCTGTTATTGATCATTTTAGCAAAAGTTATGGACATCTGGAAATTTTTATCCAAATTCTCTTATAATTTTTGCCACCACTGTAGTCACATTACTTTTCTGCAGCAGTGCCCAAACTTGATTCCAAGGCAACATGATAACCATGCATCTCCAAAATCTAGAATTTCAGCTTTTTCAGTTGGTTTCAAAACAGTTTTCTCTTTTTCTTACATGCTTAAGTTCTGCTCAAAACAAAATAGAATAATGCTGTATTGCAACAAAGATTATTAAAACAGTTTAAAAGAAATCCCTTTGGTTATGCTAATTGCCCAAAACCAGGATATCCAATTTATCATTTAGATTAGTGTTGAAGATGTTTTAATTAAAAGTTTTGGTTGTCTGGTTGTTGTTTTTTTTTTTTTACAAGATAATTTATATTTTTCAAGTGTGTAGTGATTTAACATAATACAAATAATAATTTGTATGATATTTCAGGGGTGCATCTGCAGCTTGAGTAATCTGAATTGACTGAGTTAACACAACTTATAAAACAACCGGTTCGCTTTTCCATACAAAGCGAAGAGTAGATCATCTAAGTATTTATCATAACAGTAGTTTAATTGTACCAGGGGTGAGTAGAGGAACATTAACAAAACCCTAATTCTGCAATCTTTCCTCTTCACCGTTGTGAGGATTTGCCCCTAAAAAGGGGCTGTTTTTAGTGCAGTGGATGCTTGTTTCTGTTTTTTTCTTCTTCTATAATTGATATACAAGGGTTTAGCTGGTTTTCATTCTGTCCTGTTGTTTTTGTTTTTTTTACCAACATTTTATTTAGCTCACTTGCTGGGTTGTCTCCGTATACACATCTCACTAATTTAGTCAACGGGTGGAATCAGCAAAGATAAGCATCAGTTTTTGTTGTTTTTTTAGGAGCAATTTGTGCAACTAAAGATTTCTTTTCCACTAGGTGTGTAGCATGACATTCACTGCATCCACAAAAGACACCCATCAACCCAGCCAGGAAGGAGCTGACCTATCACTTCCAAACCACAGGGGTTGTCAGAATACCCCCCCCCTCCCTTCCCAAGTTCACTGTCAGCAGCTTTTAAAGCTCCCTGAATAACTGCAAATTAACTCCCTCACTGGGATTTTCTTGGAGAGCCACTGCTGGTGCAGCTGATTACATCCATAGGAAAATTAGCTCGCTTCAACAACGACAAGCAAGGGTTTGTTTTTTTTCCCCATTCTATAAGAGTCATTGGTAGGGTTCTAGGGTTCATACAGGACAGGCATATAGCAGCAATCTTATTCCATTAACTTGAGATGGTTGAATGTAGCTAAATTACAAGCCAGTGGTGTTTCCTCCCCTCCCAAAGGAAGGAGAAAAACAAACAGATGTTTGTTGCTGCTGCTGTTCCTTTTTTTTTTTTACTGAAAATTGTCATTTATACAATGTATGGAATGCACATTGAAACAGTTGGGGGGGTTAGAACTTGTTTACCAAAAAGTGGTGATCTTTCTATCGCCTAAACAAACATGCCTGAGGATCACACGTGATTGACAGATTGCTAGATGAAATAACTATTTACAAAAACAAATGAAGGCTGTCTTGTCTTTTTTTTTTTAAATAATATTAAAAGAAAAGACAAACAGGTGCTAAGAGGTGATTTTGCTTCATTAATCGGCTAATTATACAATAAGCAATGGTTTCTTCAACAAACTATCACCAGTGCTCTGATTGGAACTTTTTGTACAAAAACATGGGTAGTACCATGATCCTCACTCACACCGGTTGGGGTCTTGGTATTCTTTGTGTGATGACTATACATCTATGTAAATGTAGAATGGATCTGTGTCCAAAAGGAAAAGTGGACTAAAGCATAGCAATAATACAGTGGTCTATCAATTCCAGTGTAAGAGAATGAGTAAAATGTTTTGAAACTGTTAGTAATAAGTCTACTTTTTTATATGTATAATAAGCATACAAGGAATAGATTAGATTATACATACTAATTTAAAATTAAATGCCCAATACTTTGTTTTCTCAGCAGTTGGCTATCCTAGTCTTTTTCCTCCTAGTTCTTAAAATAAATATATTGCAATTACTTAAATTTTCATAAATTGCTTTTGCCTTGTTTGTTGTATTGAGTACTAGCATTGTTTCAGTATCCAGATGTAAGCAGTCCATAGGTTATCTGGACAATCAGCTGTCCTCTCTCTCTTTCTTTTTCCTAGAAGTAGCCTGCCATCACTCTGCCAGATCCCACCTTTCAGTTTACCTAGTCTCAATTAGCCCACAACAATAATGCACCAAGATCTAGCAGATACACATTTGAAAAAAAAAAGTGGAAAAAACATTTTATCTATTTGTGTATATCTAACAAAAAGAAAGTCAGATGACCCCACCCCCAACCAGAACAAAATCAGTAACATGCCAATTAGCTTTATAATCTGAATCTAACTCCCACAACCATCAGCTAAACCTTTTTGCTAACAAAAATCAAATTTGATTATAAGCATAAAAGTTTTACTTTTATATATTGTCAAGTCAGTATTTGGGACACAGAAGAGGCTTATTTGAATAGATATTTAAATTCATAAACAGAATCTTTGTATGTACCAATTGTTACATTGTTTTTTAAGTTAGGTAAAGGGACTTTAAAACAAACACCTGGCTTTTTTGTGCATGCTCAGCGGAGGAGAAGCAGAAAAAGGAGCACCTGGCTTCTTTTTTGTTATCTAGTTAATTTTTCTTTTATTGTGCATCATCAAAACATTAAAATAATATTTCTAGATAACAAGTGCCCCCGACAACACTAACTGCACAGGGCTATCGCTGACTATGGTTCAGCTTTCATTCAGTTTCAGTTCTTGAAACCTTGTATAAATTTGATTCTGCACACAAGGAAATATTTAAACTTATGATAGACACGATTTTCCCTTGAAAAAACTTTGGAATTGTAAAACAAAGTTACTATGGAAACTGCTGGGATACAACAATTGCACTTTCACCGATAAGTCCAGGGGTTTTGTGGAATGGCCTGGTGGTAAAATAAGAGGCAAGTTTTGTAGGGAAGTTGGTAAAAGACATTTCACAACAGACTGAAGGTTGTTAGTCTTTCTTTCTAGCAGCACAGTAAGATGATATGTAAGATAACTCAGAAGCAGAAAAGTTAACTATAGCATTTACTTTAATAGTTAACATAAAAGCAAACATTGCACATGTGCTGCCCAGGCATTACAAGATAACTAAAGATTTTCTTTGCTCTTATTTTTCCACAGATTCAGAATGATCATTTGATATCTATTCTGAGAACAGCAGCTACTTTGTTGAAGCCATACAGATAATCAGCCAAATAAATGCGTGTATTCTACTCTCTACATATAAAGACTTGTCAGATTGGTAAAGAAATGCTTTAATATCAAAAATCTGTGCTTTGCAAACATTTAACAAAAAAGATTTCCTAAGAGAATTCTCAACTTACTACTCAAGCAGGCTTTCTATTCTCCACTAGTTCAAAATATTTGTAAATCACAAGAATTAGTCATCTCTTCAGCAAAATTAAATGTTGGTGTTCAGTACATACCATTTTCATGTAACACTCCAGTCAGTAATCATCAAGTGTGGATTAATCAATGTACCCATATAGGTAGTTGCCAAAATACAAATCTTAAGATCCTCCTTCCAGCTGAATCAGATTTTAAATTTTATACTACAATACTCAACTTTTAGAATTTCTTTTACACAAATAATTGAGGCAATGATGATATTTGCCTTTTGTTTTATGAAAAAAACTTCTTAAACAGGTGTGAAATTACCACAGCCATATGAATTTAAGCAAATCCAATACACTTGGTCCCCATTGGGTAAGCATGAAAACAGCACCTAAACTCACGCCAGAGATTAGAGATCAGGCAGTAATAAATGACCAATGGAATCATTGGCCCCAATTCAATGGGGATATAAAACCAGCATTGCTGGTATAGGAAGGGCAAAAGTTTAAGAATGATAGCAGAAGAAACAAAATGATATTGAAAATAAATATTCTGGCATGAGGAATTACATTGACAGAAAAGCAATATCTTGTTCTTTTGACTGACATATACATCAACATGAGCAGTAATAAATATTTTGCATGCACTTTTCTTACATTATGACAAAATTTCATGACGACAAACGTTTAAGAAAGAATCAAACATGTTCAAAATTGTGTAAGAAAATCTTTTTTTGAGAGAGAGAGAGAGAGAGA
Organism: Nautilus pompilius; assembly: GCA_018389105.1. Classification (NCBI taxonomy): domain Eukaryota; kingdom Metazoa; phylum Mollusca; class Cephalopoda; order Nautilida; family Nautilidae; genus Nautilus; species Nautilus pompilius. The sequence goes on from JACATO010000690.1 coordinate 417,751, forward strand.
TTACATGCTGAAATGGCATATACCAGAGTCCACAAGACAAATACACCAGTCAGTAAAAGTATTGGCCAAAGTCAACTAAATAATTTGAAACAACTGATCCAAATGTCTGGTCTTCATCTTACTACCATTGTCTATATCAGGGATTGGAAAAACATGGCCTGTGGGCCCACCAAGACTCCCAGCTATTAAGGAAACTAGCAGAATCTCTCTTCATTAAAGGTAATATAGTTGAATCCTTGTCTGTCATCACCAATACTTTAAATGGTTATTTAAACATCTTTGGAGCAGCAGCACTTGGAGGACTATATAAGGCCATCAAAAGATGGTGGCAGCGTGAAAGAGTTTAAGAAAGAAATAAAAAAATTGTCGGCCATTATCCTGTTTGTCATTGCCTGTTATTATGTAAAAACTTAAGCAATGGAGTGTAATATGAGTGTGACATTACAGTAGAATTTCAAAGGTATGCAGAAGAATTAGGTAGCCCTGTTTTTGTGCAAATTATTTTATTATGTGACACAGCAGTGGAGGGGTAGAATTTTAAAATATAAATTTTTCGAATAAAATAAAATTAGATGCCAAATATTTAACAGAGTGGACTGAAAATGCATTTTTGCTGATTTAGCAGGGAAAGCTGTGCACTTTACTTTGCAAAGGTGTAACAGTATTCAAAGAATAAAATTTAAGCTGGAATTGTGCGAGCAAACATGCATCAGAATTCGAGAACGTGTCTGTTGATGAAAGATGGTTGATGGAATGCAAAAAAGAGCAAAGTTTTTTCACAAAATTATTTCCCACACAAGATGGAACTGCAAGAACAAGCCACGTGATTGTGAACAAAATTGCCCAAAACAGTAAACCATTCTCTGAGGGAGAATTTATCAAAGAATGTTTGGTTGACTGTGCCCAGACAAGAAAAAGCAGTTCAAAAATTGCCTTGATAATGAAACAATCTGTAGTGAGATGTGTAGAAGAAATCTTAAAGAGCCTGGACCAACAGTTAGAAAGTAAGGTAAATGATTTTTTTTCAGGCATCACTGAGGACTCGATGAGAGTTGTAACGTCAAAGACACCAGCCCAGTTGTTGATTTTCAACCACAGATTCTGAGCTCATATAAGAACTAGCATCAACAGTCAATGAAAAATACAACCACTGGGAAAGATATTATGGAGGTGGAAGCCCTAATCTGACAGGAAAAAATGTGGGATTTTTGAAAAGAATACAAGACCAAGTGACAGAAACAAATCTAACAGAAAATCATTTTTCTACATTGCATTATAAGAGGTCCTCTGCAAAATTGTTCTGAAACTAAGCAATGTCATGGATACAGTTACAGAAATGATCAAATTTATTAGAACTAGAGCATTAAACCACAGGCAAGGAGTGTGTGTCAAAGCTCAGGGGTGTTCTGTACCATACAAATGTTAGATGGCTTAGTGTGGGGTGGGATCTGAGAGCAGAGATTGATTTGTTTTTGAAAATGAAAGGCAAAACTGTGGATTTCCCTCAATTGAAGGATGTGATCTGGCTTTGATTTCACATTTGCAACTGGTGTCATTAGTCACTTGAACAAACTGAATTCAAAACTGCAAGGGAGAGAAAGGGTGTTTTGCTCGTGAAATGTATTGCTATGTCAAGTCCTTTACAATAAAGTTGCTCCTTTTACACTTTGCAACAGATTACAATATCTGACCAGAACCTGGAAAGATGCATGTTGTTACTGCTCACTTTGCATGCTGGGTGTTCTTGCACTTTGAGGATTTTAGAATGATAGAAAATGACATGGCTTTGATCTCTCCTTTTCATATGATGTGAACAATGCTTCAAGTGACCTTCAACCAGAGTTTATTGACTTTCAGTGTGATTCATTGCTAGCAGAGCAATTCAAATCAGTGCCTCTTCTGGCATTTTACACATACAGGTTGAGAATCCCTTATCCAAAATCCTTGGGGCTGAATGTGTTTCGGATTTTGGAATATAGATATACTGCCATAATTTAGTAGCTAACCCACTGGGGAGTGGGGTCTGGGGGCACAAGTTCATTTACAACATTATAACTGCATATGGATACATATAGCCTAGAGGTAGTTTATGCAATATTTTTTAATCATTTTGTACATGAAACCATAAAAAGATGTACATTTAACCATCAGAAAGGTAAGCTATCACTACGGTAGGCCTACTGGTACCGTAGGGATATTTGCAGGCCTTTCTGACATTTTCAAAGTACATTCACACCATGTTACAAAAAAGCACAAAAAAGGCACCAAAACTACGGTGAGTAATTTGCGTATGTCAAGCGTGTCGGGACCTGCATGCTTCCCAGGAACCTGGAATTTTCAACTGAAGGCGCTACAAAATTATTTCAGATTTTTGGAGCTTTTTTTGGTTTTCAGAATTTCGGATAAGGGATTCTCTACCTGTATCTCAATAAGCAAAACTTTACAAAGATCATGCCAAAAAGATGCTAGTACTGTTCAGATCAGCTTACATCTGCGAGCAGACATTTTGTGATGGAATTCAACAGATCTTTGATCAGTGATGACAACCGTGCAGCAGTGTGCTCTGCACTGCAACAGCAAAAATTACATCTGACTTCTCTCATGTTAATGACCATCAGAGATTTTCCTCACTTCCTCACACTGAGCAATTTTTTTTTTACATATTCACAAGTGTTCACAAAATCGCTTGCTTTCTAAAAATGTGCACTCAATCCATTATTATTAAGTGTAATTGCTTTGTTGTGGAAAGAACATAATGGAGTCTTTATACAATGGATGTTGAAGTAATTTAATCAATATAGCAAAAATGTGCAGTCATTGACTTAACAAAATTTGTGAAGTGGCCTACATGCAAAAACTGTTGCCCACCCCTGGTCTTTATTGTTCCACAGATTCTCTATTGGATTCAAATCATGGCTTTGAGTCAGCCACTTTAGAACTGGAATTTTGGGATCTCTGAGATACTGCTTGATGGTGGTGGCAAAGTGTTTTGAATTATTATGCTGGAAAATCCAGTTGAGAGTGAGGCTCATTGCTCCTGGATACCATGAATAAGGCTTTTCTTTTTTTCTTTGGAGGAGGACAGCTCCAAACCGTAATGGACCTTGGTTTTGTGTACTTTGGATGGAATGCTTCCCCACATTTTTGCCAAACATGTCTGATTATCTAATCCAAATCTCTGGAGTTGTGATTCATCAGACAGAGCTCTTCAGCCCACATTTCTGAGGTTCAGTGGAGATGGTCCTTGGCAAACTGAAGTTGATCCCCCCACCTTGATCTTTCCTAGCAACAGGCCTCATCAATTTGAAATCACAAAGCAGTATTTGGACAGGTCTCACAGAAAAAGAGGTCCTCCATATCTCAAAGTATCAACAGATGCCTTGTGTCAATCCATTTTGGACAGACAGTTGATTTTTTTCATCAGTCAGAACAACAGTTTTTTTGGGAGGGTCGCTAAATCTATGCATTCATTGTGTTTGTAAAGCTTCCAGGCTATAAGATGCTGTTTTATGTTGGATTTAAAAGCTGGCTTTTTTTTTTACCCACTCTAGAATATTCATTAACTCAATATTTTGTTGGCTGTCCAAAAAAAAAAATTGTAGACTATGACCAGAGATGGCTGTCAAATTCCGTAGGGATCCCACAGATTCCAAGAATTATGAAGAGTTTCATAAGACATCCAGTAATAGCTAAATTTGAATATATTTTTTTAATAATAATAATGTTAACCTTAAAACTTTACTTTTTTTTCTAATAAACTTTTAATTGCATTCATTGTCCTACTGTAAATCTTATCACACCTGACACTATCTATCAATGTTTTTCCCTAAGGTGTTTTAAATTCATTACATTATACAAATCATTTATTGACAAAAAATGGTAATACTCGTTAGTTTAAGTAAAGAATTTTCATTTCCCCTAATGGTTTTATAATTAGATTTTTCAAAGCTTTCCAATATTTGTTAAAAACATTCCTTTGCTTCGCTTCCAATTTATTGGAGCTCCAAGTGCCCCCCCCCTTCCAAGTCATTTGTCTTTTAGTGACACATCCGCCTGTCTGTCTCATCCATTGACCAAGTACTATCTTGATGAAACAAAGTTAAGAAAGAAATTCTAATTTTTAAAGGTACAATTTATTAGCTTTCAATCACCTAATATGCCTTTCTTGGTAAAATAAGTTGGGTACATTTGGTTTTAAAAGATGGGAGAAGTGCTTTTTCAAGGGTTTGAGATTTACGTTTTTATGAAACTAAAATCCTACTACAACCGTTTTTAAAGATAAAGTCAGTGTATTGAAAGGTTGATAGGAACAAAAAGAAACGTTGCATGGTAATTGATCAGCCAAGATCAAATGCTAATTGACTACAACTAGAAATATACAAACATGACTTTTAGTCAGTAAATCTTATAACAAATCAGATGAAAAAAAAAAAGAATTACTTAATTCTTCTGCTACTGGTAATATTTCCATGATCACCACCATTAGCACAGGTAAATTCTTCAACAGCTCAGTAGCTGACATAACTTGATGTCTATACAATTACAAATTTGGTTAATATTTTTGCACTACTAAATTTAAATGCTTGTTTTTCAGTTTTGATGATACCCATTTCATGCTTCCTTCGTATATCACATACCATCTAACAGAACTACATTAAAGATTTTGTAATCAGTGGGCAGTTAGAAGCCTGGAGATGTTCTGTTATTAAGGGATCTCGCTTACCTTCACATATTTTAACTTCCCTGTGGTACCTCAGTTACTAAAATGAGCTGTTTGACATTTAGACTTTAATTGTTTGTATGCAATTATGAAATCATTGTGAAGCATGGGACTCTCTTTAAATCTTCCTGGAAAAGAAGTATTCTCAGCAGTCATTCTATCTTTAGATTGATAAAAAAGATTTCTTTAAAAAAAAAATCTCTCTCGTTAAAAGAAACCACCAAAGAATCTTAAGTATATAGCTGGGAGAGTCCATAGTAATACAAATTATTTACAATCATTACAGAGAGAGGGGTGTCAGGACAACAGTTCAGGGCTCACTCATCCACTTACAGTGGGAAATGTTTGCTCTTTTCAGTGCAGTTTATTCCACTGCTCTTTCAGGGATAACTGTAAAAATGAGGGTAGTGGACATGCGCACACATTAAAAATATAACAGTACTGAAATAAGATGACAACAGGTAATAAATTCTGCAAATATCGCTGCATGGCGCTTTACAATCTGCTCATTAGTGGTTTAATCACTAGTTTTCTAAATCGGATTCGTATGATTTAAGCACCTCCAATTAATATCATTTTCCTTTCTGCCTAAAATCTGAATGCAATTTTAATGAAAGGTTAAGCCATTTTCACCATGAAGATTTGTGCAGAATTATACAAGGTAATGAGTTCAAATGTTTGTGTGGGATGGGAATCGTCAAAATTTATTTCACTGGCCATGTGATTTTCGAAGTGTTAATTTATTTGGTTTATAGTAGTATAGGTATATTCAGCATATTGGAATATTCACAAAACTATAGTATTTTTAATTCATTTACCTATTATTCTTTATTGAGATAAGTGGTTTAGTTTTATTTTTTTAACCCAGCAGAATGTACTTTTAAAGCTGAGTTTTATTTTGTTGGCAGATTTCGAACTGGACCAGGCGTAATACCCAGCAAGATACCAAAAAATACTGAAAACTTGATTCTGGTCTTGAATGGCCGTGAGGCCTCAAAAATAGACTTTGCAAAGTTGTGGTTGGACTTCCTTCCGATGCTCACTCGGCTGAAGCAGGTTGGTGTGCTACTACTGGGCAGCGAGCATTGTAACAATGAGTGGATCAAGCCATACATGAGCATGAGAGGAGGACCAGTCAAGTTCGTTTTTGTCGTCTATGACAGCATGGATATTGATAATCACAACTTCTATCAGTGGCCTTTAGGTGTGGCAACGTAAGTAGCGTGACCTTTGCTAAACTTAGGTCCTTGCAAAAGTACATTTACCTTTTTCCAAAAATATAGTTTCTTACATGTTCCCAAGCTAGTGCATAACTGGTGCTTGCAGGTGCCCTTTGTTTCAAAGAGGAATTGGGTTGGTTGTTTTCCTTCTAACATTTAAATTTATGCAAATGCTTACATTTCAATGATCAATATGTTCTTACAGTACGACTCTCTAGAGGAAAAAAATAGTCGTTATGTATATAACTTCCCCTCCAACCAACAGAGAATTAAAAAACTTAGAATTTTCACAATGACTACTACATCAGCAATTTATTCCATGGATTCACTATCTTGTTACCCAATTTTTTTTTTCTTCCAAGCTAAAACAGCCCATGCTGAAAATTTAGTCTGTTTATTATTATGACCCCTAGTACTGATACCCAAGATATATATATATATATATGCATCCTCCTAAAACTGGGTAAATCTAGTAATTCTAGTATTTTAAATGCTTGAAATTTGGAAAAAATTTTTAGAACAACTATGCTGAACATAATTTAAAAACTAAGATTTCTTAGCACGCAAAATAAAAATAAAATTCTATTTTATAGTTTGGTTAATCATTCCTAGCATCCAATTACCCAAAGTGCACTATTCTTCACAATGGAGAATTCTTTCTATTAAACATCTCCCCTTAATCTGCATTCTTCCATATAAAAAAAAAATTTTAATAAATCACTGTTAGTTAAAATGCATTTACCTCTTAAGAATGGCCAGTCTGGTAATAAATTTACCACCTAAAATCTGGAACATGCAAATTTCCTGAGATGTGAAGGAAATAATAATCAGTTTGGAAAGACAACGACGACAAAAAAAGAACAATTCAAACTTCAGTCCAATGAAACAAACAGGTCTCTCGTTTAGTACTGGTACACTCATTATGTGAAAGGGTGGGGGGTTTAACTGTGGAACTTCAGTCACAAAGAAAAAAATTACAGATGATTTATCGGTACATAAGTGACTCAGTAAATGTCTTCACTTTTAGAGATGTTTAGAAGCAGTTATGGGCTACTAATCTACTGATATCAAGCTAGCTTCTTTTATTTTTAGAACAGGCTTTTATATCAACATTTTTATTATGAATATGAAATAAAACAAAATTTTTATGTAGCATCTTTTTCTTTTTTTTAATTATTAGTTAGACGAGAAGTTCATTGAAGAATCTGTAAATTACTAATCAAGAGTATTTGGATGTACATATTTCACAAAGCATTATCGGTGGTGCTGGGTGTCGCAGCCCTCATAGGGTAGTGGGTTAGGGTTATAAATTCAGCTCTGCTTCATAGAAAGAACAATTTTCTCCAAGATATTTAAATGCAAGCAAGCAAGAAACCCAGTGCAACAGATTAAGATAGAGGCAAGTGGGGAGAGAGATAGAAAAATTTCAATGTTAATTCAAACATTTTTTATTACTACTTCTGATCCTGATATATATATATATACTCATATACTCTTTAAGAGGAGCAACAACTTGTGGATGTAATCTCATTGACGGTGAAATTTATACTGAAAAGAACTGCCATCTGTTTATATTTTTAAAAAAAAAAAAACACTAACTCTTTTATAATAATTTTTATCTATAGCATATTTTAGATATATAATTAACCAAAGGCAGGCTTTGGATAATTAAAGCAAATGTTTGGAATGCTACATTATCAAATTATAAAGATGTCATTTAAAACTATCTTTGGAAATTAAATGCTATGTTAAGCTACTGTAGGTATTCACACTGGACCATACCCAAGTATTATACCTGGGATGAAGTTCCCCTGGCTTACAAGTAGGGGATAGAAGGCAAACAATAACTAGAAACCCATGTATAAAATTACCATAAACTATTAATCTCTTCCATGATCCTTCATAATAGGTTGCCAACTGTGAAACAGTTTTTGTTATGGATAAAGATAACTTAAGATTACCCAGCTGTTCTGTACCTAGAAATCTTACAAGGGAGAAATGAAAATACATGATAATGGCTTCAAGAGTAATCCTCGAGTTGTGTATGCAGTGTCAGTTGTTTTTTTTTTTAATGGATCCCCCACTTGTCTTGAAATGCTGACCTTTTCTAGAACACAATCAAGAAACCAGGATCTTTGCCATAATGAATTATCTTCAAAAATTCTAGTAAACAATGTATTAAGCTTGAAAAATTAAGGATATTTACCTTAAATTTGTTAACTGTTTGATGATAAACAATGCAAATAGAATGTGACTGATAAAAATGACTTAACACCCAGTCAAGTTAAGTCTAGATATTCTACAGTAATAAGATTAAGTGTGTAGGTTGGTCCATATCTGCCAATTCTCATATCACTTTTTCTTCTTCTTAAGAAAAGCAATACATCTTAAATTTTCAAGTGTAGAGAGTCAGCGAATCTTAACTACTTGTACAAGAATGTAGTCAAATGCTGTCCAGTGGTTGATACCTTACAAATAAAATTTAAACTTATTTTGCCTATAAACCCATAATAAACAATTTCAACTTATTTGGTAAACATACCCCCCACCACCACTTCCCTTAATTTGCATTTTCAATTTTTTCCATTATTGTAATTGCTATGATTAAAGAGTTCTCATAAGACAGGAATAATTCATTACTACATGGCACGACTTACCAGTAATCAATATCTCCTCTAAAGTTTTGTCAGAAATGCCAGCTTTTACAAATTGCTTTAAATATATTGGCATAGTATTTATTTGTGCCTTATTTTTAAATCAAGACTGTCACATTTTTTTAAACACTTTTAAATAAGTTATATAATTCTTTTCAGATCAGAACCACTTCAAGCAGTAAGACAAATTATTTAATCTAGGACGAACTAGTTTCTATGTTGTAGTAGGGAATACCATAGCTGTTGAGGTTCTTGGGAAAGCTCAAACCTATTTGGACCCTGTAACCAAAAAATTCTCTTAATATTGTTATAATTCAGCCCAGAAACAGAACTCCAAATATCTTGACGTGTTATCATGATGGAAGAAACCCACAAATAAGGAAGAGCTCAAAACCTAAATGCCATTTTCTACACTTACCAACACTTTAAAGTTTTTTCCTTCTTTTACCCTTCATTTGTAGACCATATTATAGCACATAAAGGCATTGCCAAATTGTATGCAATGCCATTATCAAGCCACATGTTCGTAAACTGGTTCCGCTACACTTTGTGACATTTGAATTTAATGACTTCCTGAGAATTTTCAAAAAACTGTCAAGATTTTAAGAGCTTTCATATAAAGTGAAGTACACAGTCTATGCAAAACCATTGAGGTTATAGCGCTACACAAAGTCTCCAGAATTATAGGTGAATGCTTTATTTTTTAAAAGGGGGGGGATACTTTGAGAGATTCTGCATATTGCATTAAACAGCAGCAATTTTTGAAAACCTTTAAATTTAATTACTGTAACTAAGAATTTCCACAATGTATATTCAGATCACTTAGTAAGATATTCCCTTTGGAGATGAATAAGTACACTTTCACACTTACAACTGGAGTGGATTAAATCAGATCTGGTAGCATTTTAAATGTAATTAGTGAAATTTTGTTCTTAACACCTGCTTCAGCTTAGCAAACAAGCTAAGCCATATTCCTCAAGTTCTCTGCATTGCCATCAGGTGTTATGAACTGTAATGTGCCACCATATAGCCTCATTTTTATTCTTGATCTATCAGTTTTTCACTCAGATGTCCACAAAATTCTTGTAATATTCAGTTTTTGCATAAGGCTGCCAGATATAATGCAGTTATGTGTACAAAACATGTTTAATTGAAATATTTTAATTTTCCATCTGTTGCATGGATACACAGTCATCATAAACAACTAAGGATTGGTTTACGCGCCAAAGGCAAAAGCAGTATTATTTTACAAATGAAAAAACTTTACCATTCTTAAGGTTCTCTCAAGCATTGTGTTTATCATGACAGTAGAAACATTTCAACAGTTGCCAGCCATTTATCAGAACACCGATTTCATTTTCAATGGCTAGAAATGTGTGTTTTCACACATTAATTTTAAAATGCTGCTGCTGCTTCAGGTACATTTTCACATTTACCAAAGAAATCAAGTCATAATTATTGTGCCCAATTTTATTACATAGTTTGTAGAGCTTTCACAAAGTCCAACTTCAGCTTTGCTGGAACAAACATGCCAGCATTTGAATATTGAGGACATTTGCATATTAAATTTTATCATTATATAACCAGCTGTTCCTCCCCAGGATTTTACTTATACAAACAATCATTAGAGTTTTTAATTTCTTTAAATGGCTTTATCAAAGACTGCCAAGCTGAAAGCATATTCAGTCTTAAATCCTTTCTAATATATGAATCTTACATTTTGAAACTAAATTCTTGTGATAAATTTGTGCATTCAGAAATTACCTGAATTAAAGAGTGAATTCTAATAATATTAAATACATGCAGCATTGTTTTATCAGGAAAATAAAAGTTAAATAAACGTGTTCATGTGAGCATCAAAATTAATTCAGTAAATGATTGCAGGAATTCTTAACATTTCAATATTTTTTATCAAAATTCAATAGAAGTTTGATAAATGGGTTTCTTCCAGGGAGTGGCTTAAACAGTTTTAATTTTCATTATTTCGCTATCAGCAAATAGAGAATTTGGTCGATTATCGCTGCTCAAGCATATCAGAAAAAGACATCATGCCAGAAGTTAAATGCATTTTCATGGAGCACAGAACCTGAGTGACTTTCTTGAAGCATCTTAGTAGTTGAAAAGAAGAATTACACAACAGCACATTATAAATTACATACCCCCTTTGTTTTAAATGTAAAATATTCAAAAGTATAAACAACTACAACAGATTCTAATTTGTTAGGACTGAGCAAGTGGTTTGGCACAATAGTTATGTTGCATGTCCCAAAAACTGCTTAAAATTTTCTAATTTCAGAGCTGATTGTTTCACTTGATCTCCAGGTTGTGAAATAGTTTTAGTTTCCAATTTCAAACAAATGGTATCTTATATTAAAGCAATGGCCATCACCTTAACTTTCCTGTGTTTACTTTAAAGAGCCCCATTCAGAGCATAGCTTTCATGTCAGTTTTTTTTCTATTTGGTGACAATAAAGTGACTTAATGTTTAAAGATTTTTTTTTATAGAAGGGTCATTCAAACTAACTTTTTTTTAAAAAAAAACTTTTAGAGAATTAGCTTATATAATGTAAGCCTACAGTAGCAATTAGGTCTGCTATTTTCAATTAATGTGCAAACAGTTAAACTCTGAGAAAAGGTGCACATGCAATCCATTGCCGGCCAGTGGCCAGCCCCTCTCAGCCAATGCTGCAGAATTTGAGCCATGTTCCTTGTCATTAAGAGTGTTTTCAGATGTGAATTTTACAAACCCTCTTCTGCAGCTCACTCTCTTTTTATAGCTTCATGCAGATTTGTGTGTGAATCAGCTTCGACTACAAAAAAAAAAAAAATTTTTTTCCCTTTGCTTTCTTAATTTTTTATTTTTTAAATATTTATAGATTTACCTACTATAAATAATCATTATTTTAATTCTGAAACCTGTATTTAGGATGTCTGATAACAAATTCGGGTTTTAGAATTCATAATGTGACCTCAGTTTTGCTCAGATCTCTAGTTAATTTGCTTACAACCTTTGAATTCTTGAGAGATCTTTTCATATATGAGATAACAGATAAGCATGCAAACTCAAGAAATTCTCTTGCCTTCCCCAGCTGTGAACTAACTGTACTGGTGTTTCTGACCTGGGGAAACAGTAGAAAAGGACACCTATTGTACTGGTAAAGGGAGTTTCCTAATAAATGAATGGCTCTCTTGGCCCTGTTTTTGATCCTTTATAAATTAACTGGTTATACATAGATTTGCAAAAACTTCAGGGTTCACAGAATGTTTAATAAATCACTCTCCTCTCTGATCTGAGCTTGGTTTAATTTGCACATCGTTTTGCGCTGATTGGCTGTGACCTTCCAATGACTGGAAGGGACAGTTACAGGAGTTACACTTTACCACTAGTTAGTTGCAAGATGTAAACAGTAAACAAGCTCCAGTATTCGGTAGAGTGCAATGTATAAGCAAAGCTGATTAACTTCTGATGTTCATCATCATTTTGATTTCTCAGAAACAAAAAGGGGGGATGGATGTACTATGGCAATAAAAAGAAAGAAAAATTAAGTGTAATTTAGCTAAATCCAAAACCAAATTTCTTCAAAACAGCAATGAATATGCTTTCTCTATCTTATCAAGAAGGAATTCTATTTACATTATCCTGCTGAAATCTAAAATTGGCTGCATTCTGCTTGTTTTAAAACCATGGTGGTGGTGTCTTGAGGAGAAAAGCAGGCATCGCTTTAATGAAACAAATCAGATGAGAGTGGAGAATTATCAACTTAACACGAATCTTTGCTTCAGAACAAATTTATTTAAATTTCAAAGGAAATTGCAACCTAACTAGTATTGCATTCATTTATCTTTCTTCTGCTTTAAATATCTCCATCTTGTCTGCAGGCTAAGACAGACACTCTGTTGCTTTACTTGTAGACCCCATCTAATCACAGATTCTGTGGTCTGAACTCATGAAACAAAGCAGAGACCATGAACTCTTGGCCAGATCCTGAAACTTAATCTTGTACTGAATAGATTGATTGTTTAATACCACTTTATCATTCAAGGAAAACAAAACTAAACAAAAATGCAATGACAAGTGGCAGAGAATTTTCTCCTTTTGGAGGTGGGGTGAAGCAGGTGGTATTCCAGAGAGCCTAGCTGGCTTAACTTGAAAAGCAGATGTAACTAATATATTACTTGTACTTACTTCTTCACAGATATACCCAATACATGCAGTGTCCTTTTTTAAAATTATTATTATTTGCAAACTTTTTTTAAAGAAAAAACAAAACTTTATCTCAATTCATGAGCTATTACCAATCTTTTCCCATGATTCTTTACTATAAATTTTAAGAGACAGCTAATTTTGGTATTGGCCCTCTTTCCTCTACAAAGACTGTAGGATTTTGCCGATTCCCATTGCAACTAGTGTCAAGAATGGGTGATGCAGCAAAAGTCCCTACCAGAATCTTCATTTTTAGATGTGGGAGGAAACCCATGTGGCTAGCTGGTAAAGAGTGGCAAGACAGTATTGTCTTAAAACACAAGCTATGAGAAATTATAGTAGAAAGGAGATTTAGTTCAATTTCTCTTGTCACTAAAACTTATTTAATACCCAGTTAACAGACAAGCGGAATAATGAAATAATAGTATTAAGATATATGTCAGTAAGGTCAAAGTAAACTTGCATTCTATTTCCATTTTAGTACATCGGTTTTCATTATTTCATTAATCAATCTTTGATTGTCATTAATAATTTAATTATAGCTGTGTAAACATTTCACAAAGATATATTTACCCTACTCTTGAATTTAAAAAAACAGTAAATTTTATAATAAAAGCAATGAATTAATCAATAGGTTAGACAATGTATTTAATATTATCTGCATTGCATTTTCATATCTTGTTTTAGTGTATTTTTTCATTAATAATAAAATTTAAGAAGTGCAGTTCAGAAAACATTAAGTCACCAACAATGTCCTCCCTTAATTTTTCCATCTACACGCAGATGTATGTCACCAGTAGGAGAGAGGGAAAAAAAGCTATATTTATTTTCTTTTAAAGTTATCATAGGTATGCATGAAGTAGGAAGGATACAAAAACAATGGATAACTAACTGCATGTGTTGCTTAAGATGTTTATTAAACAAAACTAAAAAATGAAAATTAACATATTGCAAAATTTTCAGTAGCTTTTTAGAATTTTACATGCATCTATTCCTTTGAGGTATGAAACAAAATTATCCATTTTCTTGACATAAAAACTATTTTATCTTTAGTACTGATACATGAAATACTTTTTTTTTTTTTATACACTGCATGAAATGAAAGTTTATATCTCTGGAGTTGACATGAAGAATATTTTATCTAATGTCTTTACATATGCAGGAAAAAAGATTTATTCCCTTTTGACAAGTGAGATATGTTTTATTTATTTCCTTGATTTAGAAGATCACTTTCACCAGAATGAGAGCTCAAGCCAGTAGTTGGCAGGCTTGATGGGGTAGATAGTTCTGGGCCAGAGAGAGGTTTTTCTCTCATCTTGACCACTTTTGTTTATAACTGTATCCAGGTTATTTTATTTCAATCTATTTCATGATTTAGTTTTAGTATTATTCATAAGGAAAAAGTCATGTTCAGATCAGCATTGGAAGCTTCAAAGGTTGAATATACGAGGTCTGTCGAAAAAGTATCCGACTTTATTTTTTCCCATGCGAAATAATGACAGTAGGGAGGCAAAAGTGTGCATGGTGGAGCCGCATGCGTGGTTTTTGGTGGGCTTGCTGGATGCATCAGTCGCTGTCAGGTAGCCATCGTGTGAGGTGCTGTACTACTTACTCGTCACATTTTCATTTCGCCCGTGATGACGGAATGTGTGGAGCAACGATCTTGCATCAAGTTTTGCCAAAAGCTTGGAGATACCCAAGCGGAAACAATTCGCAAAATTCAAAAGGCTTTTGGTGACAATGCCATGGGCGTTACCCAAATTAAAGAATGGTACAGCAGGTTCAAAGATGGCCGCACATTGGTGGAGAATGACCAGCATTCTGGGAGGCAGTCAACGAGCCACAATGCAGCAATTATCAAGAAAGTGCAGACCTTGATAATGGAGGATCGTCATTTGACGGTGTGGGAAATTGGTGACGAGGTTGGGATCAGTAAAGATTCTGCACATGCAATTTTAAAGGAGGATTTGGGCTTGTGCAGAGTGGCAGCAAAATTTGTGCCCAAGCTGCTTTCTTAGGAACAACAACTACTTCGTCTTGAGGATGCACAGGACCTGCTGGATACTGCCAACAGCGATCCTGAGTTCCAGAATACCGTGATAACTGGAGATGAGATGTGGGTGTATGGGTACGACCCAGAAACCAAAGCTCAGTCATCACAGTGGAAGCACCAAGCATCAGGTCTGGAGCAAAATCAAGGTGATCAACTAGCAAGGAGGAGTACTATCAGGAAGTCCTCCAACGTCTTCATGATGCAGTTCGCCGCGAGACCGGATCTGTGGACCTCGCAAAACTGACAGCTGCATCACGACAATGCCCTGGCTCATTCTTCACAGCTGATCCAAGGTGTCTTGGCAAAGAAAGGCATTTCGTTCATTTGCCAGGCTCCCTACTCTCCAGACATGGCTCCTTTTGACTTCTGGTTGTTCCCAAAAATGAAGATGCCACTGAAAGGCTCCCGCTTTGAGAGGTGAGAGGACATCATGCAGAATGTGACGGCAGAGTTAAGAGCCATTCTGGAGGAAGCATTCCAGATGTGCTTCGAACAGTGGAAGGATCGCTGGGTTAAGTGCGTGGAGGCACGAGGGGTCTACTTCGAAGGAGATTAGCAATTGAACCCCACACCAAGTACATAATTTTTTTTCCCAGCCTAAGGTCAGATACTTTTTCGACAGACCTCGTATTTCAATATAGGGAAACTATATTGTATTGTTCTGTATTTTTTAAAATAAGTCACCATTTCCTGGAAATTTGCCATCAACTTTGCCTCGTGTTTCTCTGCAATTATGTATTTACAATCATTGTACTGGTTCACAATGAATGCCCCCTCCATGGTGTTTTGGGCAAACTACTTCAATCATCTAAGGTCCAACGTTTTTCTATATTTGTTAACTAGCTTGCCAATGTCTTCAATGCCAAATTCATAACTGATATTCTATTGTGAAAGTGAGGCAAAGAACAAAAAGCTGCCCCCCCCCTCATTCATTTAGTTCCTTTTCTGTAAACATTTTATTCAGATAATCACACAGTAGGAATATGAAACTGAATGGATTGATCACTGAAATGTTAATCTCGTGGGTTTTTTTTTTTTTTTTAACACTATTGCTCCAAGAAATTGTTTCTCTGAGATACTGTCCTTTCATCTTGCAGATCTTGGCCCTTGCTAAATGTACAACTTCAAATGTTGCTAAAGAGCTCTTCTGAAAACATTTGGTCATCTTCTGCTAATTCATACAAGACATTTAATGCAAGTATAGTGTTATGGCAGTCAATGTCAGAGAGCAGCTTCAAGCAGTACTTTGCTATCGGGTCATCATTTTCTGAGATTCCATGTTCAAGATATCTAAGGAGGGCTTCATAATTGTGTATCAAAGCACTTACAATGAAACATCTAGAGAGGCATCTCATTTCAGTTGTTTAAACAATAGAGTCTCATTTCTGTAACATTTCCCATTTCCTCAAACTGTCCTTCCTCTTCAGACTGAGGATCTAAAGACGACTGTATAAATGGCCTTTAAAATGCCTCTATTTCCTTCATCATTGGTACTTTGTTCCAGAGATTGATTAATCCCAAGTCTTCTCAATGGGCTATAGCATTCTATTAAATATGGAATACATTGCTTGAGTTATGTGGCAATACCACTGCTTTTCCATAGCATGACAAGAGCACCATCTGAAGTGAACATCACCATTTTCCTTATTTCCAGCTTGTGAATTGCAAGCAGATAAGTTAATAATTCCACCATACACTATTATGCACTGCAGATTCTTCATCTCTGGAGTAAATTGTAAGCATCTTGTTGATAAAAATATCTATGCTTTCATCTACAATAAGCATATAATAGGAACACAAGCTAATCTCCATGATTTTTCATGGACAACAGTGTTGATTGACAGCAAAAACTCCAAAAGATTGTTGTGCACGAATCTTGCCTCTAGACTGTTGCTGAAATTCTTTTATTCTATTTCATCCAGCCATATACTCCATTGACCATAAGGCAGCATTTCTTCTTAAAATTTGCCCCTTTGTTAGTTGATGCTGTTTACCTTTGCTTTTGTTGATAAATAGAATTTCCACAAAAAAAATTATTTAAATCATACATAAAACTATTACTGTATGCAAGACTTTAGACATCATCCCTATTGATAACTACCCTACAATTCCTTTTTCTCAACTGAAAAATGATACTATGTACTGATTTTAACTTTCGAGTTTCAAATCAACCAGCCTATGTATGATCAGTATAAACATTATTCACAAATTGCAGAAAGTTATATGAAAATTTATTTTAAAATATAATCAAGAGCACACATGCGCACACAGAATCCTCTTAATAATGCACTATTATAGCATGAAAAAAATTTCATTTTATACATTCAAGAGTAAAGACCATTTTGCATGTTACTATATTGATGTAATAGAAGCAACTTGGAAAAGATTATAACACTGCCATGTTGGATAAGGCTATTACATATATGCCAATAATTTTCTCTTATTTAACTAACTAGCACCATACACAACCTTCATTGGCCTACTTACACAAAATCTTACTTATTCTAACTTTAGAAGACTTGAATTCATTTAGCTCACTAGTTGACAATATGCTCTACTAGAACCAATTTTAAGTAAATAAATGCTACTCTTTAAGTGGATACTTTGCACAAAATAGCTATGAAAATACACAAGATAGTTACTCTACCACAAAATTAAATGAATCAGCACTACTTCCCATAACATAGCACATAATGATATAAGTGTAAATAATATTTATCTTACCAATAACTGGGTGAAAATCAAGAGTAACAATCACATTCCATATTGTAATTGCCCACAAACCACACATCCTCTTCTGTCCCAGCCTGAAGAGAAATGTTAGCACTAGTCCAATGAATATGGAACAAAATTAAAATTTTTCTTCTCTTTTTCCTATCATAATGAAGCCTTAACTAACACCCTGACAAGTTTCTTTGGCTGAACCTACCAAGATCAAAACAAGCTTTTACCTTGTTTGGGATACGCATGGCTCAAGTAATCTTACTTTGCCTAACATTTTAGCTCATGAATATTTTCAAGATTTTCCATGACATTATAGGATGTAACTGATTTTGATCAGTCGTAGTTTCTACTAGCCTGAGGAAAATATAAACCTCTACTTTTAAATTGAGAGTAGCACCTTGATTTTATTAAGAACCTGCTAGAACAAATACTTTACAGCTCTTACATATTCGTAGCAATAATCCGGTCATGGCAGTATTAATAGACATTCAAACCCACTGCAAAAAGATTTTCAAATTGTAGCAACTGGAAGCCTCTACAAAGTATTGTATTTTGAGGGGGTCTTTCTTGGTAGCAAGAGATAGAAAAATTTTTTTAATTCTATAGCCAGTTTATAATTTGAGATATTTTAGCCCTCTGTACCACAACATAGAATGGATTTGTACCTAGTACCCTTCAAATTTGTATTAATCAGCACAGGTTGAACTATAGGTGCTGTGACATGGTGCCTTCTTCATTAATTTAACCCTTTGTAACAAATTTGAATTGCCCTGTGTTTTACATTACAAGGAAGTTGACTAAATATACAACACTAGTACTAACTAGTGTTGAAGAGGATGAAAATGAACACTAGGTGGTGTAAGGAAGGAAATTTTGTTGTGGCATACAGAGGGTTAACAAGCCTTCAGTCTGGCCATAGATATAGGTCATTTGTATGGAAAAATTAATTCTCAAGTAAAGATGCTGCTTAGTAGCAAACAACCTCTTGGTTCCCCATCCTAAAGTTGTCGATAAGCACAAAAAAAAAAAAAAACATTTTTCAATGCTGTAATTATTAAAGCAGAAATGTTTTGAATTTTTGTTTGATACAATGTTAAAAATTAAATGTAAACAGCTGTACCTTTGTTTTTTTTTCACTATAAGCATATGTAAAAGAGAAGGTAGTAGGCATGTAGTACTAAACAGGTACATAAGGGATGCATTCCTGGAAAACAATTTATAAATTGAAAACATTTTTTCCTGTTATTTTTAACGTAATGCATGAAGAATGTTTTCTTTACCCAAAATTTCTTGCACAAGGTATTATTTTCTTTCACTATAACACATGAAAAATGATGGTACAAGTAACACTAACAAACTAAAGAAGAAAATTAATTTTCATTAATAAATTTATTCACTTTATTGGAAGGATCTGTTGTTTCCTTACTGGCTGGAGGTTGAGGTTTGAAGAATGCATCGAGAGACATCTGGACGCATATGGAGTCTTTCATTATGTGGCTACACTTAATACCACACACTCCATGTCTGGATTGATGTGGCTGAATGAATGCCTCTTCATAGTCAAGTGGTGTGTTGCTGCCTTCCACATTAGCCCTTTCTTGGTGGAGCTCTAGGTGTCCTGGTTTGTAAGCTCCCAGATGTGAGATAATAAGAATTCTGTCACATGTAAGCTTGAAGAGGGTCTCTTGTTAGACATCTTGAGGGATGACAAATTACAAAAGATAAAAAAGGACATGCTTTGCAATATGGCAAATTAAGGCAGACTGACATTTTCTTGTGCATGTTGTTTGTTTTAATAAGACAACTGGCTTTGTAGTCATTTGATTTTTGTAGAAGTTAAAGACTCTTTCATAACAGGCAAAATTTTTCTACCAACTTAGATGTTAAAGTCTTTTTTTTTGTTATAGTGAAAACTCGTAAAACAAACTTTTTTTTTTTTAAAATTGAGGGTTACCTATTCTACAATTAGGTGCTGTATTTTGTCCTTGAACAAAGCAAACAAAAAACGTTAGTACACAGTACTGTACTTACAATCAGGGCTGAAGCACACAACGTAAAAGTTGGTTAATGCTATCTGCCAGCTTCAGCAGTAAATCTTTCTCAATTTTGAGTGCAGTTTGCCCCCAATTTCAAAACCAAGATTCCAGCATATCCTGCAGAAAATGTCATCGCATCATATCACTGTTCTTAAAGCAGATGTTCTTCAGTTTCCTTATCTGAAGGAGTATCCTTTTGAGACTCAACCTATTGGTGATTAGTAGTTGCAACTATCTCAAGAAGCTTGACATCAGTGAGTCCACATGACTATCAAGTCCATCAACCCAGTATTATCTGTGGCAGATAAAAACCCTTCCTGTAAGTAGTCTGAAAGAGCAAGAAGTGTTGTGATTTTCACAGTATCCAGTGTTCAAAGCTGCAGGTTAGTATCAATAGTAGTAGTAATTTGTGCCTTCAGACGAGCATGGTAGTGGTCGGTCTTTGAAGTTTTTAAATGACACTTATGTTCGTCGGCTACATGAATGTTTGAGATGCCAAATCTTTTTGATACTTACACTAACTTTATCATTAAGTAAGAGACAGATCTACACATTTGGCAGTTATGACACTTGACAGTCAACCATCAGAAACATGCATCTACATTCATATTGGAACATAAGTGGAAAGTATAAAATGCTTGCCATTAATTATTTTAAAAAATACAAGTGACTATGAGGATTCTATGAATCTTATAGCTCTGGAAACTAACAAAGTTGTCCATAAGTATAGTAGCAATTACTATCATCAAATTTTTATTAAGTCCATGGGTTAAGATTGGTTCCTAAGCAAATGCTGCTAATAACTAAAAGTTTTCTTTATCAGGATTGCTAATATATAAGCTGGTGGGTATGTGTGGGTGTGTGTGAACAAACACTTAAGTACTTTGTATTGACAAAATGTTTGTTTGTTTAATGTGCATACAAAATAGTAAAAGCTTTTAGAAGTTAACTGAGTAGATGGTTATTGACTGTTGTCAAACTATCAACAAATTAATTTTGTTTCTTCCAGACAAAAATTGCAATTATCAATTGGTTATAAGCAATTAAGAAAAGGACTTTTTTTAAATTTTGTTTACTCCTTTGTTGTTTTTCCAGATATAGGGATTTCCCCAAAGTTGACAGTGCACATCTGCCTGTAGAAACCCACCGGAAATACCTGTGTAATTTCCTTGGTACTGTTTACAAAAATTCTTCCAGAGAAGTATTAATACAGATGCTAAAAAACAGTCCCAATGGGAAAAGGTGCTATTTCAAAACCCGAAGTCAGTGAGTACTCTTAATGCTTTATCAACCATCTTCCCTTGGCGCTCACTAAATGAAATCAGTTCTCTAAGGACAATTAGATCCTGTGAAGCACATGGTGTCTATCAGGAAGCCAGAATTAATGAACCTTAAAACTAAAAAAATCAAATAACTTTCCCTTTTTTGTTGAATGCCCTTAATGGTAATATTAAAAAAGTTAGTGTTAATATGAGTCTGGAAATAAAAATGAAATGATACTATGAGTTTCTAGAACTAGGTCCCATACTTTCAATTTTAAAGAGTTTAAGAACCTGTAAGAAAAAGAAAAATTTCTGCTAATAGTTAATCTAAATCATCTCTGAAATCTATACACTAATACAAGCAGCCAATTTTTGTAATTTATTATTTGTTACTATGAGAATGTACAATTAACAATACTGTTTCAGTTTAAACTACTTAATGCATCATGAGAACCTACACTGTTGTGCAACCAAGAGGAAAGACATTTTTTTCCAGGGTTAGCTCCTAAAGTAATGTTTTTAATGCAACAAAATATCTAGTTTAGCATACTACTGGAAATAGAAAATTTGCATGAAAAAGAAACAAAACATACATTTCAATGAGAGTGGGGGGTTTCTGTTTTGCTAACTATCTGCTGCTTGGGTGACACCAAATTATTTTTTTGGAGTAACAAAAGTATAAATCACCTACCACTAGCAATTTCTTTTTAAACAATAACTTCACTGACATTACTCTGAGCATAATAGCTTCTTAATGCACATTTCCAGATGCATTTTTTTTAAGTTCTTTGCAGGTAACTTATGATAACCTGTAAAGAATTGTTAGATCTGTAGGATCTAAATCACCACCAAGGAAGAATGGCTGTTTTGGCACAGGATTTTTTTTACAGAACCACCACCTGGTTATCCATTGTATGATTACATTAATTCATCATAATATTTTGTTTTTTGCATACAAACCTGTGCTTAAAACCTTATTATACATGCAAGTACATGGACATGGAAAATTGTTACTGTTACTGAAGGCAAAGTTTAGAGAATTTTAAAGTGTAAATAACATTAGAACACACATGCATGCATTTCCTTACTAAAGCTCTGCATCTTATTTTCTAAACTACAAAACAAAAGAGAGACAGACCAGTAGAAAAACAGACTAACAAAATAGAACTGAAAACAATTTTCTTCCTTATCTCTTCACTTTGTCAGCTCTCTTAACATTAACAAGTTTTCCCAATGAACTCGCTGGTCCCAATAGGGTCTTTCCTCCGAATGAAGACATTCTTTAGGGCTGCTGCAGGATTTTTTTTTTAAGAAAAATTACAAAGGAACATAGATCAGCTTACAGAACGTCAAAGCTCCAAAAATGAAAAAGATGCGTTTTGTTTTGTTTTTTTTTTAAATCATCTCTCTTTTTAATCCCTTGGTTGGTAAACTTCATCGATTTCAGAAACCTCTTATGTTAATAATGGGAATTATTTCCCCATTTCATAAAAATTTATTGACATAATCCGTTCTCTTGTTTTTTTCCATGACTGCCAAAATAGTAGTTCATCTTATTTAAAGAATGCTTCTCTCATTGGCCATTTAGCTAATGATTCTCTTTCTAGAATTTGCCAGGTCTACTTAATTTGAGAACAAACCAACAGAAAAAGCAGGCAGGATAGCCCTGCTCACAATTCTTAACATACATCCTTGGGTGCCATCAAATCCAGAAATTGTTGTTGAATGTTTTAGAAACTTAACTGAAAGTTCCTTAAATTTTTCAATAAAACTGTTATTCTGACCACCACCAACTTTGTAAATAAATTACCATACTTGCATCGTATGGGTAAACTGTAAAACCCTGAATAATTCACGTTTTAAACGGGCAGAGAGCAGCAAGTCTGGAACCATTGTGCACAGCTTTAAATCTTTTCTTCTGTCTGGCTTGGCAAAGCACAAGTAGACATCATTGCTCTAGTAAAGTTTACTGATGTCCATGAATGCCTGTTACTGTCTCTCTTGGGGGCATGATGTCACTAATATAAAAACCCCAAGTAAATTAAAGATTGCATCCAACAGTTAAAAAAAAAAAAAAACCTTCCTTTCTTTCTGCTAACAGTTTACCAAGATCATCTCTAAAATCTTTACACTCATCCAAGTAGCTGATGGCCTTGTAATTTATTTTTTGTTACTATGAGAATGTACACTGTGGTACAACCAAGGAAAGACATCTTTTCCAGGGTATGCACCTAAAATAATGTTTTTAATGTTCAAGATGAAGTGATTATTCTCAATGCAACAAAGTATCTAGTTTAGCATACTATTGGGAATAGAAAATTTGCATGAAAAGGTAAAGGGGGTGTTCATAGGCTTTAAGGATTTCTATTTTGCTAACTTCTGATGTCACCAAGGCAACAGGTAGACTGTTTTTGGTCCATTATCTTGATACCACTTTAGTGGTCAGTGTTATCAGTACATTGCTGTTAAACACAGTTAACCAAGTTGTCTTTTCTCTGATCATACTGTTTGCATAGGGTCAGCAATTTCACTTTCAATTTGTGCAAAATCAAACACCCTCACAGAACCACCTAGCAAAATAAGTGGGGCTACAAATACTGTGATGTAACCTAATGGTGTGCACACATTCTTCAGATAACTAAATAATGCCTTGCTAGAACTTTAATGTTAAACATAAAACAAGTTTGCTTGTACTGTGTGGAGTTATTAAAAAAAAAAAAAAAATCAATGGTGTGTCCGTCTTAATTCAAAATTCATAGAAAATGCAGCCTTAATTATCCTACATCAGTTCATAAAACTAGTTATGATCTCCAAAGTAATGATTTGAAATGAAAAGCAACCTCTCAAGAATTTCTGTTATTGGATAAACAAAAAATAAAGTGCATCTCATTTCACGATTCTATTTTTACCTATGAAAGATCAAAACTGTCTTAAGATCAGATATTAAATAAAATGTATATTATTTTTTATTCACTCTTTCTTCAACATATGCAAAAGAAAAAAAATTTTGGTAGGGGAAGATCTACATCAGCATGCAAGTTAATTACTAACCCAGTACATTGAAAATGAAGGAAAGTACTTTACCCACCAATTCTTTCTCTCTACAATGGAAAAAGTCTGGGTTTCGATGGAAAAGTTAAAACTTTTTTTTTTTTAAATTCCATTCTGGAACAATTCCACATGCTTTTTGTTAAATATATATATATATATATATTGGCTCACGGAACAACTATACTGTCCTCAAAGATTTTCTGAAACCTTATAATGTAGATAATAAAATTGCTTACTTTACCAGTCTTAATACTATGCAGCATTTACGTATTGATCCTGTATCTTAGTAAGAGCAGCAAGCACAGTGGGGCTCTCAAACAGACCACTTAAATCCCTGGCAATCAGAGAACACACCATTATGAGGAAAATAGCAAACACTTGTTATTTTCAGAATATTTAATTTTCCTTAAACTTCATCTTGTAAACAAGAGACACTTTATGGTAATAATCTCAGATACAATTTATTTCCTTTCAAGAGTTGTATTTACTTATCATATTATATTTTAAAAATATATATATATATATGAACACAGAAATAAGTGCTACTTCTATTTTTCTCTGAGTTACGTCAACAAATCTGTTCGGCAGCAGTTGTCATCATGCTGGCTAGAGATTAATACAATCTCCATAAAACTAACAGCTACCAAACCTTAAAATATAAACAGATGAAGCAACTCATTGACGTTTTAGTTGTAACATTCAGGAATCTACCAAAATCGCATTATTTGGTAAATAAGTATGGTTAATAAAGAACTATTTCATGCTTAGATAGCTTGCTGTGTAGTTTCAGCATTGTCCATCTTTTAATCTCACACAGTCCATAATAAATTGCTCACAGACCTCAGAAACCACTGAATCTAAATGAGGAATTTGTGCCCATTTTTCCTTAAGTGGTCAGCTATGTTCCACTTTAGTTTGCACAGGATTACTTTTTCAGTGTGGCCAGGTGATTCCTTGGATGCTCAATCAATTTAGATCTGGATTTCTTGCAGGCTATGGTAGAGTTTCAATCGCATAGCTTTCAAGAATTGTTGCTGCTTTGTGAATCTGGCATTAACATCCATGAAAATTGGTCATGGAACAGCAGCAACAATTATCTTCAAATTATGGATAACTGGCTGCTACAAAGTTCTTTTGATAAAAGCTTAATGATAGAAGATTTAACCTCAGACCATCATCATGAACTTCCACCAGACCATTACCTGGCCATCAATACAGTGCAGCAGTGCAGCATAAATCAGCTTTTGTTTGACCAGTGTACCATCTTCCATTGGTCTAAAGACATGATTGATGTAAGGGATTTAGTCATGGACATTTTAAAGGATATTAGCCATTAAACTGCTCAGCAACAGTTTTCTTGCCTACCCTGATCTACATTGTCCACTATCTCAGCTATATCACATTGGTTATCTTGGGGTGTTGTTTTTAGATCAAGAACAATCTACATCTGCATTGATTTTTCTGTAGTTGGGCAACAGATGGCAATGTTATTCTTGATATTCAGTTGTAACCAGTATTTCAAGTGACGCATCTCAATTATTCCAAAAGATTAAATTTAGTGGTGCTTAATTTTTTAAGATAATTTTTCATGTTTTCTCTCAACCTACCCTGCAGATCAGTCAAGACATAACTGAAAATCATATAGACTATTTAGTTTTCATGATAAAACTATAATGAAGTACGTAAATGATTAAAATTCTAAACATTTTCATTTAGCAAAATCATTGAACATTCCAGCCTTTTTTTTTTCTTTTTACTACTAAGTCAAAAGTTGGCCAGCATTTCTATGAAAATCTAAAATTGCTTTTAACATATTGCTGCAACAGGAAAAAAGAATCATAAAATCGATTAAAATAACCTCAACTTTAGAGAAGCATTGCAGTTTATGTAATACATAGCAAACGTAATTTACTTTTGTATATAACATTCATCCAGTAACCAGAGAAGAAATTATGAATAAATAAATGGGAATTAATTTTTTTAATGTGCAGACCTAATATACCTAACTGCAACTCAAGACTGTAGGAAACAAATGAAGAAATGCAAATCATAACCTTTTGGCTAATTCCAGAAGTTTACAATTTGGAGTATTATACATCCTAGTAAAAATGTGATTTGTTATAAATAACATCCCTTTCTTCATAGTAGGGTTGATAGTAGATAGCCACTTTCTTTTCCCTAATCTCAAATCAGCTATACAATGTTTTATGACTCCCAGATCACTCCAAATCTAATTCTTGCATAAAGGATGTACGGAAATAGTATCTTGGCCAGTTCTTACATTACACTTTTTTCTCCTACTCCCCCACCTCTGCATTGGAATTCTTTTCAAGTAGCATTACACCTTCATGTCTTTATTTTTAACCATTATTTGAGATGATTCTCCTCAAGACTGATTTCTCCTCTGGGCATACACTGGGCTCTTACAAGTCACTGGTTAGCTCTAATCTCTGGAGATAATCATTTCTCAACCCAGGCCTAAAATGAGCTTTGGTCTTATTTTGTTGCTTCTTACATACCTTTTTCTTAAAACAAAAAAAAAAACAATACTCAAAAGGAAATAATGATTATGCCATTACATATAGTCAAACTAAATAAAGTTACTATCAGGTTAAGTGCTAAGATCAAAAGGTATGACTTCTATTTCAGAGATATTGAATTTAAACAGCAAGTAAAACCTCTGATTTAATTTTTTTCTTCTCAAAAGAAACAGTAATTTTTTTCTTCTCAAAAGAAACAGTTCCCTTTCCACCCTGTAGTTTATCTGACTTCTATATTTTTATATTTTAAAATCAGCAAAGGCTTTAAATTATCTGTCATTTGTTCAAAATCATTCATGGAATTTTTATTTGGAAAACTACATTATTAACATTACATCCAATAAACATGATCATTCTTCACCACATCAGCTGCTTCAGAAATTTATTGCACTAATTTGTAATATCTTACAAAAGGCATATTCTCTATTACATCAATTATTTATTGCATAAAAAACAAACCCTAGAACCACAAAGCATATTACAAATCTGGTTAATTCCTCAAGCAAAACTTCACAGGGTTTTTGTTTTTTTGCATTTACTTAGGTAATGAAAGAAAAAATCTGATTCTTGCAGATTAATGGAAGCATCTGTTCACTCAATTTTTGCATAACTATTTTAAACTGAAGGTCAATTTGCCTTTAAATGTAATATATTAATCCATATTAGGTACTATTTCAAATTAAGTGTAGGGATTATAAAGTTGTGACGGTTATAACGTCAATAAATCATTTCTTCCTTTCAAAGCTTTTGACTACACATGGTCTGGTCTTGTCACAAACACAAAGTATCCAGTATATTACAGTCTAACAAAAGCTTGAAAATACATTTACTATCATTGAAGTCTTTACAAATTTGTTTTGTTCAGACTAACCAGTGCAGCTTTAGTTTAACAAATGTTCTCATTTGGTCTATCATTTAAGTACCTTGTGTTTACAATCATTTACCCTGAGGCACATCCATATTTTTTCTTCAATAGTGTTGTTACTTTTGAGCTTCGCACTTCCACCATCAACATTAGGTATCATTAAAAGTTTATGGTAAAGTTGTTATATTGGTTAGATTTACTATATGCGTCAGCTGGATTCTGTCTGCCACCACATGATAGAAATCCTGACAAATATCTGTAGCAATTCTATAATAAATGAGTCACCTCTAATCCTTCAGTTATCCTCATAATTTAGATATCAGCATTAGGTAAGATCAGAGAAAGGCAATTTTTTTTGGATAAATGAAGCTAGGCTGAAAATAAATGTTTACCTGACAATTTCTACCAAATGTAACATGCCTCGTGAAGCATCATGTATTTACAATACAAATATAATTACTGCAATCTTCAGCTAATGGCTAACTGAAACCTACTCTGCTTGTAATAAATACTTTGTCAAAAGTGCCAGTATAACTGGAAATATTTAGAACCTTTTCATTGTCAATTTATTTTACCAGTGGCTACAGGTTCTTCTACAATTAGCTAAATTTATTTAGAGCCTTTTGTAAGAAACTGAGGTTTCTCCAAATAAAGCTATTAAGATATTATAACTGTATGGGCTCAGAAAAATTTTAAAATAAAATTATTGGTCTCTGTCCTTTTGTGGCTACAAATGGAAACCAAAAAAAAAAGTGGTGGTGGTGGTGCTTAACTCATTTCCTGCATGTAACCAATAAGAAAGGCAATTAGTCTGTAAGGTGTAATTGCAATTATTCAGCTTTGTATTAACTAAGCTTTAGCAAGACCCTCTCTCTTTCATAAATAACTATCCATGGCCATTTAACATTACCCCTATTGATACTCTTAGCTGCTGCTTAGTACCTGTAGACCAAATAGTTCCATCTTAAAATGTTCCAATAATGCACCATTATTTTAACAGTCAAGAGTGTGTAGATTTTAAATTTCTTACATTGGTACATTATTTTTGATGACCCAAACCACAATAATTCATTCTTCCTTTTTTTTTTTTAGCATTTATTTTTCAACTTGGAGAATTTAATTTCAAGTAGACAAATTAATTTCTGTGTAGACCTGCAGAAATTACCATGGTTCTGTGGTATGAGCTAATTACAACATCCGCAACCTAATAATTAGTGAAGCTGACTTATTGGCCAATCTTCTACATACTAAATTATTCCCCATCTACATGAATAAATGAATCCTTGAGACCTTTTGTAGGCAACAATGGAAACAAACTTTGAGATATGTAATTGAAGAATAACTTCCATAATTCCCACATTGAACCAAAGGTGTAGGGTGGGGGGGAACTAAATGAAAGATGATAGTTGCTGCTTTGCAAGTTTGTGTGTGCAGATGCCATAATCAAGGAGTTCAAATCAAACAAAATGCATCCCATTACACAAGATTTAAACATAAAATTCTATATGGAACTGACAATTCATTAAATCCAAGGGAAAGAAATACTGCTGATAAGTTTCTGAAACTACTGTTTCCTCTCGAGTTTCTAAAAGTTGGTTACCAATTGATTTTTTTTAGTTCTATGGAATTGATATTTAGAAAAAATCATTGACGTGCATTAAAATCTGAAATACCTGAAACTTTGTTTTGTAAGTGTTTAGTGTTTTAAAAATTCTGCACTTTTGTACATTCATTTTGCAGAGATGATACTTTGTCAGCCATCACTAACAAGTTGCTGAAAATGTTTGGTTAGAATGACAGAATGTATAATTTCTCTTCATACAACAAGTGTGGCATTTTACCTACTCCAAAAATAGGTTTTAATTGTTTGTTATCTTGTTCCTTTTATCCTAAAGATAATCCTCAGCACTAACTGTTAATTGAAAGGTGTGGTTGTATCCCTTAGAGAACACTAACTGAGCATGAAACTTATATACCTTTGCTGCTACTTAATAACCTGTTCAGGCAACTGTGCTCTTACATCCAATCACCAGTGCAAACAGCTTCAGTATCAGCACAGCTTGTGGCATCATCCAAGTAAAACAATTGGTTTGTCCCATTTGCGAGAATATTTTAAAGTACCAAATAAGTTATTTTTCTTTCTTGCTGAATCCATAAACAGTAAACAGACCAGTTAGACATTGTCTGTTTAAGATAAAAAAAAAAAAAAAATAGCCATCCCTATACATTGTTTATTTTACTGTATTTTTCTAGTAGGGGTTTTCTACAGTAGCTAACCTCCACACCTGATCTTCTCCACCACCTGGCTTAGAAAATTAAAATCAGGTGTTTCTTCTAGCCTAAACGAGCTACCTTCCTTACCTCATCTAGCCATTGTATTTCATGTCAAACACGGACAATTCATTTATGAAGATTTACACATGCAGCTGCATCTCAAAAGAATGAAACTTAAGATAAGCAGAAAAATTACTGTGGGGTAGCAGTTTTCATTAACTAAAAACAATTATCCTCCTCCTCCCCCCCCCCAAACCTCAACTCCTGCGTTGTGAGAAATCATTCTAATGTGTGTTTTATATTTGTTATACTTCCACGGGACACAGGAAACCAGCCAGCCTGCTGGTGGACAATACTTGATCTGGAACAAAAGCTAATTAGGGGTTTGTACAGTTTCTTAACTCATGCTGTAGGAAAAAAAAATAAATAAATAAAAGGAAATATTCGGCTCAGTCTATTTCCCACCAACTAAAATAAGCTTGCATATTTAAATACACAAAGATAAAATTCAAAATAACTTATTCGAGAAGTAATAGCATGGTGTGTAAAATAGAAAAGAAAATGGTGTTATATGCAAATTTTGTTTTGAAATCCATTCTTTTCTTCTCATGTTGGTATTAATAATACTAAATGTATTAGTCATAGGTTAAAATCACAGTGAACTCTGGCCTACTCTGAATTCACATTCCTTAAATTTTAAAATGATCCGGGAGTTGGTCCATGACTCTTAATATTTTAATATTACTTCTGTCAACACACTCAACAGCATTCATCTTTAAAAAGTAAACTGAAAAGGACTTAGAAATTAAAGTTTTTCTCAATTACAAATGCATTCATATGGACTGGTTTTCTGCATGTCTAATAACTTCAAAGATATCTATCTAGACACATCAACTGGGAAAAGTCAGAAACCATGCCATCTTTGGTTCCACATCCAATTAACAGAAATTGCTACTAGCCCAAATCCCAGGTGAAAATTTGCAATTTTACAGCTGAAGGTCGGAACCCCCTTCGGAATTTGTGGTCAATCAATCACCTGTACTTTACCAGGATCCATGATGGGAGAAAAAAAAAATAATGTAGCTTCTCAACAACAAAAATGTGCAGGCAACCAGAAGTTTCTCCTTGATTTGTTAACGCAGGGTTTCACAATTGTAACAGCAACATTTTGGCTGCCGTTAGCAACAGTTTTAGATTAAATTCTGATGAGATACTGCAGCACTACATACTGTTGATCATCAGACAGGATTCAGAGATTTTTTATTTCTGTCAAATTTATATTAGAAATTTTGGTTTATGACTTAGTGAGCAGGGATGGATAAGGACTGCACAGATTTTCTTGCTTCTCAAAATTATGTTTAAGTGTATAAATAGCACAAAAGCAGAAACATTTTAAATAACTCAGATACTGAAACTTAGTATAGATGTTTGCTATTCATCAAAAGATACTGCTATGAATCATAAGCCACCACAGGACAGTTCTGGGCATGAACTCATTTTGATTCCATTTTAATTGCATTACATTCTTGCAGCCATGTTGAAGATATTTCACTAGAAATAAATCTGGCCACTAAATGAGGACACATTACATAAAATCAGCAGTGGCTGGCTGTCTCTACTTTAGGCTGCTGCTACAGCACTGTCCAATTTTGTGGGGAAATGTCAGTGCCCACTGGTGGAAAAAGCAGCATCATAGCAATCTGCTGTTCTTGCAAAAATTGAATGGAAGTCTTCATGATGTGGGAGGAAGCACAATGTCTTGCTGTAAGTTTAGGTTGGAACTTGACTTGATTATGTAGTAAGTCATTATGGCATTAACAGGCTCTCAAAAAGAAGTGCGGTGGAATGCGTCCTTCCCACTGATCCACCTGATGCTAATCAGTTCACTCCATCAGTATTACACCTTTACCATCAGCATGAGAATAAATGATGCAATTCTCGTTGGTGCAGAGGATGTTCCACATTAGTCATCCTATGTATACGTGCTCCTGTATCCAAAGAAGCCACTAGGCAGTCCATAAGTGCATTATAGTTAAGATAGATCCCACATGCACTCATGCAACAGCAAGTTGGATATTATGCATGCAGGTTCAAATACTGGGAAAGGCTTTATGCTATGGAAATCACTAGCAGAAACTTTCACATCTAGTGAGGGAGTACATAAGGAACATGGTAACAGGATTATCATTAGCTAGTCTGCAGACAGATTTAACACAAAACATCAAATACATTTTTTTTAAAAAAATTGTCATCATTGCCTTAAGTTCAAATGTCAGTTCAATCTTTCATTTCATAGTTAGAGTGCATAGATATATTTGTCAGTTTCTTAAAGTTATATAGCCTTGCAGACATTGTCAAATCGTTTTAATGCATGCCACTAGCTGTGATATCTCTCTGATGTTAATTCTTGTACTACTGCCAATTCACTTTATTACATTGTTATTTTACTGTTTTGGCTCCTTGTCTACAGAACAAAGTGAAAGTTTACTTAAGAAAGCCTGTGCACCAAGATATTAGGTTGCTACAAAAGTTTTCTGTTTTTATTATTGCAACAATGAGACTCCCTATCGTTGAACGTGAAGTTTATTAATCAAAGCAAGTTCCATTACAATCAATACACTTCTGCCAGTGAGTTAGAAGCGCATTTATACCATTTTGAAAAAATCTGGATTTCTGGAGTCGATAAACTGTTGAAGGTAGTTTCAGTTGCTTCTTGATTGGAGAACGATTTCATGCGGAGGAAGCTGTCAAGGTGTTTGAAGAGGTGGTAGTCTGTGGATGAAAGGTCTGGTGAATAGGCTGGGTGAGGGAGAACTTGGTACCCAATTTGTTCAGTTTCTGAAGAGTCACTTTTGCAACATGAAGACAAGCATTGTCGTGGAGCAGGATTGGGCTTCTTTAATTCACCAATGCCAGCTGTCATTAGGAGAGTTTCCAATGAATAATGTTTAATTCACAATAGTACCTTTCAGCTGTGGTTTCACCGGGTTTTGTTTCTTTGACAAGCAAAGAGCACATCTCCAATCAATGATTTTGTTGTTGTTCATGCAACTCGTGATGTACCCACTTGTCCAAGTTTTTTCACCTTGCTGATTGCATCAAGATGCCTGGAAACAGTTGCAGTGCTTAGGTCAAGCTCTCCAGCAATTTCTCGCCCTGTTTTCCTTGGATCAGCTCCAAATGAAGCTGTCAGATGGTCGTCATAACAGCTAGAAGGATGTCTTCTACGTTCCTTATCTTCAAGGCTCTCATCTCTTGATCAAAACTTTGAAAACCATCATTGTACTGTGCACTCATTTGCTGTGTCCTCGCCCCATGATGGCTTAATATTACGAGTTGTCTCGCTCACTTTGTGGCCTCATTTGAACTTGTGAAGCAAAATGGCACAAAAAATTTTCCTATCCATGCTTCACTCAGAAGCCTGAAACAAATATCCATTTTATGATTTTTGAAAAGGTAGGTTTTGCACAATATATGCCAAAACACATGCTAGAAAACAATAGGAAACTTATCTACATACACCTTCACAAACATGCAAAAAATGAACCCAAAATTAACAGATAAAAACCGGCGAAACTTTTCTAACGACCTAATATATATCTGTCTTATAAACAAGTAATATTAAAACCAATTCTGTCCTCTCAAAACCCATTGAACTAAAGTAGCAAGAGTTTAGAAACATGTTTCACCATGATTTGCATAGATCCCTGATATAAGAAAAAATAGAAAGATTCTTTATGATGCTCATTTGCAGATGACTAAAATTTTTTTAACAGAACAGATGCTAATTTAGGCAAATGATCGCATGCGTTGTTAATGAATCCTAGTAACAGTGTCACGGAAACACTTTCAAAGTGTGAATGGATGCCATGTCACATTAATTAATCTATCTTACCAACCAGAAATATTTAAAAGGTTTTTTTTTTTTTTGCTTTTCAAACAGTGTAATAAACTGGCCAGTCTCAGAGTAAAAATTATAATTTATCAATAAGCAAGGTATACTCTCACTTAAATCAATAATTGTAGTCAATATTTTATTAACTAATAGTGTGATCAAGAAAATATAGCACATAAGGCAGGCTGCCATCTTTGTATTGTATAAGGTCTTTTTAAATGTCATTATTAGCCATGACATGACAATAGTAGACAACTCCAATCTAAGAAAAACAAAACTGTGTTAGTAACATAACTGAGATATAGAATGTGTTTACAATAGTCTAGCTTTTTCAGAACAAAATTTCAAAAAGGAAGGAAGGAGAAAGCAATAAACAGTCCTGCCATATTTTTCTCACTTATTAATTTGTGAAATTCTTTTTTTTTAAGTCACCTTTTGCAGCACAAAATATCTCTACCCTGTTTGGCATTGAATCAATATTTTTGTATTATGGTTTAGTCCCGGTTTCCCTATACGCATGTGATAGCTTTTTTAAACTCCAAACTAGTGGGATGTCAACAAGTTGGCCTTAGCTCATGATCCAGGTGCTCCTGCAAGCATACCAATCTCCTGAAGAACATGAACATTGAATCTTTTTTTTTTTTTTTTTGTAGTAAACCTTGTTGGTATAAAAGGTAGGAGATACATCTTTCAAATGATAACAGCAAAATTGAGATATCCTTCAACAACTGAAATTTTTTACTCCATACTCAACCTTGAGCTAAAAATGTACACAGTTCTTCATTAGATCTGCAACCCCCTCATATAGCCACCAAATGTAGATTTGCTAAAATCAGGACTAATCAGAAAAGAGTACATGCTACCAATGGTCTGGGATTTTTCCATACATTAATTGGCTGGCCAAACCTTTCAAAGTATTTTATTCTTATTGGATGTAAGGGTACATACCCTTTGCAACCTAGTTGGTGATGACATTGAAGCATTCCTCATTTCTGTTGCAGGAGTGATATTAACAAATAAATTTTGACATTAAGTGTAGATGTGGCAAGTAATGACATTTTCTTGTCATGGTGTGACTTTTGAAGATCTTCCAAATCAGTCACATATGCCAGTCATGTCGAATTCACAATTATAGTCATTATAGATTCATAAGAAATGTAGATGTCTTTATAATCCATCAATGACTCTTGCCACAATAAATAGCCCATAACATAACCAAGTTTTTTTTTTTTTTTTGGTCAGGCCAAATGTTATATGAAGTAAAAGCACAGAATTTTTGCTAATTTTAAACTTTAGTTCTGGTGCATAATTCTCCATTCTACAAAATTTTCCTCATTGTTATGCAAACTGCTAATAAAGTTATTGCCAACTGATGAAGACAACAAGATCATCATTAGCTTTCATAGCTTAGGACCTACAAAAATTCTATCATTGAGTTTAGCATTGTCATATGATAATGATCTGAACTGACAGCAATGTTTCTTCATACCTTATCTATCCTTAATAAAAATTACTTTTTTTTTTTAATTCTTTTCAGGTGGCTGCCCCAAGAGACCGATGATACTCGTGATGACTATCTTCGAGCACTTGCTCAAAGCGATCTCACATTGAACCCAGTGGGCCAAAACACTGAATGCTATCGTATATACGAGGCTCTGTCCTATGGATCGGTGCCAGTTATTGAAGACAAAATGACCAGTGGGAAATGTGGACCTTCTAATAGTTCCAAACTGGCACCACTGCGTTTGTTAAAGCAGTACAAAGCCCCTATGATATTCATTAAAGACTGGAGTGAGTTGCCAGAAATTCTAGAGAGAGAGGCCACAATGAACCAAGAACAGAAAGCAAACCGACGTCGGCGGTTGATACAGTGGTATGAGGATTTTAAGTCTAAAATGAGGGACATTTTTGTACGGACAGTGCAAAAAAGATTTTTAAACATAGTTCGGTAGCATGCAGCTTCTTAGGAAAAATGGTTCTACTATTACTACTAACTACAATAGGTACAGGCCAACATCATCTCTCGCAATGGAAGTCTGTTGCAAATATCTGATAATCAAATAAGGCATACATCATTATGTATTTGTTGAATGTAAGAAATTGGCTCAATCAGAGTTTAACATCTTACTGGAAATTTATAAGCAAACAATCATGTCTTGTTTTCACAAGCAGTCTCTCCTTCAAGATAAAATATACTGGTTTAAATTATGACCTTTGTTGTAAGTAATTATCGATTGTTATCAGAACTCAAGTATATAATTTGTGTGGCATACTTTAATAAGTAGCATTGAAGAAGACAATTACTACTTGCGAAAGCTTGACCAAATTGTAAGGATGCGTAATTTTCAGTTGTAAAAAATGGGGTTTTCTTTGTCACTAGCCCTATGTTCCTATAGCGTAACATGATTGGCTCTGTATCTTGGTGAAGGGTAATGTTAACAGTAGAAAGAGGGAGGTGGTCTTCATGGTTGTGGGATGAAATGGTGGAGGAAAACAAGCGATAGAAGATAAAGAAATCACAAGCAAAAGGCTGTGATATATAGTTATTTTCATAACTGATTTGCTGGTTTATTCAGGAGAAAAATAAATGCTACCATTTTTTTTTTTTTCCTTTGAAGAATAAGTCATTAGTGGAATTCATTGTTGTCATTCAGTATTAAGCCTACAGAATCCCCAGAAATCTGATTGATGTCCAGTCTCCAAACAACTAACTATAAAAAATTAGCTAAAATCAAATGATAGAAACACTTAAAATACCATGGGAATATTTCAGGAATAATTCATTGTCCTCCCCCACCCCTTTTAAATGTTTTTTGGAAGATGGAATCTTAATAAAGTTCTTATAAAAGCATATTAATACAGCTTATTTTTTTCTTTCAGTATACATACAATTAAGACACTTTTTCCTATTTCTTCATACTCTTTTTTAAAGATGAACTTTTTTTTTTAATTTATCTCTATTATTCTAAAAATGAA
Organism: Nautilus pompilius; assembly: GCA_018389105.1. NCBI lineage: Eukaryota > Metazoa > Mollusca > Cephalopoda > Nautilida > Nautilidae > Nautilus > Nautilus pompilius. The sequence goes on from JACATO010000690.1 coordinate 454,225, forward strand.
AGTTAAAGGCTATCAATTTTTTATTGAAAATTTATATTATTAAATCTAGATACAGACCCAGCCAACACATGGATTTGTAGACTATAAGGCAACCAGAATGAGACTGAAAATACATTGTAATATCTAGAAGAAAGGAGTGTGAAACAACCACAATGAAAGTCTAGGTGTTATAAAACGTTCCTGAACACACAGTAACCCAGAAGTGTGCACACTGAATAGTTTATATACAATATCAAACTATCAGCCAATTTATAAAGCAACCTTAAAAGATACAGTACTTCTTCAAGCTTTGTATGCATTTCACTGATATCAAAATTTAGTGGAAATCATGTTTTCATTAGCAATAATTTTTTAAAAAAAATATTTAAATGACATTTTACTTTTCTTGCTGAATACTATTATGAACTAAGCTTTTAAAATTTCATTTTTCTTATTTTACATAGAGTGCTTTGTTTAGACTCTTGGTACCTATCATCTGTTGTTGTATTCAGATCACAATTTTCATATGAAACAAGCTACCAGTATAGAGAGATTTTTTTAAAGAAAAATGGTATGGAATATGGAGAGAGTTCTGGCTGCCAGTTATGAAAACATTCCCATAATGCAGTCCCTTTATTTTTCCTCTTTGATTTTAAAATACAAGTACACTATTGCTCTTCATTGTAGACTAGGATCCACTTCATATACCAGCTTGTTTTCATGTTTAGCAAAGTTCTACAAAAGCCGAATAACCGCCAAGCTTTATAGTATACCATTCTGGGAAGATTTTCTTAATAATCAGTGTGCACATGTTGTGCTTCTATACATTTACTTTAAAATGTAATGAATCTCCCTTACATTAACTGTGACATAGTAGAGATACACAAAAGCACAAAAATTAGCTACAAGGTATCTTGTGCCTGAAATAATTCTAATCAAAATCAAATTTAAGGTGGAAACATCCTCAAAATATTTTTCTTCAAAATAAACTGGAAAAATAAAAAAAATACTATTGTCATTTGAAAATACAATAGTTAACTAAGAAAAATCACCAATAATATTACACTTAGTTGCTATGGTAATCATTCAGAATGGAAGACAATTGAAAAAAAGTGGACTTAACTAGGTCAAAGATTTCTCAATGCTGGTTTATCCTATCTAAATGAAATAATTTGTTTATTAAAAGGTACATCTGATGTGAAACTCTTACAGAAGTGTAGTACTATTTTTGAACTGTTTACCCCTTTTAGCTTATTTACAGAGTTTACAGCTCTGTGTATTAAACTTTTCCTGAAAATTTATAACATTTACTTGAACCATTCCAGAGACATCTTTCCCAATTAGAAACATCTGCAAAATATTGTAAAACTGAGAAAGAACAGAAAATAAGAAAATGAATTTTAGTTGGAAATAACTATAAAATACTATTGTAAAATGTAATCCATACAATTTTCCTTCCTTTTCGATATTTTTTCTTTTTATTCCCCCCCCCCCTAATAACCTTCTGGCAAGTTTTCATAATTTCTTTGTTTTTGTATCTTCCACTGAATAAATGCTTTTTGTTTCACATCAAACCACCTTTTACAGTATAATGGCCTGGATTCATGCCAAGTTTTTCATACAAAAAAATTTATGGCTTTCTGTCAATGTTGAAGTTAGCTACTACATCATATATACCAAATCCCAACTGTTTGAAGTTATTAGCATACTTTGTCAGGTTTGGGTTAGATATCATTTGGTGTAATTAAAAGTCAGTTTATGGGTAAAATAACAGATTTTAAAAATTACTTCCAGAAACAAATTCTAGGATGTTTGAAACATCAAAATAAAGCAAAAAAAAAATAAATAAATAAAACTTCTTTTTCAAATTTTTATGATTTTTCAGTAAAATTTGAGGATGTTTCCATCTTAACCACAAAAATGAAATAAACAAAAACAAAAGGTGAAAGAACCTTTGAAAAAGTTTTATACTTGAAGATAGCAATCATTATATGTAAATTAAGATTTACTACATAGGTTGGCTGCTTTTTAGATTGTGTTTTTGTTTATGCAAATTTTTAGCTCCAGAAACTATAATTCATTTAATATTTTCTTTGCGGTCGCTGTATTTTCATTTTTGCTTAAAGACTAATTTCCCAAAATTACTCTACACCAACTTTTTAAAAAATGCTTAAATGTTCCGAAGTTTGATATCAATAATTATAAGTGTGAAACTAAAAATCTCTATATGTAACTCAATGGGATGAATTATCCCCCCCCCCATCTTTGAAATTATAGTAGGGATAGTTATACTGGTAGAAAAATAAGTGTGGCTATGTCTGCTGCTCATTAACCAGTAAAATAGACACCTATTAAGACCATAGTTCACCCTCCAAATTGTCTTCATGCAGTAGATAGATTTATGACCTCTTCAATGGTTTGTGTTCCAGTTTTGCAAAGTGGACACTACAGAACATCTGAAAGTTTTTGTTTTCAAAAGATAGAAGTGTTATAGCCAGATAAACAGTCTAAATACTTGATCCATTTCTTGGTCATATTTTTCTAACTTTAACTAAAACAGAAGTAACATTTGAACTTTACTCTCTCTCATCTCCACTTTAATCAGCAGCAATGCTGCAGTAGTAGTATAAAACAGTAGCATAATCAGTTCTTCTAACAGATATTTTGCATTTGCATTCCAAACTTTGTAAATGGGCTTATTTTTTTTGTTGTTTAAATTTATGTAATGGATTTTAAATTAAATGGAAAACATTCACATGTGTTGCTGTCTCACTATTGTTAATTCAACCAATCACTAAAAACTGTAAATAAAAATGAAGATTTTTACAAAAACACAACAAAATGTTGTATAACTCAATATCCCAGTCTTCCTTCCACACCTGTATTTACAGACTCTTTCAAAATAACAGTTTTTAATGCCACAGTTTCAAAAAACAATTTTTGCTAATGCATTTTGATTATTATATTGAAAGAGGAATCACTGAACACTTTCAGCAAAATGAAGAAAAAATACAGACCAAATTTAAGTAAAACTTTGTAAACAGGATATTTAATATGTCAACAAGCCAAACTTGTAGAGATATGCTTTCAAACTAAGGCACTACAACAATAAGACCAGAACAGTGGTCCTTCCATTTCATATGTAAGTCTGTTCCATTTTTTAAATTTTCACTTTAAATGTAACATTTAGTTTTATTTTGCTTTTAATGACAGATGAGTGCTCGTATGCATGCATGGGTATGCAATACCTAAGATCCTACATAAACATGACCTTCACTAAAACCATAAATAAATGGTCATATCACACTGTAACCCAAGAACACACAATATGAGTTTATTTACACAAAGTATCACTAAAAGTGGAGTATTAATTTTTTTTTTAAGTCTATTAGAAACAAATGAAAGATGGCGATTGCATTATAAAAATGAAGTTGATTATACAACCAATCAAATGTGACTAAAGAATTCAGAGAAAACATTAAATACTGCATAACGTTTTGGGATGTAGTGAGAACCTTTATCACCACCTGCTATAAAGTTTATCTGACAGGTTTTTGCAAGGATAACTTTTGGAAACACAAAAAGTTGACAATTTTATAAAATTGATATTTGATAAAAGCTCAAAATGTAGAACATTTCAAATGCCTTAGTTATGGTATTAAAGTTCCATAACCTAATAAACAACATTTTAAGTAGCTATCTTGGAAGTATTTTAAGTGGGCCGCACAAGTTCTGAAAACATTTCAGCAAACTACATTTTATTTAAAGGAATGGTGGGTGATAAATTTAGTATAATCTCATGACAAACTTGCCACTATTGAGTAATTTTTAAAAAATACACACACACAGTATTGGAAATAATGAATATTTGCAACAGAAAGTTTGGGCTTTTTTCCTCAACCACAACTATTGTCAACACCTGCTGTATGGAGTGGCCATCACTAGTCATGACTTTGATTTTTATACACTTGTCATGTGTTATGATTACACTGTGCAGTATTTCATTTTTACATGTGATTCTATCATGTGTGATTGCATTTTATACCCAGTTTTTCGTTTCCTTAATTATTTCTAATACTGTGCATACATATATAATAATGAGCACCCCCTCATAACTGAAGATGGTTGTACAGTGCATGTGAACATCTGGTTGCATGAGTCTGCTCATAATGTAGGAGCTGCTGCCTGCAATAGTAACCACACTTAGGAAGGAAGCAGTGTAACCTGATGTCAAGGAATATCCAAGACGGCCAGGCAGCTGACTACCCAGACTTCACAAGTACCCAGAAAACTCTACCAGAACTTAACTTTTAAATGCAGAAGGAAGCCCCACACAACCAGCTGGTGAAGGAGGAGGACAAGAAACTGTCAAAGAGACATGCCAAACAAAGTTGGTCCAAACTAGGGTTGAAGCATTTAATTACCACCACTTGTACACAAGCCAGAGAAATGCACTATACTTCACAACTGTTCTTAATTGCATTATTCGACAGAAAGCTGCAATCAATGCCACATTCTCTAAACTCATTGTGTATATACATTTAATAATTAGGCTACAAGCCATATCTAAAAGCTAAGCATCTTAAAATAAAAGGAATTTTTTTAAAAAATATTCTTTTGTAAGGGGGTAAATATTTTCCCTGCATGGTTGTGACATACAGTACAATCAAGGTATCTAAATAAACATTAAATTATAAATAATCATTTTGGAAAACCCAGCAAGGGAGTGGAGAGGATGCATTGAGATGATCCTGCTTAGCAACATGAATGCAAGATTCTCTTTATAGACATCTTCATGCTCCATGTTTATATACAGCTGTCATACATCAATAAAGTTTTCTTATGGCCAAATGACTCGCTACAGTAAAGCATTAGAAAGATTGCTGTCTGATGTCTCACTTTATTGGCTTTGCATACATACATGTCATGCTTTAATTAAAGTAAACCGGTAGAGATTGCATTTTGACTGGTGAAGTTTCTCGAGAAATCAAGACAAATGAAAATTAGAGTTCAAAAAATTTGATAGACAAATGTAAGCAATCAATGGTCACCTGTGAATTTCCTATAGCAATAATACAGCTATGAATCAGAAACAGAAAAATATTTCCACAAACTAAATGCAAACCTTTTTCAAAATGTTATTGCTTACCATTATTCAGGGATGTAAGACTTTTTCTCTCCTTATACATTATCAAGCATGGCTCAGCTGCTAATACTAAAAGATGGCTAAATATATATAAATATTTGTTTTAGTGATGCTTGTTTCTAATCAGTTATTTAATGGTGTTTATTTTTAATTAATAAATTTAGAAAAAATTCTTCACAAGACAAAACTATTTTGGCTTTCATTGACCAGAAAATACTTTAGATTGTCATTTTAATCCAAAATTTTCAAAATGCATACATACACCCTTGTTAATTTCTCATCCCTGAAACACTGATCTACTTATTTATGAATTGAAAAACAAACAACTTTATTTGATCAAAATGTTGGTGATAAGGATTTTCCAGAAGTTTTTTTATAGATGGTTAAAATAGCAATATACACAAAGAACCCACCATCATTCAGGGGAGAAAAGTACGGTGTCTCCATCTCAAATTTCTAGATTGGAGATTTATAAACATGAGGAGGAAGAGAAATTTGAATAAAATGTGAAGAATTTTTGTAATTTTGCCAAGAATACAAGATCAATTAATGGCCGTCTACCGACGACATCAGAATCTTTTTAACAACAAAGATGCCTCTAGTAATTTAATCTAGTCTTGCTTGATTTTATTTTTTTAATGAAAAATCTACTGTTCTGATATTCATTCTCCAACAATTCTTCAGTCTTGCATGCAAAAAAGGTAATTTTCTCGGTTCACCTGAAGACAACTGTTTCTTCTTGCGCAATTTTCTTTTTTAATCTTATTTCGGAACCAAGCATTCAGACTAATTTTGAAGAACTATTTATATAGGAATCTGTAGCCTGTTTCAATCCAAAAAAAAATAATTAATAATTCACAGATGAAACTTTTTTTTTTTTAAAGAGAGGGGGTCTGATGGCTTTGTGAAGCATTTGTTTCCAGTAACAGAGATTCCTGAAGATGGCCTACAGGCATGGTCTTAAAAATTCATCTTCCAAAGGTCTGCCTCAATGATCAGAAGTGCTGATTTACATTTATTTTGCTGTATTGTAGCTTATCAGTTTTAGTGTATGCTGCTGATGACCAGTCAGTCATGTTGAAGTGTTACATGGTACACCAGTGTTCATCAGCATTCTGACAACAATGACTGACTAATTTTACTGTCAAGAAATTCTCTCTTTTTCTTGAAAAAAAAAAAAAAAAAAAGTAACTAAGATATGATGTACAAGTGAAAATTAAGTGTTAGAATGAAAAAAATCTAAAACATTTTATTTCTTCACTTCTTTCATCTTTGTTGGAATAAATGATATCTTCCAGACTTTCATTTACTAAGGAAGTAATTAAACAATGACTTTTGTTTAAATGTTCTTGTGGAGGTGTTTAACAGCCACTTGACAGATACAAGTACATAAGAGAAATTTAACTGTCACATTAAACAGTATAGAGAGATCAGTAACATATAGTAGATCTTTCTATTAATTGCAGATAATTCTTTATATTTCTGAATCTATAGTACTAGAGACATTCAAATGAAACCCTGACCAAATACCAATACAGTGACGCTATTTCAGCTAAGTTTCCTTTAAGTTTTTTTCATGAAGTCTTCAAGTTGCTGATCCTGGAATATCAGCATTAAGGATTCCAAACATACTGGTCACCAGTCAAGGTCATGATGATTATAGAAATTTACCCAGCAAAGTTGAGAGAAAACCCTGAGATCCTTTTTCAAATGATAAAGGAATCCCCACCCACCAACCCAAACCCCTGTTAGTAAGGCAAGTTAAACAAAAACAAAGTTTTAGAAAAATAGGTAAACAGTGAGAAAATGTTCTTTTGTAAAAACCACATTGTTGCCCAAGAGCAATAGATGCCAGCATAATTTTAAGTTACTTGTGGTAAATTGAAGCTTTTCTTTTCATTTTGGAGTGAAATTTATGAAACTTTCTTAAAACTGATATGACTTAAAGAAAGCTGTGCCATTATTTTTCCTCTTGTAAGCAATTACAGTAAAATGCATTCTCTACAGTCAATTCACACAGTAGTAAGATTCATAATCTTAATTAGAGCCGATAATTAAGGAGCCTAAAGCAATCATGTTATAAGCCCCAAATACCGCAGAAATAACAAAGTTCAAACCAAAGTAATATGACATTACATCACTTTACCATAATAAACAATGTTGTGAGTTTCACCTATATTAATAGTGTCAGCCATAACTTAAATTTAACAAGCTAATTGTTATTTCCTTTAAACATAAAGGGATGCATCTGTTTGATGGTGGCTGTGATTTGTGTTTCTATAGTTTGCTGAGTATATTCACATTAGACCTCTGAGATAACAGGTTATGAAACATTTAGCCAAAAATACACTTGATGAAAACAGTACAGAGACTAATTTATTGAGAATAAAACATTTTCCCACAATTCAAAATTGACCGACGTAACAAATAATCACTAAGCACGCCCTAAAGTCACATGACTTTTAATAGCATGTAAGTCAGTTTCTAGCTTGCACAACTGCATCTCATACTTTTACCAGATATCTTATGTAGTATTTTGACAATGCATTCCACTCTTCTGTCAAGGCTTCATACTGTTCCAAAATGGTCCAAGTACATTTCCGCTCTTCATTACAACCAGAGAGTTCATCTCTCATCTTCGACATGTTCTATGAGGTTACTATCATGGAATGAGCAGCCCATGAAAGACATTGGATATTTTACAATGAACATGGCCTACAACTAACTATTCTTGCACAATTGGCCCTTGCATTTTCTGTGCTGATGGATTTATTACCATGACTTTAGAACTCTTATACTGTTTGAACAATGACCCCATCCAGGTAACACCAACCTGAAAGTTACAAAACAATCAATTCACTTTTGTGGCCCTATAACATAGTACCTCAGACTAAAGCAATGCCACACCAAAAGCAGTCTCTCTACATTAAACACAGGGATTTGATTCTTGCCAAATACACAAACTACCACTAACAATGTGAAGGTTGAATTTACTCTTAGCAGAAAAAGAATCTGACCTCAGCCTACCAACAGAAAATCCAGTGAAATTGAATTCTTGTTCTACAATATGTTGGTACTGGAGGGCATGTGAAATAATGGATGTCTAACATGGAGATTAACAGAGTTTACCGTCTTGTCAGATATATGGGTCTCATACTTGCTGCAATATATTCTGGATGTAACATGCCAAGAAAGCGCTGTTAGGATAAACATCTAATATAATGATTATTGTGATGGTCATTATTGCTGTGACACATCTATTGCCAGGTCTTTCATGAACTGATCTCAACTGCTGTAAGTACAGATGCATCTGTCCACTCTTAGGCATAGCGTAACGAAGGTCAGGTATTCCTGTTCATTGGGAAGTCAAAACACCATACATTCAATGTTCAGTAGCCTCATGTGAACATTTGTGACAGGTTTTATACCAAATTTGACTTATGCAAATTTGGAATCAGCCAAGTGGTTTGACTTTTTCTAGACACACACCCATCCAGTGATAGGGACCCACATCACAACACCTACAACAATAGAATTAAGACTTAGGTTGACAAAGTATTGAAGGATTATGCCTGCACTATAGTAGCCATATAATATGGCATGCAGTCTCAAAATAGTCCTATATTGTTTCATTCAGTGTATTTGTTTATAGCAGCTGAAAATGTTTAAACTTAAAAGCTGTTTCATTGGTTAGCATGTTAAGAGTTTTGTTGTTTTAAATTTGCTTATTAAAAAAAATTTTTTAGTATGGTTTACTACTAATTGTAGCAAAAGATTAAAATATTTCCAAAGGATTTGAGCAAGTTCATTTCCAGATTTTCCTTTAGTTTGGAATGTTTCTTAACTGAAAGGAAAACTAAACAGTTGTTGTTGCCACATTGGATCCTGTAATTTATAAACATTAATTTTCTCTTTCTTTGTATCATTTTTGTTCTCCTGTAAAATGGAAGCTACTTTGTTATAAAGGAGCCAGAATAGACTAAATAAAATAAAGGTTATCCATAAAACAGGCTGAATGTTAGCATTTTAAGGGTAACTTATTTAGAAATGCAGGACAGATGCATAATTGAGAAAAGTCCAACTTTATAGAAAGTTTTCCAGTTGTGGTCATGAGACATACTTAGCTTTAATTTTTCCTTCAAATCAAGATTTTCATGGATTTACTATATGCAAAAATTACCAAATCAAGAATGTTCATAACTTGCTCCATTAAAAGGTATCTCATGTCTATGCTGGACCATCAATGCATAGTCAATCACCTGATATCACCCACAGCAAAGTCTACCTGCTCACTTGTACCAGTCAGCTACAGTGACCCAAGATGAGCAAGCAACAGACAGAATGCTGTTAATAGAAATCCTACCATTAAAAATCACCTGGTTTTAAGAGGATATAGGCAGTGCTGGATATGGATTTGAGGCAGATTAGTCAATGGGCATCTTAAGCTAACATGTTTATATAAAGCAAGAGGCCTGGGCTGGACACACCTGCTGGTTTCAAAGCTTATGCCAAGGCCCACATGCCACTCATCAGTTTTGGTGCAGATAAGGAACCAACAATGTGCAACAGCTGAATTTTTAGTATCAACAAAACCGTCCTTTTTACATATATCCATTACCAGAGCTGATCTTGAAACATCAGAAAAGGATCTTTGAGAAACATATCCAATAATGCATATGCAGAACTTCATCTCAGTCCAAATGCCTTGTAGAAACTGCTTTTAAAACTAAGATTTTTGACAAGAAGCATTTATGAAGTATGATAACCACTTTTGCAATAATTATAGGAAAGGTAAATGGCAATTTGTGATTTATATCAGTGCTGATTTATAAGTACAGACAAACCTCTCATCAATGGACTAATGTGGGGGGGGGGTGGTCCGTTAAAGCCGATTGTCCGTAAATGGGAAGGGATTATTTTTGAGTCATAAAACCACTATAGTAACTATCAGTAGTTATGATCATAATGTAAATAATATAAACATATGTATATATGGCATAAATAAATATATACTGTATATATACAGTACTAAAAAATACAGTATCACATATGTAGAATAGCATCGATAGCGCTCTCTCTCTCTATCAATCAAAGGGAATAATATTAATATATACGGTTAAAAAAATACAGTAACATTACATTTATTATAAATATTAAAATGTACACTACATCTTGTTAAAGTTTATTTACCTTGTGTATGTAGTGGAAATGGAATTTTTTTTCTGCAGTGATCGCATAGTGGTGACTCAGATTGGTTTATTATTCAGAGTCAGAGAAGCTAGAAAGTTCTTCTGAAGCACTGCTGGTGGCTACTACAGGTATTTGTGCAGTGCTAGTGCTTGGGGTACACTGATCGGTGTTGAACGTACCACTTGTATACCGCTTCCTCCAGTTCCTTACTTTTAGGAACTTTCATATGCTTACAATTATGAACAACACCTGTCCCATCTTTGCATGGATTGACTTCAAACTTCACTGCATAACTTCTGAGTTTATCCTTAGCTTTGCGTATGTCACTGTTTCTTTACACCATATTCCTCGCACACTTTTGCAACCAAAACTCCAGCCTCTAACTTCTTAAGAAGCTCTAATTTATCACTGATACTTAGGTTTGTACACTCCCATTTTACACTTTCCTTCTGCTTCGATGACATGATGAGGGCCGAACAATTAATATATTAATCAAAATATCGAAAATAATATATTTCTCACAGCTACTTTCTCACGCACGCACTAATGCATCGTACTGTATGTTGTTTACAATTGAAAGGCCCACCAACGTCACCAAGCGGTCACTTTTCGAACTAATGAAATACATCACCGACGATTTGGAAGTGTTTTTTTTTTTTTGCCTGCAGATTTTGTCCGTTGCATCCGAAGTCCATTGATGGGGGGTCCGTAGATGAGAGGTTTGTCTGTACATCTTTAAAATATGGTTAGTTGTATTAGCAATTAGAAAATAAAATATTTAATGAATCCAATATTAAAGCTGCATGTGTGATTAACCCCACAACCACACACACTAAATACTGGAATCCTCTATAAATATAACCTACAGTAAATAGAGATGGAAAGAAAATAAAAGGGTCGTGGGGGGGGGGGTAAATGCAGATTCTGCCTTTCTTCAAACTTAATTGCAAAAATAATGTAGAATGAAATAGAAGACATCATTAATAAAAAAGAAGTTTGCTTGACAGAAAACTGAAGCAACACAGACTGACTGAGGAAGAGAAGTCCACTTTGATGCCAGCAGCAGCTACCTACAGCTGGAGTCATGCCAGATTCGACAATGAGAACAAACTGAAGGGATATAATCAAAAAACCACAGGGGCACACAAGGAGATCTGAACACAATCACCATCAAGTTTTATACTATTATTATTTTACTATTCATGTCAGCTTTTTCTTCTTTTTTAACCGTCATTCTCAGTTCCACTTTTTATCCATTATAATCTGTGCATACAACAAATACTAGCGGTGTAGCTTCACAGAAGTATAAGTAGGTCAGTGGATTGGATCGTTAAAGAAAGATAAATTCCATATTGACATGGCATTTAATGACATGATTTTGTCCATTGTGGTGCTTTTTTTTTTAATAGTTCCAAAATCCAGCAATATTATACCATATAATTTTTAAGAGTAAATTTGTTTGAAGCAAATTTTAAATCCTTAAAATTCTTGCAAGTAAAGAGGTCACACCAAGGATACTACTGCTTTTAAGATGCAACTTCTGATAAATGGACATAAATGGGGTCCTGTCAAGCAAAAGTTGTTATAAAAAGATGGGTCATTTATATATATTGTCCATTTCACAAAAGGTACATTTTGGAAAAATTCAGATATCCAAGATGGTACTCTATTTGTTCAGTGCCTTATAAATTTTTATCTGGTATAATTTCAGGAAAATACAATTGTCTAGTCCAAAAATTAGAGTATATAAAATTTCTCACTGCTTTTCATAAGCCTATTTTTGTGGCTGCACACTAGATATGGGTCATTACATATGCAACTATATAAGAGTTTTGTTGCAACTATTCATGGCCTCAAACAGGAAGATTTTAGTGACTAAAAGGGAGTTTAATGTAAGACACTTCTTTCTCAAAATGAGGGATTCAATGCTAACAAACATAGCATCAACAGATATATTATGATAAACAAAAGGTAGTATTAGCAGGGCAAACCACAGAATTTACAATGGTAGAACAAGGCACCTTTTCTTGTCAAGTTCAAAAGGCATAGCTTTATACTTTTGGGACCCTAAGTTAAAAAAATTCTATAGAAGGACTCACCATTTTCCTTAAGTACATATCCATGAGAATTGCATAGTTGTTCCTTCAAAGCTGAATTTCATATTGCTAATCAATGATTTCCTTAATCCAAAAACCACTTCACTTGTTAATATTTTATCATTTATTTCCTGATTAATAGCTCACAATTTCAATAGATGCTGTTAACTGTTCATACTGTTGCTTCATTATCGGTTGATAATTTGTGTGAAATCTAGTTATAAAGCTTTGAAAGGAATGTGTTCCAGTAAGACTGTAGAAAAGATATTCTAGTACCCTATCCTAAATACTGAGCCCCAATGCATGTACCTACCTTTAACTTGTGAGAGTTATGACACTGATCAGAGTTTGTTACTGTTGTTGTTTTTTTTTTTAACAGTTAGGTCAAATATTTAGAAAGTTCTACCAAGTGGTAGAAGAAATGGGTCAAAGTTTCCAATTTTTGTTAAATTCACATTTTAAGATAAAGGATCTTCATAAATTAAAAATCTTCTCTATACCATTATCTGTCCTGATCACAGAGAATGAAGAGTGGAATGAAGCATGCTGAGTATAGACAACCAACAAAAGGTTGTATGATCCAGTACATTGGGTTTCGTGCTGCAAACAATTGAATTATTCAGGCATGGCAGACATACCAGAAAGCACTATTTCACATGCTTAATTCCAATGATTCAACTCTGCTCATTTTAATGTTGTCATCTGTGATATTAGAGCTATCACGGCACAGCAAAAGTAGGTAAGATGGCAAATCACATTTGTTCTGCAATGCTGCTTGGATATCCAAAGAATGAAATTATATCTCATCCACCCACTAAGCTTAAATTATTATACTGAACTTATCTGAAATGATGTGATGGCATATTTGTATTTTCTGAATACATTCTGAAGGTTACCATTATTCCAGTTAGACCCAGTTTACCAGGAAATTGTCAAATTACACTGCTTAATCTGAACACCGCCAACTAAAAGACTTTAAATAGCTTGAAAAATTACAAAGACAGACATGAACCTACAAAGCAAATCAAATATGCCTTAATGTCACCAGAATCAAGGCAAGTAACTACTAATAATCAATACAGAAAATCACCTCCTAAAAGCTCAATTTATTCTCACTACATGTTAAATATTATGGAGCAGAAATTACTTCTTTTTTTTCATTCATGGCAGCTTTAAATCTGACTGATAGCCACCATTATATTCTGCAATACAGTTGTCCCCTGGTATTCGCAGTGGTTATGTTCCTAGAGCACCCGCGAAGAGTGAAAAACCGCAAATACTGGACGTGGTTCATAAAAATGCCTATAAACGTCAAAATATAAGTAAATATATAATAATAATTTAATAAAAAATACAGTAAAATGTATGGATACTCACCAATAGCTACACGCGGTAAACTGGGATGATGCAGGGCTGCTGGGCTACATCTGCCTGAGACAGCGCCTCGTGAGCAGCAGCCAATCGGCAGCAAGGAGAAATGAATAACACTCTCGGATTGGCTACTTTCAAACCTCCAGCCAATAGCATTTATTTTATATTTATATTTTGCTGAATTTACGTTACTATTTATATTACAAAATTAGTAAATTATATTGTTATTAATAATTTAGCACTAAAAAGCGTGAAAAAATATATATTGCCGCAAAAAAAAAGCCATAAAAAATCGCGGAAGATATTTGCGATTCCGCGAATAATTATTAGTTAGGTTCTAAGGAAAATTCCACAAATAACCAGGGCCGTGAATGCCGAACCGTGATTATGCAGGGGGGGGGTCGACTGTATTACCAATGAGAAATTTATCACAGAGGCCTCAAGTCATACTCTGTTCCCCAGGGAAGGATTTCTGTTAAATATCATGCTCCCCTGAAAAAAAACCATAAAATATCCTCTTTCAACTTCCCTGTGTTTTTTTTTTTTTTTCAGAAACCAATTTTCCCTCGTCACTTTTTCCTATAGTTTTTCCACCAAAGAGTGACAGAGATGCTTGTTTCCCTGAGAAGAACCACACTGAAGATGAGAACAAGTAATCTAGAATATCTGTTTCCTCAGAGACACACATTCACAGCCATCCAGGTATTTGTTTCAAAGATAACAGGGGAAAGCACAACCACAAACAATACTTGCAAATTATTTCTTGGAAAAAGTGTGTTTTTGGAAGCAGATTCTTTGATGCTAGTAAGAATTGGATACGAATGTACTTTGCAACTTACTAATTACAGGTTGATTAAATCAAGATCATACTTCAGATTTAATGCCACCTAATGAGAGCTGACTGCACTGACCATGTCAATTTACTGGGTGTTAGCATTACTGGAATCCACTGGGGACTAAGTAAAGCTCATTAACATAATTACCAGATACCTAAGTGAACCATTGGAGTTTTCAATGAGGTTTGGGTATGGCTTCCATCAATCAACAAATAAATGTTACATTACTTTTATTCTATAGTATTACTGTTTAAGCAAGGATAATAACAAAATCAGGATCTCATCACTACTCAGGATATCATAGCTAGTTTTTAACCCTCTTCAATCTAAAATCAGCAAGTTGGGTAAATTATTTTAATTTTAAAAAAATAACCACATCTAAAAGTTGCTGATCATCTTTGACTTCAAAAGCTACAGAATAGAGCTGCCATAAGTATTTCAGCCACATATGAAAAAAATGGGTGCACATGATATAACATTTTTTTTTATTAATCACTCTACCAATCTGGCACAAATGTCAAAGGCAGGCAGGAGGATTTTTAATCTTTTGTCAGACACCAGCCACAACCAAATGGCTATCTCATAAATCTTGACCTTGACCCTTTGTCTGTCCTAAGGAAAGCATGCATATCCTAATGCTTTGCATAGGCATTCACCCTAAGGGTTCAACATTGATTCAGTCACTTAACTAAAAGGTGTATAAGACCATTCAGTGAGTTGTCAAAAATATGCAGATTAAAAATTGGCCTTTATTCCCACCAAAACAAGAAATGTAATCTGCAATGCTGAATAATCATCCACCAGACAGCAAACAGTAATTAAATACAGTCAAGCGTCAAAATGAAGTCAATACAAGCAGTATCCCTAGAGCAGGTTTTATAAGGCACTAAAGCAGCCAACTCTCTTCAGAGGTTATCATTTGCTAAAAACTCACTTATGTTCTACTAATAAATACAAACTTGAGTTAGTTATTCACATGTGTAGACTCATTACAACAGTTTCAATCAGCATCATCCTTGCAGTATCAATGGCATATGCAGTATTTAACAGCTTTCCCTTTTTAAAGCCTTTAACTATAGAGGTAGGTGATAAGAAACTCAAAAAGTACAACATATCGAGTATCATTTTATACTGGCATGCTCATTACTCATTAGTGTGTGTTTGTGTAAGCTATACACTCCAATAATCAATCCACTTATCTCATAATTTACTATTTCATCATTATTAGTTTTTCCTTTCACATAATTTCAATAAAGTCCCTGAAATTCTAATAGGGTAATGATTTTTATTCAAACTTCTGTGAGAAGCTGAACATGTTTCTCAGAGGATTCACGTATTATAATGTAACGAATAAAATGATATTAACTCTTTCCTATTGAGAATTTCATATGATCAGCAAAACATGTCTAATACTGTTGAGCATAACTCTCTGCATTGATTGATTGCATGTCAGCCATTGCTTGACAGCTTTTTCAAGTTGACAGGGAAGAAAATTCAAACCTTATGATAAAAACTAATCAAGGACATTTATCAAAGCGGAAAACTCAGATATGAAAGTGAGCAATAATTAAGAAATACAATTAGTTCAAAGAGCTTCATAAAATCTACATCAATTACTTAACTACAAAAATTAACCAGTGTACTAAGCATCCATTTAAATTGCCCTTGTATGCAATAAGTAGTCTCCTAAAACAAATGAAATTTGGCCCTCGTACTATGGCTCATTCTCAGTCAGATACCCTAAATAAGGTGGTGGCAAATGTATGTGCAGAAAAATGGTACCAAACTTCTAACTTTAACACTATAAGAATTATTTAAAGAGATAACAAGAAAACAAAGCACAACATTCAGGTAATTTTTAAAAAAATTTCTATTGTGGGAAGTTTCTTTTTTCAGTCATAAAAGTAGTTTTTTTAATTCACTATTTAATGTGTCGTCTATAAATACAAATTAGGTTGAACCCCTACTTCTTGACACAGTTATCTCCTTGTACTGCTCAAGCTCCTTTTCCCAAAATCATTTTCATTACTAAAATCTGCATGCTAAACACAGACTTTACTACTGATATTCCATTAAGTACACATGGCACCATAATTTAAATAGAAACCACACCATACTACATCAGTATGTATCTTATACCTATAACCTAGCCTAGAAGCACTAGTATGTGCATTGAAATGGCTATATATTCAGTCACACATAATGCAAAAAAAAAAAAAAAAGGCTGAAACAATATGGATATGTTGATACAAAAGTTACATCAACCTATGCTGAATAATGCAGATTTTATAATACTGGAATGCAGAGAGTAGACATGATCAGAGTAGAGTGATGATGAATGGGTATGAATGACTTTTCTCTACTACTAGCTACCATTTTTTTTTTAAGATTTATTAATACATTTATTAGATATCATGGTTAATGTTTGCATTGGACTCAGCAGAATTTCGCATCTGCCACATTTCAGAACTACAATTAATTTGGGAAAAACGAGTAGCGCTATAGCCATCCATTATCATCTAAACCATCTCTGATAGCTATACAACAGGCAACTCTTAGCTTCCTTAGCATCATATCCAAACCTACCTTTCTTCCCTTAAAAAAAAAGTGTGACAAAAGTTATAGACGGAACTGCAAAATGGGTTTTTTTTTTTTTTTTTTTTTTTTAAATGAAAGATATACTGACATAGCTTTCTATAGTACACTAATAACTGAGTTGGTCAGATTATTGCAGCCAGACTTTTATTCAGGCTTGCAGACGGCATTAAGCTTTTATGACAATTGGGATATTTTTTTTTTATTTTTTTTTTTTTTGTCTCTTTTTCTCCTTTTTGTATTTACATCTATGAATCTAAAGTTTTGTTTTTACGACACACACACACACACACACAAGGTTAACGTATATCTCTGACTAATTAATACCAAGATCCCACTAAAAAAAATATGAGGGATTAACAACAACCTGTGTTGATCTGTACGCCCTCCCTCCCTCCCTCCTGCGGTCCACTCAACGGCAGGTGCTTTTTGTATTGGCTTTAAATAACATTACAAACACAAAGCTGAAGAATTGGTTTCATAATTTAAAATTAATTAAGGGCTTTGTTCGAAAACGCATTCAGTCTTTGTGATAATAGCCATTTATCGGTATACGGCGGGAGCGGTCGGCCATGTGTTTTCTAATTAAACTAATATTTCTGATTTAAAAAAAAAAAACCGCAGCATTTCTTACGATGAAACTTTTTATTTATTTATTTATTTATTTATTTTAATTTCGTTATTGCAAAATAATTTTAGAATCGTAAAACTTACCTCGCTGCTGCTGCTTTTAATTTACGACTCCACAACACATTCTTCCAAAATGTCCGCGCGTTTTCAAAATGGCCTCCTCTCTCTCTCTCTCTCTCTCTCCGCCCAGCTTACTTCCCTTTACTGTCGACGTTTCTGATTGGTCGGGAATTAGATTGCCGTCGCGTAGGAATGGATGTCTGCGTGTAATCCGGCCATTCGGGGCCGACGTGCGAAACTTTGATATTTGCCGCAATCGAAAGGCGGGGAATCGTATTTATCGAAAGCTAAAGTCAGCTTTTACTGCGTGGGGAAAGTACTTGCCGACATACGACGAGGAGGAGGTGGAGGGGGGACGAATCGATAGTAATGTCCCACGACAATATGTGAACACTTGGACTCGAGATGAGCACCGACTAATCTTCCATAAACAGATTCCGTGAAAAGTTTACTGCGTGAAGTGTAAAATACATTTTGTTATGTCCAACAGACGCGTGTGGTTCATCTATCTTCGTGTGTCCTCCCCCACAAATGTCGGCATTCACGCGGCATGTCCGAAACCAGAGAGTCGGGGGAATAAAGTTTGTCGTCGTCAAAAGAGGCACCAAGGATGAGCGGTTATAAGAAGAATGCAAGGGATTCCAAAGTTGGGGGCGCTCTTTAGAGAATACCGCAAAGAGAACCTTGGTGTCACATTTTGCATAAGACGACCGCCGTTTTTGGTCCATGGAGATAATGGATGGGGAGGACAAGAGATTCCAACCCGCTTTACTTTCAAATGACGAGTAAAATGATCGATGTGGCCTGGCTTTCGGAGTATTTCGAGCCACGGAATTTGAAGTGTATGTATTTCAGCAAATGGAACGAACGGTTGATGCTTTCCACAAGATTTAGACAGCCCTCCCGAACGTGAGTCTGTAGATGTTGGTGGGAAAATAGAATAGCGGATGATCAAGGGCAGCGCTGATAGATAGAGAAGCTTTGTTGATTAGCTTCATGGTCAGAAAAGTCGTGGTAGCAGGTCGGAAGATGGACATGTTCTTGGTGCGCGGACGGATGGAACAGTA
The DNA here is from genome assembly GCA_018389105.1 of Nautilus pompilius. NCBI lineage: Eukaryota > Metazoa > Mollusca > Cephalopoda > Nautilida > Nautilidae > Nautilus > Nautilus pompilius. Next base: position 473,195 of record JACATO010000690.1, read on the forward strand.
GACGCATTAAAGTCAAGACAAACAAAACCCATGGTTCGAATTGACGGAGTATTTGTTCCGGTCGATACTGAATCCAGCATTGATGGGCAGACGTTTTCAAGAATTAGCGCAAGTTGTTTGGTGACGAAAACAAATGTAAGAGTGATTGCTTGTGGATTTAAATGCCTCCCTGGCGTTTTTAGGTAAATTGGATGCTACTGTTGAGACTGATAAAAAAAAAAAAAAGACAAGAGCATGGATGTTTGGTATAAAGGAAACCTGTTAAGTTAGGGCACATCCGCAGAACCATAGGTAGAACTTACTTGAGAGGGAAAGTATAAAATACTGTATGAGAAATATGCCGAGATATTCCGTGGCATACGAAAACTAAACGGTACCCAGGCAGTGAAGCCAGTACCAAAGCCGCCTAAACGCATACCGTTCCACATATGAAAGAGTTGGAGTGGGATTTGAGAGGCTAGAACAACTGGACATAGTTGAGAAAGTCGATGGAAGGATGGGCCTCACCGAATGTCGAAGCACCAAATCTGTGGAGTCGAAGTAAAATAAGAATTTGCATTGACATAAGACTGATAGTTGATTTAAATTATACAGAGATTTTCTTAAAAGATGGATCTGAGTACAGGTTACCACCAACTGGATCTGGCCCGAAACGTCGCGGTGCATACGAATGTTTTCGATACACGTGGAGCTTGGAAGATGTACACGTTTCAGTTCCGATGTATCTTCGGCGGCCAAATCTTTCAAATAAAGTCCGTGCACTCTTGAAGGCGATTGTGATGATGCCACGACCTTCGGTCGGACTCGAGAGGAACATAACAGTCATCTAGAAACTACAAACAAATTCGGAGTATTCCGAATACAAGGTACGTGTAGATATGCGTCACTAAACTTCTTCAAACAGCCTGTCAGAGTTGTCTTACTAAAACGAGGCTTTTGAGTTTGTTTTTGCCCTCTGGGGTTCGGAAGTAGGCAGAGTAACGGTATTAGGAATGATCGCAGTTAAAACGGCAAATGGGTTTCGTCTTTGAATGGGCGCCTAACATTCTGTTTTCCGCGACATGACCATAACTGCAGTACTGATCGGATATTTTACTTTTTCAGGTAACCAAGTCTATAGATTGGAAAAAAGAAAAAAAAATTCAGTAATGACAGGCAAATTACAATAAATGGAGATTTTCAAGATCTTCAAATTTGCTAGTTTTCCCACCGCAAATATTCAAGAGGGGGATTGCTTCTCCAGTCCTGTAACCACGCTGCTGATTGGGTGACATACTGACCCAAGATGGAAAAGTGACGTATGCCAGTTGAGCCCTTAATTGATAATGGCGAAAATTATTCACAGACGAGAACGCGATGCCCTTGCAATGATATGAGGGAGGGCTGTAAATATCTTCACTTATAATTATTTGGAAATAACTCCACTCCAGTCAGTGCTCGTAGGCCTTTTGAAAACATCTTCAATAATCCAAACTCCAAGAGAACAGAATGCTCGAGAGTTAGGCCTGCTTCATTTGGCTATGTATCCAGCCAGCCTGACATATCGCAAACAGCTAACTACAATATTTTTTTTAAAAAATTGCAGAGGAATTTATTCATTTTATCTTGGATAATCCAGTCCCGAAAGCCATTGCACTGGAAGAGATTTTCTTGGCTACGAACGACGATTAATTTGCAAGGTGCTATCGGTGCTGCAAATGCTGCAGATTGAAGAAAAATGCTCAACATCGATTAACAAACACTAAGGAAGCATTCTCGAGACTTAAGAACGAACTGACAAAACGGCGACGCGTTGCTTCCGAGGAACAACAGGTTGGTTATACCGAAGAAACTAACAAAGTAAATTAATACAGTTAGCGCATGAATGTCAGCAGGGTATTGTGGAAACCAAGCCACTACCAGTTAGCTTCCTGGCATTGACAAACAGGTTGAATCGTGTGTAAAATACACATGCATTGCCTTGTGTAACACTTGTGCAGCAGAATACACCTGAACCATTGCATAAGACTGAGTTGCTAAGACAGACGCGTAGAAACGAGTAGGTATCCATTTTCGTGAACTGCTTCCGTCAGAGGCCCATTTAATTGTCGTTGTTAACGACTACACCAGATATTTGGTGGAGGAGATATTGTCACCCGCGTCTGCGAAATCTGCCCTCCTTCATCTTGACAAGGTTTTTACACTGTTCGGGATTCCGGATGCGGTAAAGATGAATAATGGACTTCCTTTTAATGATCAAAATTTTACCAGTTTTTGCAGAATATATGTGATTCAAACACCGGAAGATGACACTTTTACGGCCTCAGTCGAATGGGGAAGCAGGAGGTGGGTATACGAACCACCGGCAAATCAACTAAGACAGCCAAAGCAGAAGAAACTGATGCCAGGAACTCTACACCGGTTTACGTAACTATATGGCCATCACACCTCGTGTATGAACTACTCTTTGGCAGAAGCATGCAAATTAAACTTCCTGCTATCATGAAAAAAAGCCAAAGGGCGACATAAAGGTAAAAGGGTAGAACCGTTGGACAGACTGAGACACGTAACAACATTTGAAAAAACTGTTAAACTTTCTACTCCAGAAAGGTTCAAGAATTCTGGGCGAAAAGAGAAAAACGGGGAAATAACAAAGAAATTCTGCATTTTTCAAGACTCGGAATATAAACAATGGCGCCTCTCCATTAAGTGACGAGAAGAGGGAGCTGCCGAATTTTTTAGGGCAGGAAAGGTGTACTATTCAACTCGCGCTTTGGGTATCCGCTTTTTTTTAAAAGTGTCTTCCGGCGGCAGCGTCACGTGGTATGTTTGAGATTTGTGCGCGAGAACAGACTTCGATGTGCTGGAGTCGAGGAATAAAGGAGTGCGTCACTGTTAAGGCTTCCACACAACCTATTCGTCATCAGAGCGACTCCACACTCGGAACCATGGCGAACCAAGGCACCTTGCTCAGCTGCAGCCGTACGGTAGTGACACCTGGCGTTGTCGCTCACTTCTTACTTGGCGATTCTTCTCCTCCTCTCACGTGGAATCTGTAGAGAGGGGTTCCTGTACTCTGGTCACTCCCCCCCCCCCAATCGCAGCCCCAGTACTACGAAACACTCAGAGTGGCGAAGCGAGTCGTTCGTGAGGAACTCGTCTCGGCTGTCGGTGTAGCTCCGTCCACAAACACTGGTACAGTTGCCTGAAGCCAAGCACCTGCGCGATCAGAATGTGCCAAACGCACGAGCACAGACCACGCGCATACCCGATTTCACTTAACCGTGCTTTCACTTTTGGCTACTACGGAGCAGAATCTGCTGCCGTCGATGTGAGCGTGTTTGGTACTTCCCTGCTGGAGGTAAGCCTACTTTCCAATGCGAAGTCAGACAGGGGTGTGTGTAGGTTAAGTAATCCTCCGCGCGATGGCTTAATCCGGTTTGACAAAGGTGCGTCCGGCTTAGCGTGGAAATGCCTTCCATTCCCTGTGTGGAGGAGAGCCCGCAGCGCGAGAAGAAACTGGGCCAAAGGGGGCGATACACTAAACCGGTCTTGCCCAATGGCCCATCAATTCGGTAGGCTAACCACCGGACTACCGCGCCGCCGAGCTGGCACGCGTGTTTACTATTCATTTAATCATTACTGACGCTGTAGGAAAGTGGATTTGTTACTTTTCTATGCACAATCTCGATATAGACTTGCTTTGGGTTGTCCGCAGATGCGGTCCATTTAACTCGGTTCGTAGGTATCGAATGCCCAGGCCGGGAGACGGACGGTCACCCGTCCTGACACGGACGTCGCATCGCAAAGCCAGGAAGTACTGTAATCACTCTGCACTGCGACAGATATACAAACATTATTATTATTATTAAGATGGCTATTTGTGCCGGGAAGGGGTTTCGTAAATACAGACCTACACGTTTTAAGACTGTCTTGGAATGCGCCAAAATGTAATTTCTTGAAATAAGCAGGAAAAGCAGGCAGGCCATTGTTCGGGTCTTCCCCCCCCCCTACCGTATATTCATCAGGAAAATCGATGGCGTCTCAGGCAGCCAGGCGTCATAACTCAACGCTTGGCAGCCTTGTTGCCTTATAATTTGCTTATCTTAGAAAAGAAAAATATATCTTTATTTTTTTTTTTTTTTTTAAAAAAAAAGAAGAAGAAAAGAGGAAACATTACGACAGCACAGAAATGTCTGAAAGGCAGTTAATTCGCATTTCGGATTAAGTGAAGCGAGTATGAGATGACAACAGCTGAGGCCAATAGCTCCACGAGGCTGTCTTTTCTCCCCGTTGTTTGATTTGTGGAATCGGGGTTTTGTTGTTGTTGTTGTTGTTGTTGTTGTTTTACGTGGGATACACGGACAGAATTTTGCGCGTTTATCGTTTGTTGAAAACGGAAATACGAAGAGAGCAACAGGAACCGTAACCCTGACCCCTGGTGGATTCGATTCCATTTTTAATTTTGAAGCATCAAATGCCAGATAAAACTGTTTTCTCAATTTTGAAAAAAAAAAAAAAAAAGAAAGAAAGAAAGTACAAAATAATTACATTTCTTAGATTTTTTGAAGACTTGGAGTTTTTTTTCTAATTAACTCTAAATGTTCTTGTTTTTTTTAATTGCAATTTCTTCAGATTATTAAATTTGTGGAAACCTTAGCGTTTGTTTGTTTTTTTTCTGGTAAAATGCAGTATTTGCCAGCTTTTTTTTTCAAAAAAAGAGAGAGAGAGATGGGGAGAGAGAGATTCTTCTGACGATGAGATGATTTGTTTTGCTGTAACATTTTAACCTAATAACGTTTATCGTGCGATTGGTTCTGATGGTGGATTCACTTTTGTTTCTATAGAGATCCTGCACAAGTTAAATAACTTTATTGGGGAGGGGATACCAAGGACGCCAAAAAAAGAAAGAAGAAATTAGTTGCCTTTATGGAATAGAACTATTAAAACCGCTTTCGATCCTTTTAATCGCGGTTCTCTTCTCGGTAAAGAGGAATCAAACAACGCCCTCTGGCGGACAGTCGCGGAAATTCTCTTTCTCTCTCTCTCTCTCGTCAAGGCGCCCTACCCTGTAGACGTCGGTGTAGTCAGAAAACAGCAATATTCCATTTCATCGATCCATCTCTCTCTCTCCTCTTCTCTCTCTCTCTCTCTCTCTCTCTATCTCTCTCTCCATCCCTCTCTCTCTCCCCCATCCTCTCTCTCTCTCTCTGTACTGACGTCATCTCTCTCTCCATCTCTTCTCTCTCTCTCTCTCTCTCTCTCTATCTCTCCATCTCCATCTCTCTCTCTCTCCATCTCCCTCCCCCCCCTCTCTTCTATCTCTCCATCTCCATCTCTCTCTCTCTCTCCCTCTCTCTCCCCTCTCTCTCTCTCTCCCCTCTCTATCTATCTCTCCATCTCTCTCTCTCTCTCTCTCTCTCTCTCTCTATCTCTCCATCTCCATCTCTCTCTCTCTCTCTCCCCCCTCTCTAATCTATCTCTCCATCTCCATCTCTCTCTCTCTCTCTCTCTCTCCCCTATCTATCTTATCTCTCTCCATCTCTCCTCTCTCTCTCTCTCTCTCTCTCTCTCTCTCTCTCTCTCTCTCTCTCTCTCTTAACTTAACAGCATCTTATTCTCGTTGGAGGACCGGCGTTGTGCAGCACCGAGGAAGTCGCTAGATTTTCTTTCGTTTCTTTCTCTATGCCTTTCCCCCCGCACCAACCCTAACCCGGCAGTCGCATGTACTCTTTTTTTAAATAAAAACAGACCCCTTCGTTTGTCTGTTTGGCCGGACCCGGCAAACCGATGTTCAGAAAGGGTCGGACGGCCAAAACCGGATGCAAGAGGCCTATCGGCCATTTCTTAGATTGGGCTGACGTGTGGGCCGAAAATGAAGAGACGCAAAGTGGCAAACTCTGGTAGTTTGTTTGTAGTTTCCGAGAAAACATCATTCCAATTTTGCTAGTCCAAACTTTTTCGCTGTGGTTTCAAGTAGATCTTGGCCGTTAACAAAGGGCGTGTAACTCTTTGACACTATTCGAAAACGAACATTGGACGCCCACTCTCAACATACACCACAATGAAGTGGATGCTTTCAGGATTGAGACGGAACTTTAAAATTGCAGTAATTTCGGTGCACGCCGACTTGCGTTCGATTCTGTGCCTGCTGACAGAGCTGCACGTTAATTACAACCTGCCGGTTTTACTCTTCTTGATCATGCACGAAATCGTTTAGGGCATTTTCATCTATTGCAGCCGCGGTCAAAGATCAGTTCTGTTCGTTGTCCGTCCTGTGATGCGCTGAACATTTCCTACTTCACGAGACGATTTATGTGTTAAGCGAGGCCGACTCCACTGGCACTTAAAGAAACGCGGCTGCTGTTACTTCGTTCGTGCCGTGGGATTTACTCTGGGCACGATTTGGTAAGTGGTCGGGAGAAGCTGCTTCGTCTAGCGGCCAGGTTTCGCTTGGACGGAGGGAATGCTGGACCCTACCAGTACAAGAAATCGACATTGTTTCCGCATACCCACCGCACCCACCCGACTGCGCCCGGAAACCGCAACCGGGTTTACAAAAGATACAACGAAGAATGGTAGACCAGAATATATCCAACGCAGGCCCGGAGATCGAAGAGGGGAAACCCTGGCTCTTGGATATAGTCGTGGAAATACATTTCGATTAAAGTTTCGCAACGTTTCTCTGGCATCTTGCATTTCTAACCTAAACTAAGAAGAGAATGAACTCAAAATTATCTGCTCGTGGAAGATTTGGATACTAATATTAATAGACATATATATATATACAGGTATTTACGTTGGAAATGGCAGAATATGTCTTGTTTAATAGGTTGTTTTGGAGTTTCAGTTACATCATGACCCATGCATGGCCTTTCTTCCCCTTAAAAACCAATATGCAAATTTAATTGACGCACCATCCATCAACTGCAGTTTCGTATACCCCCTGATGCCCGTCCTGAGAGATTTCCTGTCGTTGGCCATATTTTTTTGGATGTTTGACATGTCTCCCGCTGAGTTCCTCTGTCAACCGGTCACGCCATTACCTGCAGAGAAATTCAATTCTCCGGAAGAATAAGTGACTAGAAAAGAGAGGAAACCTCGTTAGCGAGCACACAACTTTGCGCGAGTGAACAGGAATTTTGATCCAACTAAGCAGAAAAGCCCATTACCTTTTTTGTCAGTATTTACACAAAGCGCGGAAACAGAGCTAAAGTGGAATTAGCCTACTTGTAGAATATTGATCGCACGGACGCCGGGCTACGCGGCTCTTTCCCCGCAGAGAGGGCGGACCAGGGTTAACAAGTACCAACCGGTTAGTCGTCTACTGGCACCGTACTGATAAAAAAAAAAAAAAAAAATAGTAACCCTTCTTCCACGCTATTTGTTCATGTCGGAATGTTTCCTTTGTCTGCGACCACGAGCAGGGCATACCACAAAATTGGCTTTGGTGATATCCCTTTAAAACCCTTCCCAAACACCCACCAGATGGCCGTCTCCGTGTTTATCAGAGTTCCCTCCATGTTCTAGAACGAGGCGGACCGCTCCCTTTTGCCAGTTTGTCAATTCTTGGTGCATCGGTCCCTTTTTCATTTAGGGATGCAAAAGAGCAGACCGGGGAATGGTCGTCACAGGGGTGACGCCACAACCTAGGTCAAAATGTGTTACGTCAATTATAGCCTCGTGTATACGTTTAATTAAGAATTACTCGAGCTGTAAGAACCATCCCGAGTCTTTCCCTTCTTTTGCTCGCGAATTCTTGCAATTGGTCTTCCCTTAACGCAATATTTCCATTTTTTTTCCTTTTTTTTTGTGGTCCCTACCATTTTCGAGTGGGCTAAGGCAAAATAAAGGGAAATCGCGGTAATCGAGAAGACAGCTGGCAGCAATTCTCGGAATTGCCTTACCCTTCCCTGTGCTCTTTAGGAGATGCGTAATGGGGAATGTCTCCTTTCGTCCCGTTCTGTTTTAATAATATCTGGAATTATTACTGCTGATCTTCCGTTGGGGGTGTGTGCAGAGGGTTTCCACAAAATATAATTGATTTATTTGGGCGGCCGAGAGGAAACAAATATTCCCGCATGAAAACAAATATCCATTCCCACCTGAGATGTCAGTGATGTGTCGGCATCGTTATCTCACATTACTCCTCGGGTCTTGGATTTGGGTGGCTGATTAAAACCATTTCCGCTGTCTGCCAGTCTTTTGGATATCGATCGCTGGGCCTTAGTAGCCTCCAAACAGACTGAAACAAACGTTTCCTGGGCGCCACGGAACAAGCGATGAAATCAATCCATCACATACCCTTAGACAAAACATATATAATAATCTTCAGCACTGCTTATTGGCAAACACGCGGACACTTGTCGATGTTCCTGAGAACAATTTCTTGGGTCTGTTTCTACATCTGAACTCTTAGATTAAATATGAAAGAATTAATATAGTAATGCGGCTTTGACGGCCTAAATACGGTTAATGCGGCCACGGTGATGTAACAGCGCGCAGTTACAACTTAGAGAAGTTAGTGGCGATACCAGTAGCTAGTGAAGCTTCTCATACGTGGTTTCTACGTTGTTATCCCGGTTGGTCTTGAGGTGGATCGTGTTTTCGTGAGCAATATAAATGTCCAGTAAAGCCGTTTCTATTTTAAGGAGTGAATTCATATGGTTTGAGCTGATATCGAACCCACGATCGACGGGGGGGGGGAGAGCCAGAGAAATATCTGCCACCCGTTAGATCGCGTGACGGAATTTAGTTCTAATTATTGGGTAATTATCGTACCTGTCATACGTATTCTTCGAGAAATATTCTGGACAGATAAGGACATGAAGAAAGTGGTTTCTGTCTTCATCAATCGCCCCAGAATCCCACCCGGCGGGGCCGTTGCACGTCCTGAACCCCGTCCGTTTCTAGTGTAGGGAGACACTTCAGCGCACCTGCTCTCTGCGTCCTACTGCAGCCGGATGTCGTGAGTTGCCAATAAAAAAAAGAAAAGAAAAGCAAACAAACTCGACTGGCTCAATGGTTTTTATTTTCTTCCTTCAATTCACAGTCAGATGTTCGGTGATTTAATTCCAGCCCCGTCTCCCGCTTTCTGATTTTTCCTCGATGCTTTATGTGTTCTGAGCGCGGCTGCCGTGGTGGCTCTGCCCGTCACATTCCTCCTTCCGCCAACATCTTATCTATTCCACACACAACGGACAATTTTTTTCAAATTTATCTTCTGTCCGATAATTTCAAATATCGTTTTACAGTTCCCTCGGGTCCGTGATTTGAAACACGTCCGTCTTAAAGAATAGGGAAAAAAAGGGCCTAGCACCACCATTATCCACGGGTCGTACTAGGTTTCTTTACGTGGTGAGCTCGCGGAGAGAGGAGAGAGGGAGAGATGGAGACAGATCGTTTCAAATACATTACATATGGAGAAAGGGATGGAGAGAGAGAGAGAGATCGTCTCAAATACATTACATATGGAGAAAGGGATGGGAGTGAGAGAGAGAAAGAGATCGTTCTTCAAATGCATACATACAGAGAAAGGGATGGAGAGATGGAGAGAGATCGTTTTCAATACATTACAGAGAGAGAGAGAGAGGTCGTTCAAATACATTACATAGTAGAGAAGGGATGGAGAGAGAGGGAGAGAGAGAGAGAGAGAGATCGTTTCAAATACATTACATATAGAGAAAGGGATGAGGAGAGAGGGAGAGAGAGAGAGAGAGATCGTTTCAAATACATTACATATAGAGAAAGGGATGGAGAGAGAGGGAGCGAGAGGAGAGAGAAAGAGATCGTCTCAAATTACATTACATCTAGAGAAAGGGATGGAGAGAGAGGGAGAGAGAGAGATCGTTTCAAATACATTACATATAGAGAAAGGGATGGAGAGAGAGGGAGAGAGAGAAAGAGATCGTCTCAAATACATTACATATAGAGAAAGGGATGGAGAGAGAGGGAGAGCAGAGAGAGAGAGAGGTGTTTCAAATACATTACATATAGAGAAAGGGATGGCGAGAGAGGGAGGAGAGAGAGAGAGAGCGAGAGAGGATCGTTTTCAAATACATTACATATATATATATATATTATATATAGAGAGAGAGAGAGAGAGAGAGAGAGGTCGTTTCAAATACATTACCTATAGAGAACGGGATGGAGATGAGAGGGAGGAGAGAGGGAGAGAGAGAGAGATGTTTTCAAATACATACATATAGAGAAAGGGATGGAGGGGAGAGAGGGAGAGAGAGAGAGATCGTTTTCAATACATTACATATAGAGAAAGGATGGAGGAGAGAGAGAGAGAGAGGTCGTTTCAAAATACATTACATATAGAGAAAGGGATGGAGAGAGAGAGGAGAGAGAGAGAGGTCGTTTCAAATACATTACATATAGAGAAAGGGATGGAGAGAGAGATCGTTTCAAAATACATTACATATAGAGAAAGGGATGGAGAGAGAGGGAGAGAGAGAAAGAGGTCGTCTCAAATACATTACATATGGAGAAAGGGATGGAGAGAGAGAGAGCAAGAGATCGTTTCAATGCATTACATACAGAGAAAGGGATGGGAGATGGAGAGAGATCGTTTCAAATACATTACAGAGAGAGAAAGGTATGGAGGAGAGGAGAGAGAGAGAGAGAGAGAGAGAGAGAGAGAGAGGAGAGAGAGATGGTTTATCATTCCGTGAACCTGTAAAGAAGTCACAGCTGATCATATAACGTGTTCGTAGCTTTTTTGTCTTGTTAAAAGTCGATGATAACCCCGGCTGTCCGGGAATTTACTGTGATGATTTGTATCTTCCGGTGTCGCTATATCAGAACAAATAAAGGGATTTCCATATAGGCACCGTTTTCGGTATCTCTCTGTCGATGTGGGATTATCGCAGCCAGCACCGCGGGCTTTAGTATCTATTTTAATAAAATCTGAGTTAGTAATAGGATTATTCATTTATTCATGGCTGAGCAAGAAACTCAGCGATGACAAGAATGTTAGGTTGTACGTGTGTTTGTTTATTTAGTTTTAAAACGATCTCCGAAGACCACGCCGAAACAACATACTCTTCCACACACACACACACACACACACACACACACAAATAGGTTTGTTTTTCTTACGTGTTAAATCCCAGTGAGAAGTCGGGGCGTCGTCTATGCCCTTTAACCACGTCCGCAAATCTGCGCGGCGACCAAACGGAAGCTGTCTTTGGGGCGAATTAAAGTCGACCCGACAGCGACGTGGTTGTTACCACTAACCCTCGCAGTGTGCTGTTTTCCTATGTATCTTCGTGATATCTGTCTTATTGATTATACTTTACTAATTGTTTGCTCTAAACCAGTAGTGTGCTGGCTGTACTCGGGTAACCGATGATGGGTAAACCGGGTCCCGGGGGAAACCGGGTTTGGGTCACGGCCCAGGACGCTTAAGGTGTCCGACCGGCCTTGGAGGTAGGTTAGACGAGCGCCTTGTTCCTAGTCAGCCCTGTTTTCTGTTCTACAAATGATCGATGATCGACAGTGAAGGATTGTCGCACGAGCACAGACAGACGAATGAGAGAGAGAGAGAGAGAGACACACACACACACGCCCACACACACACAGAGAGAGAGAGATACGCACAAACACGTAGAGTTTTATTTTGCAATAATGAAATATTATGCTCAAAATAAGATTTGTAATTAATTCTCTCTCTCTCTCTCTCTCCCTCTCTCTTCTCTCGTATTCACGTCATCTCTCTCTCTCTGTACTGACGTCATCTCTCTCTCTGTCTTGACGTCACCCCTCCATCTCTATCGTGTACTGAGTCACTCTCTCCTCTCTCTCTCTCTCTCTCTCTCTCTCTCTCTCTCTCTCTCCTCTCTTCTCTCTCTCGTCTTCACGTCATCTCTCTCTCTCTGTACTGACGTCATCTCTCTCTCTCTCTCTCTCTCTCTCTCTGTATTCACGTCATCTCTCTTCTCTCTGTACTGACGTCATCTCTCTCTCTCTCTCTCTCTCTCTCTCTCTCTGTATTCACGTC